>JAYRCH010000341.1:0-600000 GCA_037179445.1 Phengaris alcon alcon
CTATTGTCATTAAGCTAAACAGAAAAAGTGAAAACCTGTGATTTGGGGCTCATAACCTTTAGGATTCTTTCATTACAGAGGACATATTATACATAATATGTGTCATTACAACATTGTAACACCAGGCAATATATCTAATTATTTGCATACCTGCACCGAAGCACATGTGTCGTCCTGCATAGAAGCATCTCTTGCCTTCTTCACGAGTTCCCTGTATATGTGATCTAACGGATGCTCCCATTGGGTTCTCTTCGTGTCCTCGTTGTAGTAGTAGTGGGTTTGTAGCTTTTCATCAAAACTGTAGGATTTAGAGACCGTGAATCATGCGTACATATGTCAAAATGCCTTACTTTAATTGGTTAATGTTAAGACAGCTTAGGGAGCGTTCAAGTATTGCGTAACGCAGATTGGGGGGAAGTCTTAAGTCTTGTGAAACGTTACATGACGGGGGGGGGATAGGGGGTAATTTGGTCGGTTTATTTCTTGAAACGATTGCTTATTGATAAACGCAGCTAGTAGCTGTAGATAGATAGATGTAGATGTTTGTAGATTATTCTTAAAATTTTGCTCTACTAGAAGATGTTTCCACTGAGACTCATTGAACTGTCATATGGTCTGCACCACTATGTTAGAATGGTACCACTAATGGTAGAAATTATGAAATTTGGACAGCTATTGTTTTAATCACCACCTTCGTTGAAAATTGGGATTCATGCTCTGAAATACATTTTACTAAATAACTCTTTCAGGGTTCATTAGAATTCACCCCCTGAGGGTATAAACTGAAAGTTTTTATAGAAAACATCAAATCTGCACCGTTTTTCATGACATTAAATGACTTTAATATACAAAAAAAAAATTACGTTTTTTTTTGTTTTCCAAGTTCATCCCACAAAGGGGTGTAATGGGGGTCCAAGTTTATATGGGGAAATATCAACCACTGGACGGATTGTGCTGAAATTTGGCAAGCAGATAGATAGGATTAGTATATACTACGTAGACATTAAGAAAGTATTTTCGAAATTCATCCGCCACGAGCACCCAAAACTTTTAAATAAAATCAACCTTAAGCAGGTATACAAAGGTCATAACGTATAGTATAAAATCTGCTATACTATACCTACCTTATTGCTTTTGCACGCAACTTCGTTTGTCTGAATGTTTTTCGTGTGTAGTTGCAACCACGATGGATTAAAAGTATTACTATGTCCTTATTTGAGGTTCAAGCTCATCATACCTCATTGTTGTGGATTTCTTTTTAAATGTTGATATATCTTATGATAATTTTTTAAATCAAGTAATTTCAAGGAAAATTTTATTCACAATTAAAAACTTGTAACTAATAAAGTATTTATTTGGATAAGGATTAGTATCATCAAAATAATGCATACATTTCCAATAAATTTGATTATCATAAAAAGGTTATAGTGAGTGAATCTAAAAGAGATGCTATGGACTATGGGGAACCTTTTTTTTAAATTTTAAAGAGGAAATTAAAAGTAAAATTAAAATTTTGTTCGATCGCGTACAGCATAAAGTGCATATTACAGTAAAATGTTACGGTATGTTACGCAGGGCGGTATGTAATACTTGAATACGCCCCCTTATGGGTAGATACTTAGATCTTTTTATTTGGTTCTTTTTTCAGAACGAGTAAAACACACATACAAATTCACAGAAAGTTACGCATTTTTATTAAAAGTAAAATGTTTCCTAAACCTAATTCAAAAAGAAAATGGAATTTGAGTAGGATATTGATTTGAAAATTCTTTGAATTTTTATAGGTTGCTAGGTACATGATTTCGCAACTACTGCTAGGTACATGATTTCGCTACTTTATCAAGTAATCACAATACCATACTCTAAATAGTCCAGTAAGTATACCAGGATACCTTTTTGTGACTATTTTAGTCTGGACTTTTTCAAAGTCAGGCTTTTTCAGGACATTTAAAATTTCCATAATATGGTAAACGTATAATGTAGCCCTAGCAGGAATAATTGGCAACTATCTATTTGTAACATTATCAAATGTCATTTGTATGAGAGCTGTTATAATTTTCACTCTTTCGATAATGTTACGAATACATACTTGTCAGTTGTTACTACTAACCACTAGATACAGAACCTTAGTGTGAAATAAAATGTTCTATTAGATCAATTATTATGAATGAAAAATATTGTGTGACAAAAAGAAAAAAAAAGTGACTACCATTAGAAAAACTACACACATTCACAACATGAAGATATTGAAGAACCAAAACATACCTTGGTACCTGCAATACAGTAATATGTTTTGGTCTTTAAAACACACATCAAATTTTTTAATACTTACTATGCTTTCCATGGGGCCGGTAAAGCTTGCATGAGGCCATCCTGAGCCAGGGGCAGGAGGTGGCTCTCACTCTCAGGGTCGATGCCAAGTTGGCATGCATAGTCTGATATTTCTGTGAATAAAATAACAGGATTCGAACCCGATACACCTTTTTTTCAACAACTCAATAAAGCCCAATACAAACCAAGCCGCCAACCAGATTTGTCTTTTAATTATTGTAAATCTATAAATTGGGCCCTAAGAGGTCATGAAAAACGAAACAATACCAAAATGTGAAAAGGCAAAAGCATTCAATATAATATGTATCCTCCCTAATTGGTGCTAACATACGGGACGCCAAACTTGGGGTCTGACAAAAAGTAACAACAAAAAAACTAAAAGTATCTCAACATGGTATAAGAAGTGTTTTTAGTAAACATGATGTGAAACTTTTACTGCTAGCAAAAATATTGGCCATCTTATTGATTGTATCTGTAGATGATAAATTGTGCGATTTATGACAAATATTATGGATACTTTTATTCACATAAAAACAAATAAGGACAAAATAAAACAGTTTAATAAATATACCAGTTAATGTCTAGGTTCTTTTATGATTTTAAGGTTTCTATCTGGGTACAATTTGTATATAAAACCATACGGTTAAGTATTACAAAACTTACAATATATACTTATTACTTACCTTCTGCAGAGGGTTGGCTGTTTTCATCAAATATTTCTCGGCAAACAACGACTGAGGGAGAACTCATAATGATACCTATTTTTTTAGTTCATTTTAAACCTCGATTAATTGGATCCAATTGCATTTTTATGTTTCTGTTTATCCTTTTTATTGTACAAAATTAGTTAAAGAGCAATTAATTAAAGTAATTTTCCTTTTAAGTACAGTATTAAATAATAAATAAAATAATTAATACCAAAGCCAGTATTTGCCCATTGCCCAGAACTAGATTTCCTCTTTTGACAATATTTGACAGTGTTTGACATTTGATAACTTGTTTTTTTTATATATGGCGTCGGCTTATAGCCATTTGCCAGAACTTGTTTTTTTTGTAGATAATTAAATATGGCAGTGTGGCTGCCAATGTCAAGATATAATGTTCACGGCTATACAAGTCATATTCGGTAGGTAGTATGCGACTTTTCCGTGGTGCCGGAGCGAAAGCAATTGCGTTCTTCCCTCGGTGCGGGGGGTAGTTAAATAATTTTGAATTAGACACTATGTCCAGAAAGCGAGTATTTACCGCGTAATCATTCGCATGTAAGGCCGACGCGCGTGTCGAGGTACTAATGTATGGGACATTGCGTCCAGAAGCTACGCGCGTATTTTTATTAACGCGCGTATCGTACTAGATCGTATTGAACCGCTTTGGTTGATTCAGGCGCGGATCCAGCTCTCAAATGAGGATGTGGCCCAAAAATTTTGATTTTATTAATTCCTTTTTATCATGTTAACTAGAATAAAAAAAATGTATTATCTCCCTTATAATATGTTAATTAAAAGCGAGCGTACGAAGTGAGCGAGAAAGTTATTAGCTTATTTAGCAATTATAAATTAGTTTTATGTTGTGTAAAAAATATAAGCTTTCATATACTTTTAACAAATTAACATAAACTAAGATTATAAATTAATTAAATAAAGAAAAATATATATATAAATAGTACAAAAAGCAGACACAAATCGTGTCGCTTAACTTTAAACTCAGATAAATCCAATTTTGTAATTTTTTAATAATTTGATATCAAAATACAGAATTTAAAAAAAGTATCATGATAATTTATTAAATGTGCTTAAATCCGCATGTTTCTTGAGAAAAAAGCCGTTAAAATCATAATATTATTTTATCAAAGTTCGATAGATCCAATAAACAGTATTTTTCAATCGTAGTTAAATCCATCCGAACCAATCAACGTATTGCGTTTGTTCAATATGGCCGTCAGTTGACGCAAACTTTGCATATGTAAACACTGGGCTCTCCCGTTGTTTTTATGAATAATTTTGCAGTTCTTATGGATAACCCAATTAAAATTGTTTCTCCTAATAAAGCCCGCGAGCGGCCTAATCTAGAAGTTCGCCGTAAGAAAGACGAAAGAGCGAAAATTCGGTTAGTTTCAAGTACTTGGTCAATTGCATGTCGTCTGAATATTATGTTTTGTGATTTTGCTTATTTAAAATTTACCCATTGTGAAAAATGTCGGAAGATAATAATTTAAATTGTAAAAAATTAACATTTGTTTTTCAAAATGCAACTTAGCGGCATTTAATTTCACTGATTTATATTAATAATATCCGTATTATTATAATGAAAATCAGTAATCCGTGTTTTACTAGCTATAGTATTCCGTTATTTCGCCACTGTTACATCCCTAAATTTTTCAAATATAGTTAAATGCAGATCTAAAATCAAATCAAAACTCTACAAATCCACGGTGAGTTTTTTCAAACATACATAAATTTCATTCTATTAAATCAAATGTAGATAAAATCCAATATAAATATCAGGTTTTTGAGAGAATGGTTTATTGCTGAATTTGCTGAACGGGATCGTTTGTTTTCAATAATGTTACCCTCATAATAAAAAAACCGCCCATTAAACCATCAAATAAGAATTTTAATAATTTCTTTCAAATATCTCTAAAGTATGTTTAATGGATTTAACCGAGTTTGAATTTAAGCGACACACTTTAATTAATATCGATTTGAAATATTCAAAAATGTCACTTGTCTTGGAGTGCAATGAAAGCGTAGTAAGATCGTGTTGCCAAGCTTATAAAAATATTTCTCCCTAAAATAAATAGTATGGCCCCTGTAGGATTTTTTGCGCGTACGAAGTTTCGCCAATACAACTATTATAGCACAGATAACAAAGTTTTATTTAATTTGTTAAGTATGCGTTTAAATAACGATTTATATAAAAAAATACGTGTGGCACTCGGGGACTTCCGCGGTAAAGCTATTGCATAGCATTTTTTATACTTTCTCACAAACAGCTGCTTACGCATTCGTCCGATTTCGGAGCAGCTCGTCTCGGTCCGTGCGAGCGTCGTACAGTCGTACCATAAGGTTCAACTAGTCGCGGGCTATTCTCGCGAACTCATTCGTGGACGCGGCCAAAAAGCACGCTGTCTCACCTAGCATTGTGTCTAAAAGAGATAGAATCAGTTATGAGCAGTTTGCAGTTATTCTACACGCATACGTCTAGTCGCACGCACACCAACATCGTGCCGAAGTCTACCGAACTGAAACGACGTAAGACGATGCACGGCTTTCAACGCCGCACCGCTGTGCCGGTCGGAGTGTGGGGTGTTAGGTTTATTTTCGTTACGGAATTTTTTGATTCGGTCGCCGCGCTCAAAGCCCGCGATAAAAGCTATGCAATAGCTTAAAAGTTTTGAGATCTGTAAATAAAATTAACCTATACACCAATTAATGCAATTGACATCTGCTGACAAATATCTGACTAATCATAGATTCGAAGCTATTTTTATATATTTTGAGTGTACTATCAGACCTAATGGAAGGTCTCTAATATTTTTACTACAAAATCAAAAATGTTAGAGACCTTCCATAAAGTCTGTAGAAAAAAAACCAGAGACTATAGACCATATAATTATAACAAAAGCGCCATACTCACGGCCTCTCCAGCAAATCCAGCACCGGTACTAATAGCCGTGATTAGTGTCAATCATTTATAAGTATGGCCCTTAAAGGGCCATACTCACGGGCCACGGCCCATCCAGCAAATCCAGCACCGGTACTAATAGCCGTCATTAATGTCAAATAGTGTCAATCATTTATAATTTTTGCATACAAGTCCGCGGCCTTGGGCTTGCAGGCTGGATGGACAGTATGGCCCTTAGTCACCCTAATTCCGCTGCGGCAATATCATTAATGGCAACAGGTAGATACGCATGAAATAAGAAATTTGGTTATATCATACAACCTGTATATTATATTCTCTTTTAAAAAATAATTAAAATAAAATTAAAAGTAATATTAATTATGGAGGGCTGCCATACAAGAAACGTGACTTTATGCCCTTATTTGCTCGATATTAGTACCTACTAAATATAGTTGTATAGACACTTAATAAGGCTGGGACTATAATATGGTCCGGAATCCGGAAGGCCGTAGAAAATTCTGAGCATTGAAAATAGAACTCTGCGCTAATACAATAGAGAGCCGGAAATTCCGGAGCATATAGTCCCAGACTAATTGTACGGTACCTTTCGTGAACGACTCCGACTAGTACTTGGCCGGCATTTTCCCACAAAAGGAAGATAAAAACTACTATTTTTGTTTATTTTAAATTCTTACACTATTTTTATATCAAAGAGTGATCTAAGGTGATTAAATAGCAGAACGTCAGCTGTAATTAAATAATTATAGGTAAGGAAAATAACAAAAATTAGTGTACTGTAAATTTACTTAAAAAAACTTTTATCTATTACTATTTATCTTCACGCTCTTATTTTTCTAATTATTGCTTGTCGAGAAGCAGATTATTTGCATATATTTAAATAAAACAAGCATATAAAACCCCTAATAAACCCCTTCAGAAACTTTTTCTCCCTAAATTTAGGGAAAAGGTCCCAAGTATGCATTACTGGTAGACCAGACCGCCCGACATTTTATTTTAATAAGAATCTCTACGCGCGTAGGTTTACTAGGTCTGGACAAGGTCTTATTAGTGAAGGTAGACAAGTATATTATTTTTAATATACTTGTCTTGTTGTTTTTGATAACTGTTTACCTAACATTTAAATTACTTAAGAAATATACAAGTCGTATTTGTCTTGTAAGCACTACCGCGCTGCCTGCAAATGCAATACAGCCTTGAAGCTGACTTGTAGGCAAAAAATAAAAATGATTGACACTTTGTTTGTTGACACAACAGCTTTGTTTTAGCTCTATGCTTCTGACACTAACTACGGTCTTATGGGCCATTAGGCTGGGACTATATGCTCCGGAATCCGAAACGACGGTGAAAATTCAGAGCACTGAAAATAGAACTCTGCGCTAATATAATAGAGTTTAAAATCAAACACATGAGTGTCGAGTCAAGTGTCAATGTCATATGTGACAGCTCGACACCTGACACTTCGATTTTCAACTCTATTGCATTAGCGCAAAGTTCTATTTTCAATGCTCAAGAATTTCTACGGCCTTCCGGATTCCAGTGTATACTTAGTCTGGCCTGAGCCAAATGCAATTTTTAAAACTCTTCATTCGCTTGGTATTAGTAAAATGTTTGTGTACCGGGCTATTAATAGGTACAATGAGATCTACTCTGTTTGTGACAGAAAAAGATCTGGCCGTCCACGTAGTGTTCGTACGAAAAGGGTGGTCAAAGCAGTAAGGGAAAGAATTCGAAGAAATCCTGTCTTACGTAGGACTTGCAGCCTTTAAGAGACGTACTGGGTCATTTTTTAACTGATAATTTAAAAAAGAATAGGGTGGTAAAATCGAAACAACTACTGAAGCGGTACGCAAAGGGAGGTCACAGAAAAATTTTGTTTACGGGTTAGAATTTTTTTACAACTGAGCAACATTTTAACAAACAAAATGACCGTATTTATGTTCAAAGCTCTAAGGAAGCTTCCCAATTAGTCGACAGAGTGCAACGTGGGCACTATCCGACTTCAGTGATGGTTTGGTGGTGGGTATTAGCTATGAGTGAATGAGCCATACTTTTGTGAAAAAGGTATCAAAACATCGGCACAAGTGTATCAAGATATCATTCTTGAGAAGGTAGTGAAGCCCCTTAACAACACCATGTTCAATAACCAAGAATGGTCCATCCAGCAAGACTCGGCGCCGGGTCATAAAGCTCGGTCTACGCAGTCTTGGTTGGAAACGAACGTTTCGGACTTCATCAGAGCTGAAGACTGGCCGTCGTCTAGTCCCGATCTTAATCCGCTGGATTATGATTTATGGTCAGTTTTAGAGAGTACGGCTTGCTCTAAACGCCATGATAATTTGGAGTCCCTAAAACAACCGCACGATTGGCAGTGAAGAATTTTCCCATGGAAAGAGTGCGTGCTTCTATTGGTAACTGGCCTCAACGTTTAAAGTACTGTATTGCAGCCAATGGAGACCACTACGAATAAGCTTTTTATATTTTAAATTGTTTTATATGTATGTATTAAACTAACACACTGTAAAAGTAATAAATGTTATTTGCTATAGAAAATTTCTTTTTCTTTGTTTCAGTATTTATGGCAAGACTGAGTATAGTCCCAGCCTTAGAACCGGTGGACCGTGAGTAGGCCCCCCGTTTCCACGAGCGTTTTTAGTGGTAGAAAATCGAATTCTCAAGTGTCAGATTTTACTGCTGTACGATTTTCAGCTCTATTGTACTAACGCACAGTCAAAGAATATATGTTACTAACGTAGCGCAGTTCTGTTTACAGTAATGTTTTATGTTGCGATCACTAAGAAACGCTTGTGGCAACGTAGCCTTAGTAAAATTGCATTGAAATTGTTTCTCTTCAATGCGTTACAATACAAATTTGACTTCTTCGGACGTGAGGGTCAACGCACCGAGGGTTCATGCCAGTGCAGGCCAAACGATCGGCAAAATTAGAGGCTATTATTTTATCTATAATTATATTATACATAATATTTAAATATATGTTTAGTATACTTTTTTATAATAAGGTTTCTAGCTATGTAAAATAAAAATATACCTGTTGATTTTTACCAAAAGAATCAAGATTAATTTATTTCACTAATAAAAGACAATATTTTTAACACAAGTTGTTCGTACAAAAATTTCTAATATTTATGGCCCACTTTCGCAGATCTAGGTTAAAGTTAACCCTGGGTTAAATATAATGTTATCTCTCTCGTTCTTCATATTTATGAAAGAGAAGGCATGATATTTTAACCCAGGGTTAACTTAACGCAAATTCTCAAGTACAAATAATGAAAATAAAAATGAAAACAAAGAGGTTTAAAATTGTATTCTGATTAAAAGTTTATCGATATTAACGATAGTAGTATTTTAGTAGTAGAAGAGTAGTAATGCTAGTAAAACAGAACAGCCGAAACTACTGAAATTTTCACTTCATCTCAATTTTTGCGCATGCATAAAGTGAAAAATGTCCCTCGGCAATCATAGAATCGAGATGTTCTCTATAGTAGCGACAAACGATGTATGGAAAAGGATGTTTTCCGAAGAGATTAAAAACGTAATACTTGTACTACATATAAATTAAAATAAGAATAATCCGCAAAAAAATCTATAAAAGTGGATTATATTAAATATATAAGCATATTTGTTTAAAACTGTAACGATACTTATTCACTAACTAGATGTTGCCCACGACCTCGTGTAAAGGATACTCGAGAGAACCGTACACTTTTCCGTAGTAAAAAGTAAACTATGTCCTTCCCCGTGGTCTATTCTATTCTATATCTGTGCCAAATTTCATCAAAATCGGTCTTGTAGTTTCGGAGCCTAGTCAATGCAAACAAACAAACCTTTCCTCTTTATTATATTAATATAGAAGTATAGATGTGGGCGCTATCGTCAACATTTATGTTGGTGCTCGTTACGTTGATTTAAAACACATTTAATTACTTGTTGTATTATTCACGCAACTATGGTTTCACATCTGCATGTATTCTTATGTTTTCGTAAAGCACGACTATCAGAGAATTTACGTTGACATATATCACAGATGTACGGTTTCTCGCCTGTATGAATCCTTTTATGGTATGCTAAATGACTACTTTGAGAGAATTTACGTTGACATATATCACAGGTGTACGGTTTCTCGCCTGTATGAGTCCTTTTATGGTATGCTAAATGACTACTTTGAGAGAATTTACGTTGACATATATCACAGGTGTACGGTTTCTCGCCTGTATGAGTCCTTTTATGGTATGCTAAACTACTACTATGAGAGAATTTACGTTGACATATATCACAGGTGTACGGTTTCTCGCCTGTATGAGTCCTTTTATGGTATGCTAAACTACTACTATGAGAGAATTTACGTTGACATATATCACAGATGTACGGTTTCTCGCCTGTATGAATCCTTTTATGGTGTGCTAAACTACTACTTTGAGAGAATTTACGTTGACATATATCACAGGTGTACGGTTTCTCGCCTGTATGAGTCCTTTTATGGTATGCTAAACTACTACTATGAGAGAATTTACGTTGACATATATCACAGATGTACGGTTTCTCGCCTGTATGAATCCTTTTATGGTATGCTAAATGACTACTTTGAGAGAATTTACGTTGACATATATCACAGGTGTACGGTTTCTCGCCTATATGAGATAGTTCATGGTACTTTATACTTTGTTCGGTTTTACAAACATGCAAACAATATTTGCACTTAAAAATTAATATACCTTTAACATTGGCGTGCAAGAGTAAATGATTTTCTAAATTTACTTTTTTATGTGTTTTAAATGAACAAATATCGCATGTGTATTCAGTAATTACAGTGCGATTAAAATAATTCTTTTTTTTTTTATGAGTTTCATTTAAATTACTTTCTGAACTGAATGGTTCAATACTACTAACACTTTTAATATTGCTAGAAAAATTGTTATTTAGATCTTTAACCGTTTCAGAACTTTCAGCAGTTAAAGTATCTATTTTATCAAAGTGTTTTGATGAATCTACATTAACAAAACAAATCATGTTAACAGCTTTTTCTACCTTTGGTAGAGCATGCTTTTCTTTATGTTTCTTCTTTTTTACTTTCTGGTACATATCTACTTTTTCAACATCTTTTACATTGTGTATTTTTGAGCAATCTTCATTTACAGTTTCTATTTGTGTACTATTTACGTGATTCGTTGTTTTTTCCGTTCCTGAAAATATTTATGTATGTAACTAATAATAATAATATCTATGGACGCTTTACACCACGTCAATCTGGCCCCGTGCTAAGTATCCGAAGAACTTATGTTACAGGTACCAGAAAACAAGAAATATTTAATACTATACATATATTTAAGATCTTACTATATAATAAAAATAACTTAGGCTTTTTCATCCGTTATTGGATGATTTAAACAGTATTCTCCGAGCGAAGAGAACCACTCTTGAAATACTGTAGTGCCTGGGACAGTTGATTTTTAAATGTCGTATGGTTGCCCAAGCACATACGGCATTCTCACAAAATAGTCAGCCTAGTCCAAAGGAATGACTGGTCAATACGTCTGGGGCCAACCATGTGTTTCCTCAGGATGTTTTCCTCCACCGTTAGAGCGTCCGTATAATGTACTTGAGATCTGAAAAAGTCTCATTGGTACACGCCACAACCTGGGAATCGAACCTGCACTATTTCGAGTCTAATCAATTAAACTAATTAATCGGTCTACCCACTAGGCCCTGGAGCTCTTACTATATAATACACATATGAAATACAAATTCATGACCCAGGAACACATAAAACTTTTTGTTCCCTCGAAGGGATTCGAACCCGCAACCTCCGGCTTGAACGCCAATGCGCTAACCAATGAGCCACAGAGGTTGTCAATTTATATTTCATAACTTTTTAAAAGTATACTCACTTCGTATTATTTTATACCCTATCTCAGTAAACAAATTATATACGTTTATCGATAGTTTTAATTTCAACTTTAATCAACAATATGTAATGGTTTTTTTTTAAATTACTTTACCTCTATTGGCCCCAGTGTCTACTACACTAGCATTGACTATCATACTTACTACTCTAACGTCCGCACTCAGAGACTTTAACGCTAACTGAAGGAGCTACTTAATACAGACTTTGACATGTCCATACAGTTCTGTCAAAATCTCTACCAAGTGACTACTTAAGTAAGCATTAAATGTCTCCGAGTGCGGCCGCAAGCCCCAATTTAACTAGTTCACGAATTGAAACGACGTCCAACGCTGAGCTTCGGTTTAAGATCTGTCTCTCTCGTTCTATAACGTTCGTAACATATAGAAATCTGAATTTTCGATAAGCGCGTTTAATCATAGGCAGTAAAATAAAATTATAGGTATTTTACTTAGGTAGTATTTAATAAATAGTTGTAGACCTTTATATAGAGATTAGAGATAATATATACCGATAAAGTAAAAGAGACAGTTACTTCTCTGGTATTTCCGGTGTAGGTGGTGGTACATTGACAGTGGTAACCGCTTACCATCAGGCAATATATTTGATCATTTGCATTAAAAACTTACCTAATTTCTGCGCATATGTGCTAGGAGAATTGTATTTCTTCAGTTCTATACCAAGTTCACATGCAAACTCGCTCCCGTAGAATACCATTAGCTCAGTAAATCGAGGGATAATTTTAATTGTTCTGAAATGAAATAAGCATTACACTGAATGAGACAAATATAAGGGTGATGCCAAAAGAGCTTTGCGAGCAGTGGGATCTTACCCTAACATAATTAACGACGAATTTACCTACCTGTAGTAAATCTGTCCTCTGTACTGGTATGCGACTAGGTTCTGCTCGACCCAATGTCTGGAGCAGTTGACGTAGCGCATCCAGTTAGAGTTGTTGGGGTCTGAAGCGTCCACGACGTGGCATGGCCGATTGTTCGCATCCCGGATCTTAAACAAGCATGTGCAGGTCACAGAAATAAAGTTTTCTAACTTTAGTCCACTTATACGAGGGCTGCACTAAAAGTATCGGGAATGGAATATTTCCACTGTTCCTGTCATATTAAAATCTTTTTAATTTAAAACTCCTTGGTTTTAAAAATTGAATACCGTTTATTTATTTAAAAAAAGATTCTCGGTCTTGTCACAAGGTCTTGTCAAACTTATTTAGTCGTTGAGAAAATGGAATTGACTCGAGAAAATTCTAGAGCGATGATTTATTATGACTTTCGAAATGGTTTAACACAAAAACAGTGTGTTGACCGGATGATTTCTGCATTTGGTGATGAAGCCCCGTCCAAAACCACAATTTATCGCTGGTTTGCTGAATTTCAACGTGGACGTGTCAAGCTCAGTGATGATCCCTGTCAAGGTCGTCCAAAAACTGCAGTCACCCAAGAAAACGTTGATGCTGTGCGTAAGCTGATTGAGGAAGATCGACATGTGACATACCGCGAAATTCAGGCAACTTTAGACATTGGCATGAGTCAAATACAAATAATCTTGCATGAACAATTTGGTGTAAAAAAGTTGTTTTCCCGATGGATACCGCATTTGCTCTGTGAAGAGCAAAAAGCGGCTCGCGTTACTTGGTGCGTCAGAACTCTCGAAAGATTCCACGCAGGATCCTCAAATGCTGTATACAACATCGTATCAGGTGACGAATCCTGGATATACGCGTAAGAACCCGAAACAAAAAACCAGTCACGCGTTTGGGTGTTCGAAAATGAGTTAAAGCCACAAAAATTGTTCGTTCACGGAGTGTTGCAAAAAAAATGGTGGCCACGTTTGTCTCCAAAACCGGCCATGTTGCGACCACAAGTCGTTTCTGAACTCCGTAAAGAGAACTGCAACCGCCGCATCATCCTTCATCACGACAATGCGAGTTCTCACACCGCGCACAGAACAAAAGAATTTTTAGAGCAAGAAATCATAGAATTATTAGACCATCCGCCGTACAGCCCCGACCTAAGCCCTAATGATTTCTATACTTTCCCTAAAATAAAGAATAAATTGCGTGGTCAGAGATTTTCATCACCTGAAGAAGCTGTGGACGCCTACAAAACGGCCATTTTGGAGACCCCAACTTCCGAATGGAATGGTTGCTTCAATGATTGGTTCCATCGTATGGAAAAATTTGTCAAATTTCGCGGAGAATACTTCGAAAAGCAATAAATACATTTTTAAATAGTAATGCTGTGTCACTTCCTTGATTCCCGAAATTTTCAGTGCCGCCCTCGTAATAGTGCAAAAGTATGTATGACGAAACACAACGCAAGCATCTGTTTTCCGTGATACCGTGGTATTTCCTCAACGGACGGGGGTATTTATACAAACAACATGGTGAAATATCAATTTTAAAAAATATTTTTAGGTATATATCGTAATCCTACTATTATAAACGTGATAATTTGTGAGGATGGACTGAAGGATGGATGGATGGATGGGTGGATGTTTGTTACTCTTTCACGCAAAAACCAAAAAAAAGTTTAAGCTCGGGATTAAAACATAAGATACTTTTTATCCCGAGAAAGTACAGTGTTTCCGTGGGATACTGTATTTACGCGGGCAACATTTAGTTTTAAACATGGTGTCTACATCATAATAACTATCACTTGATATACAACTGTATAATTGGTATACAAGCATTTAACCCTTTAGAAGACGAATTTAAAAAAATGTACTTAATGATTCATCATTTATTTTCTTAGTTTTAAGTATATTTTCATTTCATGAAAATCAGGACAGATTTTAAATATTTTCTATACAAACTTTTAACCCTTATTATACACCCTCAGAGGGTGAATTCTAATAAAGCCTGATTGAAAAACTTATTTATTGAAATGTAGATATTCAAGAGTATGAATCTCAATTTTCAACAAACTACGTGCAAATGTAAATTGATTTTCCATACAAACTTTAAGCCTCTACTTCACCCCTTTAGGGGTGGAAATTTTCAAAACCCCTTCTTAGTGAGCGTCTACGTTAATACAACTGTCCAAATTCTACGTTTCCACCATTAGAGGTTACGGCATTCGTATTAAGTAATTGGCAAAAAAACTTACTTATAAGATTTGGCTACATGAGAAAATGTATACCTGCCAACAATATGAAGACTTGATTTCGTCACTCTTACTCCCCCTGTATGGGCCAAAACGTACGCCGCGCGGCAGAGTTAATGTTGTGAAGACCCCTAGACCGGCTCCTGTAAATATTGGGTTTGTGTAAAATGTGGGAAATAGACGTACAACATACCTGGTTGAAAGTGATATGTTTATTATAAAAAAACTTGAGAGGTGTCAAGGGACACCCGGATGGAACGACGTTCCCTTCGATTAATTAGTGAAGGAATTGTAATTTTTTTTTTAAGTTATATTAATATTTTTTTTGTTATTAACGAATATAATGTAATATAAACTTAATCATTAGGCTCAATTTTAGTAATAATTGAGAGAGAGAGAGAAAGAGAGAGACACACGAGACAGAGACAGAGAAACACGCGCACGCCGCACGGCTTACAACTATATCAAAAAGTCGTTACAGTCTTAATTTTTTCCGTCTAGCCCCCTTTCGCAACGCGCGATAAGGAAGGATAAAGATAAGGCTTCGTACCAACAATATAATATCTATGGACGCTTTCACACCACGTCAACCTGGTCCCTGAAGAACTTGTGTTACCGCGTGTTACGGGTACCAGACAACGGAAATTTATATAATACTTTTATACTATACATATTATATTATCTCGAAGCGGGTAATATTTAGGTCCTGAATTGACTTTGTTAGTCAATAGTACGGAAGTATAATTAGCGGGAACACTAGCGCTATGTTGAGCTTGTTGAGTCTGATGAGCTTGCGCGCCGGTATCGTGGGAGTGGTGATCACGTTTTCCCTCCAAGGAACGATCACTGAACACTAAACTACCAGCCGTCGTGGCGAGAGGTTCGGCTCGGGAACTGTCGGTGTTCGTGTTAAAAAGTGACAGTGAAAATAAGTGCAAAGTAGTGAAATAAGTGCAGAATCGTTATCATTTCAATAGACAGTGAAAAGTGATTAAAAACTTGAGAGGTGTCAAGGGACACGCGGATGGAACGAAGTTCCTTTCGATTAATTAGTGAATGAATTGTAATAAAATTTTATTTTTTTTAAGTTATACTTAATTATTTTTTTATTATTAACAAATATAATGTAATATAAACTTAATCAGTTGGCTCAATTTTAGTAATAATTGAGTGAGAGAGAAAGAGAAGAGACAGACAGACAAACACGCGCACTCCGCACGGCTTACAACTATAGCAAAAAGTGTTGTTACAACTTTTAGTCTTAATTTTTTCCGTCTAGCACCGTTTCGCAACGCGCGATAAGGAACTTCGTTCCAATAGTCTGAATTGTTTAGTTTTATTACTATTGAGAATAAAGGTGAAGTAATGTTGTTTCTTGTCTTTTCATTTTGAAACCAACACTAACCACATTAAGCTCACATACTTATAAGTTTGAGAGCCAGTACTTCAATATAGTACGATATTTGAGGCATGATTATTTCTCTGTCTTCGTCATATATTTAAGATCTTTACTATCATGTATGTGTGTTAAATATGTGTATTATACACATATTTAACACGCATCCATGACGCAGAAGCACAGAAAACTTTTGTGGTCCCCCTGGTGGGATTTGAACCTGCCACCCTCCTCGGCTTGGACGCCAACACGCTTACCACTGAGGCACGGAGGTCGTTCTTATGTTCAAGAACTCAGATTAAATTTATAATCTGAGTTCAAGGACATCTGCAATACTAGTAGGTTTGCAGGAAGAATTGTAGTTGGGTAAGGTTAGCGTCAGTTAAGCGGTTGCCGAGAAGCATATATTATATAAAGTACAGAATGTGTAAGATAAACTAATTAGTTTATCTTATATATATCATATTTTGGTTTGTATAACTAATTAGTTATACAAACCAAAATATGTCTTAGTAATTATGTGCTTAATCTTATATACTGTTTATATTATATAACTGTCTAGATCTATTTTCATGTTTCCATGCTTTTGATAATTTGTATTAAGTAATAAATAAATAAATAAACATCTATGGACGCTTCACACCACGTCAATCTGGCCCCGTGCTAAGTATCCGAAGAACTTGCGTTACAGGTACCAGAAAACGGGAAGTATATTTAATACTTTTATACTATACATACATTTAAGATTTTTATTATATTATTATATTATTTTATTATTATATTATTATTATTATTATATTTATTATATTAAATATTTATATATTTTTTTTTATATATTTATATTATTTTATTATTATATTTTTATTATATTATATACCTACACATATTTAATACACATCCATGACCCAGGAACACAGAAAAACTTTTTTGTTCATCTGGCGGGATTCGAACCCGCGACCCCCAGCTTGAGCACCAACGCGCTGAACCACTGAGCCACAGAGGTCGTCGAAAATACTTTTAACTGCAGTAACAGAATTTCAAATAGAGTATATTTTGATTATTAAATAACACAAATAATTTGATTTTAACTACATAGTGAAGAGTTCAAGCAGAATATAAATAATTATTTGTGATACTTTGCCAAAGTAGGAAATAAAATTATAAAAGAAAAATCTAGATTTAGAACAAATCAATCCATATTAATGTATTACTAAGAGGACAATATTAATAGTTACAAAACCTGGAATACTGGAATAGTTGAGATGTAGGAACACATGTGGAATGGTGATGGCTGCATGAGGAATGAATGATGGAACATCAGGGTTTTTGGGTACCTATAAGCAAAGTCAATAACTAACACCTTTAAGTAAACATAATGGGCTTTTCAGTCACGGGCACACACACATTATAAGAATTTACTCAATGTGTCAAATCAAAAAGTATTTTTTTTTATTCCAAGTTGGTATTATTATAGACTTTCTGAACGTCAGTATACGTGATGCCTACCACCGGTTCGGGAACTGGCCCGGCCAGACCCGGCCAGAAGAAGAACCGGCGTAAGAAACTCGCGTGGGGCCATCTTTTACCAAAAAGATGGAAAATTGTTCTTTTAGAATAAAATAGGTATATAACAATGTTATGACTAAAACTACATAACAAGAGTACAACAATACATAAGTAGTAGCCTTGCAGGTGGCCATCCTATTCCTATGGTGTGCGATCGTCAATAAAATCATTGACCCTATAATAAGCTTCAGCGCACAAATGTTCTTTAACTACTTTTTTAAATTCATTTATAGACAGATTTTGAACGTTTTCTGGGATTATATTGTATAGGCGTATACATTGACCTTTAAAAGATTAATTAACTTTACTTAGTCTGATCACCGGTATATCTAGTTTGTGTTTATTTCTACTGTTCATACAGTTATTATTGCTTTTCGTATTGAACATACTTAATTTTTTTTCTAACATATAACACATTGTCCAAAATGTATAAATTATTAACATTAAACCAATGTACCATTTTCGAGAGAACGCTATTTACCTCGTCGTAATTTGACTGTTGTCGCTTCACATTCTACTAATAACTCTCATGAAAATATTTTTTCAAAAGTTTTACTAAATGTTGGTAAAATCGATATAGGCCTGTAATTTGTCGGAATATATTTATTTCCAGCTTTGAATATGGGTATAACCTTGCTATGCTTCATTTAGTCAGGGAAAACACCACTTTTTATACAATCATTGAAAATCATCACTAGATTAGGAGCTATGATGTCAACTATTGATTTAATAATTTTTGTAGACATGCCCCAGAGATCAGCAGTATTTTTAATATTCAACAACTTAAATGTGATAATAATATCTAAGGAGTCCATTTCTTTTAAACTTAAAATTGACATCACATTGCTTTACATTGTCTCTGAGTAGTTTTACAGCAGCTGCAGGTGAGGAATTTAAATTTTTTTGTACTTGAGACCAGAATGTCAGCAAACATTTTTTCGAAAACTGTCGCAACTTTTAGGTCAGTAGTAATATTTTTATTTTCAAAATAAAATGCAAAATCGGAGTTAATGTTTCCAGTCTCACTTGCTATCACCTTCCATTGTTTTAATTTTATTGTTAGAATTTTTTATCTTATTCTTTATATAAAAAGCTTTACTCTTTTGAACTCATACTCTTTTGAAAGTTTTTGAATAATTTTTAACATATGTTTTAAAGGTTTCACTATTATTAATACATTTTTCATCATAATATAATTCATATAATCTTTACCTGCTTATTTTAATTCCTGCAGTTGCCCATTCAATAAAGCTACTCTTTCTATTATTAAGTCGTAACTGTTTTAGAAGTAAATACTGAATTAAATTGGGTTCTTATTATCTTAAATAATTTGTTAAAAGCTTCATCTGAGCTATTTGACCCATCTAACAATTGAATACTTGAGATTGAGAAACAAATCACATTATTATTGCAGGTATTCAAGTACTACAATAATAATTTGATTTGTTTTTATTTAAAATAGTGACCCGCCTTGGCTTTGCAAAGGTGTAATGTTTTATACATAATATTATAAACATTCATCTTGAAAGTGATTCAATATTTAAATGGTGCTTCCAGTAATAGATGAATGAGATGAAAACTGCATTAAAATCCGTTAACTGGAACGTAAGTTTCGTTCGTCGTTTATAAGTTTAGAAGTTCAAAGAGTCAGTGGTCTCATTTTATACTATGTAAAGATGAAGCACCTATCTTATTAACTTATACATACCTTATCATCAGGAATCACAAGCAGTGGACCATGAATTGAGCAATATTCATAAACATAATCACCGCATTCGGAACAGACTGTAACAAAGTTTTCCTTTTTTAAAATTTTGGCGCGGATACTTACTATCATGACACTACTTCTTTGAAGAGCAAAGAGTTTTTCACTTACAAATATATTCATCCAAATTCGGCTCTTCTGGTTCATAATAGCTCACGCGAGGAGTTTGCCTCAAGTTAATACGTCGTTTTTTACTCTGAAAGTATGTCAACAATATTATATTTTAATAAGTACCTACCTCTTGTGTATAAAAGCGCCGCTTTTTATTTTTAAACACGTTCCTAACTCATGAGTTTTATAGAAAATAACATATTTTAGAATTTTAATTGCAATTAATTTACTTTACCACGAATTAACTAAAAAACATACTTACCATTTTCTTGTAACTTGTGTAGCTTCATCAAAATATATTATTTATTATTGTATTATTTATTTTATTGTCTAGTTTCCAACGTACAAATCTAAATTGTTTCCATCATCCAAATTTCTGAAATTCTATTTGGGAAATAGATTTTGCCGCCAAAAATTTTTTTTTTTTTTTTTAATTAAGGCATTAGTTACAAATCAAAAAATTTATTACATATTTTTTTTTTTTTTATATGGCATCAGCTTATAACCATTTGCCAGTGTCAATTTAAAAAGGCGGGAAATAGAACTTTCGTTTCATTTTCAACACCGTATTCCTAAATCGTCAAGTCTAAAGTCTAGTCAAAGTCCAAATAAATAGTCAGTGCAGTCCATGAGTCATGTCAGTCGATTCAGTAAAGTGGTACAAGCTTTACTAAAAGTTCCTAGGGAGTTTTGGAGGGAAACTCAAAATAGCACGTTTTTAGAAGTTGTACCACTTGCCCACACTTGTGCACGTTAACGAATAAACGTTAATATTCTACCAATATTACACATTAAGAACCGAAATAACACAAATTTATGAAAAAAATGCAAAATCCATAACGTCACCCATCCATTCTATTTCTCGCCTTTTTAGCTTGACACTGGCAAATGGTTATAAGCCGATGCCATATATAAATAAATAATAGAAAAAAATGATTTCAGTTATTTGACAGATTGACATAAAGATTTTTCCAAAACCGAGGTGTACTGTGGATTGTGCAAGTTGAAGATTCTTGGAAGATTAAATAATATTCTAAAGCATTATGGCTTCGATAAAGGATTTAGCTAGTCTTTACCAAAATTTGAAGACCGAGTGGACTAAAAAACCCCGTAAACTTGATAAATGCGGAGAACTTTTAAATAAAATCAAGGTACCGTAAACTCGCATCATGACTTGTCAAAATTACAAATTATTTGTTGTCTTGTGTATTCAGTGTTTGTTTAAAATTTAATTTTTCATGTAACATACAAGTTACATTCAGTGTAAAGAAAAATCCTTCAAGTGGTCCAAAAATATAGACGTACTCATGAGGAGGTAAAAACAAAGAATAACTCAAGTCTTACTAAGCTTTAATGTCACATTAGAATCTCATGAAAAAGAAATGATAAAATTTATCCATTGTGTTATAAATACAAACTCATTTTATTTGCCCTATTTTCAGATCGCTTTCACTCAACTTACCTTCCTACCGAGTAATAATACCACGGCAAATCAGAAAGAGTTGATTCTGGCTCGAGATGTCCTGGAGATTGGTGCACAATGGGCGGTGGCAGCCAAGGATGTCAAATCATTCGAAAGATACATGTCCCAGTTAAAATGCTATTATTTTGATTACAAGTGAGTTATTTCAATTTAGCTTTTGTTTATTCTTAGAAGTAGTCATAATCTTTTAAACTAAATTTTTATTTGAAGTATAAAAACATATCTTAGTTTTCACTTAACATAATACAGTCGAATCTTGTTAATTCATACCTGCCTTAATTCAAACATCTCTGTATTTCAAAAATATAACGAGTACCCTAGAAAAAAAATCTCTTTGTATTACAAAGTAAATCAATACATTTTTATGCACTTGGTAATTCAAACGAAAATATCGTCGCCACGTAACAAAACGACGCATTAACTCGAATTCATCGGCGTCAAACACTGGACAATTCAAAATTGCAGAGAGAAATAGTGAGAAGGATTACAGAACTTGCAAAGGTACATAAGTACATTTTGAGACAAGTCCAAACTCGTGTAATTGTGCACGAGCCTTTGTTTTTGTAATGATTAGTTTGACACATACTTCCGCACACATTGGTTTTTCGTTTTTTTTTTATATTTCCCATTTGATATTTCAAACACTCGATAATTCGTAGTATTTTAAGAGTCCTCCGAATTTCGAATAAACGAGAGTCGACTGTACCTATATTAAATTTAATTTAGATTTTAAATATCACTGAGAAAAAAAATTATGAATGTAATATCAATTTGTTTCTTACTTTTAGGGACCATCTTCCAGAATCTGCTTTTATGTACCAACTTCTGGGCTTGAACCTGCTGTTCCTGTTATCTCAAAATCGGGTTGCGGAATTTCACACGGAGCTTGAGCGACTTTCGGTTGATGTGATACGGGCGGACCCCTATGTGAAACATCCCCTGGCCCTTGAACAGTACCTCATGGAGGGCAGTTACAATAAAATATTCTTGGCCAAGGTAAATGTGTTATATTACATTACAAATTTATTATTTAATTGCGCGTATCCTGCTCATGCTTTTTCAAAACATTACATAAAAACATGAAAACATTGGGGTGTGCAGCGAAGCTATACACATTTGTGTAAGCAAGTCGCATACACAATATGTTTGTCTTCCGAGATGGACTGAAATCATTCCCCAAGAGGGTAGAGTGGGGAAGGGTTGTTTCATTTCATAACAAGTGTCACACCACTCATATGCGAGTATGTCTTCTTCATCGGAACTCATGATCTTTTCTACACAAAATGTATTGTTTTAATCAAAAACATTTTCTGTAGCTGAAGACAGCTTGTGTAAGAAAACATGTTTTTGTTTCATCTTTTGTAGCTGAAGACAGCTTGTGTATGAAAACATGTTTTTGTTTCATCTTTTGTAATGTTTCAAAAAAGAACAGGAATGCCTTAATTTTGATAGTGTTGCCTTTTATATATAAAGGAGAAGAAGTGACCATTTTTGTAGGTAAACAAAGTATAAGTTTAATGTATTAAAATAATAATAAAATATACAAAACATTTTAGGATAATGTACCGGCTGAGAGTTACACTTTGTTCATGGATACACTATTGGATACTGTAAGAGGGGAGATTGCTGCGTGTATTGAGAAAGCGTACTTATGTATATCGTGTGCAGAAGCAGCAAGACGATTGAACTTGCCATCACAACAGGCAGTATTAGAGTATGGGAAAAAGGTATGTGTGTCAAGTAATCTGGTAGTGAACTAGTAGAAGAATCTGTTAATTATTCTTGTCAAATATGATTAATGATAATATAATATTAATATGTATTATTGAAATATATATTTACAGCGAAATTGGATACTTGGTGCTGACAACTGCTACCATTTCAATGCTGCAGAGGAAACCTGTGCTGCCGCAGCCGGTATCTTCCCATCTTCAGAACTGGCTGAACAGACTATTGAATACGCCAAACATCTTGAAATGATTGTCTAATTTTTTTTATAAAAATAACATTGTAATGGTATATTAGAACATAAATTAAATAAGAGATTTTCAAAAATACTTTTTTTACATTAATTATACAAGGCATTGTTATTTTTGAGAGCATGGTATTCATTTACATTTTTTGTCTGTTTTATAGAAAATTAAGAAAATTTGTTTTAGTAATTTTTGTAATTCTTATTAATCCTACTCTTGTAGGATTGATATTTTTTAGGTGATAAATAATTTGTTATACAAATTTAAAAAAATGGTCTGGCAAAGGAAGAAAATTAAAAAGACAACTGCAGTTTCTATTTTATTTAAAATATTTTAATGAGCATTACTGTTTAGGTATACAATGAACTTATATTATCAATTTTCAATAGTTTCACATAGTATTCTAAAGCGTTCTTGAAATGCCAGTCTGTTTCTTCCAGACATCTGAAAATAATAATCTCTTTAATATACATTCAAAATTTTATGAAAAACCAACCATTAAAGAGGAGAAAATGTCGCCGCGAAATTTTCTCGCAATCGAACCACCACAGGCAAGGCGGCCACGGCCCACGGGAAAAAAAACTTTAATACAATAAGTCGTTGAAATATTTTCTGGCATTTCAAAATAAACCAGGTTTTTGTCTTCACGTTGTCGTCTTTACCAACAGGCTTAGCATGCGCACCCTAGAAACACCGAAGAATCGACAAAATGACAGATTGAAGAAACATTAATACCATTCGAAGCAAAATAGGTCTGTAAGAAACAGCAAGAAAGTAAGATAAAAAAGAATTATGTTACCTTTTCAATCCAAAACCAATCACTGTTGATGTCTTCATACTGTAACCTGCTAGTAAATGTACATTGAAGAGCAGGCAACCCCTACTTCATAAGAGATTCTTAGTGTAGGTTGCGCAATAAATTTGATAAATGTGTACAATTTTAGTGTATTTTTTTAAATTTGTAAAATACTAAGGGTAATAAACAACTTTTTTTAATTTATTTTGAAAGCAAGGTCGACGCATCGTCATTATGAGAAACATTTCTTTTCTTCCCGAGCATGAGCTCACAAAATGGCATAGATGATAAGTATTACTACTGAGAACAAAATGGCATCTTTTGACAGCTACAGTAGAAACGTTTTCCTAATTCAATGTCAAATAGTCTTACATTAATGTCAACTACTGCACATCATGGCGCCCCTAGCAAATAGTTTCTTTACATTCAGTCATTTACTTGAATATTTGTTCGTTTTTCAAGATTTTCCGGCAGCCATTTTAAAAATATGGCTGTTTAGAAATGTTGACTTCTATTGACGACTTTGTTACCATGGATTATGAACTATTTTAAATATATTAACTATTAGAATTTTGCAACGAACTATTTGAAGAGAATATTTCTTCTTTAAATTTATTTCTTCGGATCACCATGCTAAGCCCGCAAGTCTGAGGAATGGGGATGTTAAGAGAAAATGTCGCGGAGACAGTTTTGTCTCCTATGGGCGCACAAAGATACAATGATACAATTAAAATTTTACCTTCGGCTTGGTTTCGCTTCTAATTTAGTTACTTTAGTAAACGCCCTTATAAGTTCCTCCTGAACATTATTATCAGGCGTTGAGTCGAATTTTAATTCTATCTTTTTGTTTCGTATCTGAAATGCAATACATTAAAAAATTATTATTTTGTTTGGATTTTATATCTTGTAACCCCCTTACTAATAAAAAAAATTACACAATGGATAACTTAAACAAATTTGCTGTCTTTGTCTGTTATTTGTTAAGTGACTTTTCCAACGCATCAGACAAAGACAGCAACGTTGTTTAAGTTATCCGTTGTGTAAATATTTATATTTGTAAGGGGGCAAAAATATATATGATTACTTAAGAGCAATTTTGTAACATCATGTGAAAAATGCGTGTAGCAGTCGGATAAAAACAGCATCTTAATAATAGATTTTTAACTTGGCAACAATTCGATTGATCCGCCATCGCAACGCGGGTGCCGTGCGTTCTGTCAAAGTTTTCTTGTCAAACATTGCTATTTGTCAAGTTGTGGTTAAGATTTTAATTTGAACTGAAATTAAAGAAATTTAATTAAAATAATCATGAAGAAACATCAACCAAGACAGAGAACGACTAACGATCCAGTTATAGTATCGAGAGTAAAAAATTACCTTGCCGAAAATGTTGATAAAACGTTTGTCGATGTTAGCCAAATGGCGCGTTCGCTAAAGGAGCGCTACCGCGAATATAGTAATAGAAGCGATAGCGCGTTCTGCCAAATGGTAGAAAATGCGTATAAAATAGTGCTACAGAGCTACGGACTCGACGGAACGACTACATCGGAAGGCTCCGAAGAGTCAGACTTGGAGATGCTCGAAGAAAACAACAGCTCTTTGAATGATCAATTACTGGCTATGTACAAAATACAGGACAAGAAACGACCGGCCGCCTCACGCAGAACTACATCTAAGTCGGGAGAACCTATTGATATCCTTAGCAGCGACGAGGACGGCGGTGCTGCGCCGAAATTACCAAAAATCAATGATCAAATAACAATCACCCCCCACATTCCATCGCGGAATAACGCCAACAGTACGACCATCGAAAGTTCAGCGAAAATACAAGTGAACCAAACTATAGACAAAAAGAAGAAGCAGGAAGTAAATAGAACTACAGTATCAAGGAAAAAGACTGAATTCACAATTAAAAATGTTAAGGTTAGTTTCGAGGACATTGGTGGTATATCTGATATTGTAACTCAGATTTGTGACCTAATATTGCACATGAAGCACCCAGAAGTATATCAACAGTTAGGAATCAAGTCACCGAGGGGTGCCTTGCTTCATGGTCCCCCTGGAACCGGTAAAACACTGTTAGCAAATGCGATAGCAGGAAAACTACAACTGCCCCTGATTACTGTAACTGGCACAGAACTTGTGGGAGGAGTGTCGGGAGAATCTGAGGAGAGAATAAGAGAATTGTTTGAGAGGGCTGCGAGCATTGAACCTTGTGTACTTTTCATAGATGAGATAGACGCAGTATGTGGTAATAGAATACATGCCCAAAAAGACATGGAAAAAAGGATGGTGGCTCAACTACTAGCAAGCTTAGATAGTCTATCAGAAAACAGTGCCTCAGTTTTAGTTTTAGCTGCAACAAACAATCCAGATACTTTGGACCCTGCATTAAGAAGAGCAGGGAGACTAGAGCAAGAAATTACTCTAGGAATCCCATCATTAAAAGCTAGAAAAGAAATACTATCCATTCTATGTAAAAATCTAGTGCTCAATGACATAGACATGAATGTGCTATCTCAAATTACCCCTGGGTTTGTGGGAGCAGATTTGCAAGCACTCGTCAATAAAGCTAGCACTTATGCTGTTAAAAGGATATTCACAGAAATAAGGTCAAAAGAGAAGAAACAAATCAATGAAGCAGTAAACAAATCAACAGACACTGTGACTGTTCCTAATGGCGATGAAGTAGATGAGCCTAAGGATGATAAAGAAACTAATGACCAAGTAGAGTCAACTACTCCAGAAGAGGAAACACAAAACAATGGATCAGAAGTACAAACACAAGAGCCAGAAAAAGTTCCAGAAGAAATTGCACCACAACATCCCGTTGATAAACCAATAGATCCAATTGAAGAAGTCATGAGTCTTTTGGAGGATAATATGCCCTATAGTAAAGAGCAGTTAAATGGATTAGCAATAAGACAAGATGATTTTCTAGAAGCTTTAAAAACCACAAAACCCTGCGCTGTCCGAGAAGGAATTGTAACTGTGCCTGATGTTACTTGGAACGATGTTGGCTCATTGAGTCAAGTTCGCAAAGATCTGCAATTAGCTGTTCTGGCACCTGTAAAGTATCCGGAACAAATGAAAAGACTTGGTTTATCAGCACCGAGTGGAGTGCTCCTATGTGGACCACCGGGATGCGGTAAAACATTACTAGCTAAAGCTGTGGCTAACGAGGCAGGTGTAAACTTTATATCTGTTAAGGGACCAGAGCTGTTAAACATGTATGTTGGTGAAAGTGAACGTGCAGTACGTACCTGCTTCCGTAGAGCCAGGAATTCTGCTCCATGCGTAATATTCTTTGATGAATTTGATGCTTTATGTCCAAGACGTAGTTCACATGACAACAATGGTGCAGCTAGAGTGGTCAACCAGTTACTGACTGAAATGGACGGAATAGAAACTCGGGAGGGTGTGTTTGTGCTTGCTGCATCAAATCGTCCTGACATTATTGACCCGGCTGTCCTGAGACCTGGCCGTCTGGATAGGATCATGTATGTTGGTATGCCAGCTACAGAAGATAGGCACGACATCTTACAAAAGCTAACTAAGAATGGCACAAAGCCTAACCTTGGTCCTGATGTTGATCTGCAGATAATTGCAAACCTCACTGAAGGCTACAGTGGTGCAGATTTGTCAGGTTTAGTGAGAATAGCTGCAACTAATTCCCTCACTAACCATATATCTAATGGAACACTAGAAGGTGAATTGTTTGTGACTTACGAAGATTTCAGAGCGGCTCTGTCCAAATCTAAGCCATCTGTTTCCACCAAGGAACAATTACATTATGAGAAATTGCGGTTGAAATATGTAGGAGGTGTGGATGATAAGGAAATGGAAATGGAGACTGAGCCAACAAACGAAGAGTCGATGGATACTGTGTGAGAATTGTTTTCAAAATGCCTATAGACCGAACCTGTATTAAATCCCAGCCAAGTGTAATTCAAAGCAATTGTTCAAAATATAATAATTACAATATATTGAATTAACTCATTTAAATAAACGATATACAGTTAAAAACATTTATCACCACAGAAAACCTGATTTTAATATCCTACTTAGCTAAGATATTACAAATTGTTGTGTTCTCACTTTATAACAAAGTTCATAATCAAAATGTTTATAAAAAATACAGATTAGGTTATGTAACAAAATAGTAACAGCATGAATAAATTGTAAATAAAGCATTTGAAGTACAATGTCTAATGTGTCTAATCTAATGTTTTTTAAAATAATTTATGCGATGGATACACCTAATCTTCAACAACTTATTTTAAAAACCATATAAATATTTGGCTAAATTGTCTTACAAGTGTTAGAAAAAAATGTAATATATTAGTGATTATTGATTTACTGAATCAATTGATCAATTCACAGAATGCAATTAGAATAAATTGACATAATATAATTAAAATAAAATATCAATTTTATGAGGGCTATTATCACTTACAACAGACGTTCCATTTGCTCACTTGCCTGCCTTATTCACGTCTGTTTTAGCTAAAACTAAACATTATTATTATAGTAGGAAATAAAGTTAAAAATAACAATGTTTTAATTTTTCAATTTTACATGATTTAATAGGAAATAGTACAGTAGTTGTCAGTGTATTGCTTTTAGTGACAATCTTTAGTTTTTTAAGTGCAAAATCTCTTATTTTTAATTTTTGAATGCAAAAGTATATAAAATAAAATGTACCTAGTTTATTGTGTGTGTATGTAAGGCAGATGATGCACATTGGAATTTTCCAAATTAAAGATTATTTTTAAGTATATAAAACGTTTTATTTTTCGTTATCAATTATCTTTTATTCCTTAACAGTATAATATAAACATTATCTCACCACCTTGGTGGTAATTGTACTTTCAATGAAATATATTAAGTCAGATGGGGTAAGTAAGATAAACATATTTTTCCCTCTTTCGAGTAAGAGGAACTAGTCCTTTTATAATAATATTATCTATGGACGCTTCACGCCATGTCAATCTGGCCCGTGCTAAGTATCCGAAGAACTTGTGTTACAGGTACCAGAAAACGGGAAGTATAAATATACTTCCCGTTTTCTAAATTATACGTATTAAATAATACGTTTATACTATTATACATATATTTAAGATTTTTATTATGATAATACACATATTTCCATGACCCAGGAACACAAAAAATCTTTTTGTTCCTTCGGCGGGATTCGAACCCGCAAGTCGCAACCCCCGGCTTGAGCACCAACGCGCTGAAACACTGAGCCACAGAGGTCGTCTTCGTTATAGACATCTTACCCCATCTGTATACATACCATTATATAAAATGATTTAAAATTCAACCATTTCATATCATATTGTTATACCTACATCAGAAAAGTTAACCAGATATCGTTTAAACTTTTAACGAAAACTTTTTTGGTATTGCCGTGTTATAGGTAGTGTTGTCAGGTGCGGTTTGATTAAAACCGGGACAAAAAACTTCGCAAAAGAATTCACGACTATAAATCGGGACTGCCAAAAAAAACTGCATGCTGCGGGCTTAGCATGGCGATCCGAAGAAATAATTTTAAAGAAGAAATATTCTACCCAAAACAGTTAATTGCAAAACAGTTCTTAATCCATGGTAACAAGGTAGTCAATAGAAGTCAACATTTCCAAATAGCCATATTTTTAAAATGGCTGCCGGGAAACTTCTGTCAGAAATGATCAAATTTTCAAGCAAATGACTGAACGTAAATAAACTGTTTGTCTTAGACAGCAATGATGTGGAGTAGTTGACATTATTGTAAGATTATTTGACATTTAAATAAGAAGACGTTCCTACTTTAGTTGTCAAAAGAGGCCGTTTTGTTAGCTCACGCTCGGGAAGAAAAGAAATGTTGTTTCTCATAACGACGATGCATCGATATTGCTGCCTTACAATAAGAACTATTTTGCTCCGAATGTTATAATTAAATTCTTTAATCTGTCATTTTGTCGATTCTTTGGTGTTTTTAGGGTGCACATGCTAAGCCTGCTGGTGTATCATGTGAAGATGGTGGTGGTGATGATGATAATTACTATTAGTGACAGATGGCATATTATTGCAGTTCTCTAAACGATGCCAAAAATTTCCGAACATGTATCTTTAAAGACGAGGACACAACTGTGTTCATTCCTTTTGGATCTAAAATATACTTTATGTGTACGAGGGCTGCACTAAAAGTATCGGGAATGGAATATTTCCACTGTTCCTGTCATATTAAAATCTTTTTAATTTAAAACTCCTTGGTTTTAAAAATCAAATACCGTTTATTTATTTAATAAAAGATTCTCGGTCTTGTCACAAGGTCTTGTCAAACTTATTTAGTCGTTGAGAAAATGGAATTGACTCGAGAAAATTCTAGAGCGATGATTTATTATGACTTTCGAAATGGTTTAACACAAAAACAGTGTGTTGACCGGATGATTTCTGCATTTGGTGATGAAGCCCCATCCAAAACCACAATTTATCGCTGGTTTGCTGAATTTCAACGTGGACGTGTCAAGCTCAGTGATGACCCCTGTCAAGGTCGTCCAAAAACTGCAGTCACCCAAGAAAATGTTGATGCTGTGCGTAAGCTGATTGAGGAAGATCGACATATGACATACCGCGAAATTCAGGCAACTTTAGACATTGGCATGAGTCAAATACAAATAATCTTGCATGAACAATTAGGTGTAAAAAAGTTGTTTTCCCGATGGATACCGCATTTGCTCTGTGAAGAGCAAAAAGCGGCCCGCGTTACTTGGTGCGTCAGAATTCTCGAAAGATCCTCAAATGCTGTATACAACATCGTATCAGGTGACGAATCCTGGATATACGCGTACGAACCCGAAACAAAAAACCAGTCACGAGTTTGGGTGTTCGAAAATGAGTTAAAGCCAACAAAAATTGTTCGTTCAGGAGTGTTGCAAAAAATGGTGGCCACGTTTGTCTCCAAAACCGGCCATGTTGCGACTATTCCTCTTGAGGGACAAAGAACGGTTAATGCAGAATGGTATGCTAACATTTGTTTGCCACAGGTCGTTTCTGAACTCCGTAAAGAGAACTGCAACCGCCGCATCATCCTCCATCACGACAATGCGAGTTCTCACACCGCGCACAGAACAAAAGAGTTTTTAGAGCAAGAAATCATAGAATTAGTAGACCATCCGCCGTACAGCCCCGACCTAAGCCCTAATGATTTCTATACTTTCCCTAAAATAAAGAATAAATTGCGTGGTCAGAGATTTTCATCACCTGAAGAAGCTGTGGACGCCTACAAAACGGCCATTTTGGAGACCCCAACTTCCGAATGGAATGGTTGCTTCAATGATTGGTTCCATCGTATGGAAAAATGTGTCAAATTTCGCGGAGAATACTTCGAAAAGCAATAAATACATTTTTAAATAGTAATGTTGTGTCACTTCCTTGATTCCCGAAATTTTCAGTGCCGCCCTCGTACTTCTTACTTCAGAAAAAGTTGAAATTATTATGTGTCCATATCAATTTCGAGGAGTTCCCTCGATACCTCATGGATCCCATCATGAGGTCACCACTTTGGTGAAAAAACCGGTCAAGTGCGAGTCGTATTCGCGCACGTTTTATTTTAGCACTTTATCGACGTGGTAAATACATGTATCCATGCAAAGTTTCATTTTTCTAGCACTTACCGTTTGGACGGTGTGCCCGAGACGGACGGACGGACATGATGAAACCATAATCGTAACGATACGTGAACTACGGAACCCTAAAAACTAAGTCTTAGTGAAAGATTGTACTTGACTTGACTCCACTATGGGGTAAGGAGACCAGAACTCGTCCTCTTAAAATTTTATTTATCAAATAGGACTCAGAGGGTTGAGATGAATGGAAAAAGATCCACAGGTCCCAAAAATTGAGATGGCGATCCCACAAGGATCCATTTTAGGACCCTTTCTTTTTCTGGTCTATTTATATGACCTACCCATACCTTATTAATGGAAAAAACGGGATAGTCTTATTTGCCGATGACATGTCACTTACTTTTAATATTAATATAGTTAATATTAATCGCCAAAACTCAGGCTATGACGAAGTAAATAATTCTCTCTCAAAAATAGTAGGTACACTGGTTTAGTGTTAATAATATATTATTTTTTTTAATTTATTTATTTAAGGTCGTTTTTTAACAACTAAGGTCATTAACGACCACAATTTACAACAAACGGTATATACCTAATGTTAAACTAATTTATAAACATTAATCATTTTTAGGAATTTTAACGTTTGGTTACAACCATTTTCATTTAAGCAATCTTTCAATAAAATAATATTTTGTTAAATAGCAAAAAAACTAAATGTATAAAGTTCACGTTGCCGAATGTAAGGCAAACAGAAACCTATGTACTATTAAATGGGAAAGGTATGGAACTACAGTACTAGTAGATACAGCTGTCTTTTTAGGTATAACTTTAGACGCAAAACTTCCCTCATATTGTTGGGTTGGTCGACAGACTTAGTTCAACAGGATTTGCAGTAAGTAAGATAAGACAATTTTCAGACGAAAACACAGCAAGGCTTGTATATTTTAGTTACTTCCACAGTATAATGTCCTATGGCATTCTACTGTGGGGAAATGCTGCAGATATAAATACTATAATTCTGCTGCAGAAGCGAGCTGTTCGGGCAATCTATAAGCTGGCCCTCAACACTTCATTAAGAGAAAAGTTTAAAGAAACTGGAATCTTAATTGTAGCTTCTCTGTATGTTATATCAAATGTATTATATGTTAAAAAAATAAGCCTATTCAAAAAGAAAAGTGACAACCACAATAGAAATACCCGAAATAATCATAAGCTTGATGTACCAGTGACTAAAGTAAGGCCAACGAGACGAGATAAAAAACGTAAATAAACGGACCGCTACTAAGTTGCATTATGAAAGTGAGTTAATATTATATCTGTCCTTATCACTCGTATGGAATAATGACGTCAGTTAGTCGACGACAGCTGTCGCAGCGTGTTTCGTGGTACAGGAAAGCGGCCAGTGCCGCAGTTGTCAACATTTGGCCCGTCAAACAATTGTGAACAAGTTCATTCCTGTTTGGATGGCGTTCGAAGTGATACATATTTTTTCGTCTCCGTATTTACTTGGTTTTTTGTTATTATTCCGTTTCGGTTAGTTTTATTTTTGATTTTTGCTGTTATTGTGAGTGCTTAGTTGTTGATTTTAATTATGGAATCACAGCCTGGCGGTAATAAAAGTCGAGGACAATTTTTATAGCAATATTGACAACATGATTGATAATACAATAGATAGTTTTATCATAAACACAGCTGACTCGGACTCTTCCGACGAATCATCTTTGTCTAGTACAGACGCCAGCGATTAAAATTCGAACTTTATAATAATTTATTCAAATAAAAATGTTTTGAACCCCTGAAAATTTGTTTACATTTTTTATCTCATCTCGTTGGCCTTACTTTAGACTTAGTGACTAGATTTCGTTTAAAGGCCAATGTATACGCCTATACAATAAGATCCCAGAAAGCGTTCAAAATTTTTCAATCAATAATTTAAAAAAAGTAGTTAAAGAACGTTTGTGTGCTAAAAAAGCCTATTATTTTATTTATTTTTTAAATTATTTCTCTTTTATTTCGTTTGGGCAAACTTACCTACCTATTTATTAAAAAAAATATGGCAGCTGCCTCTGCAGATAATTGTAGAAAAACAACTTAAGCAACTATCCAACGAGATATAACAACCAAAGGTATTTTTAGACTTAACAGAAGTTAGAGAAATGTTTTCAGATAGAAACAAAAACTATATACCGGGTGTTTTCCCAATCAGTGTCCAAACATTCAGGAGTGAATATACTCTTGAATATAAGCAACTTTTACTATGTGGTCAAGTTTCCGTTTCAAGTAGGAAACTACGGCATAGATAGCATTTTGTAGGAAACAGCAGATTTTTTTTCAAGAGTAAGTATATTCACTCCTGAAAGTTTGGATACTGACTGGAAAAACAGCCTGTATATACTAAGGATCAACGTCGACTTACGCCCGAAATTAATAACGTATCTAAAATCTTAGATTAACTTTAATTTTATATTCTCGAATACAAATTGACTTGAATGAGGATGTTTGATATTTTTTCTGCCGTTAGGGGGCAGACCCAACGCACACAAAGCGTCATCTGGTGGCGTAAGTGGTATCCAAAATGGTCAATAAGAATTTTCGATTCTTTTTCTGTCACCAGGTGGCGCTTGGTAGCCCGACGGTCCTTGTCATGTCAAAAAGCTGTCAGATGATGAATTTAAAAACCCTCATTATCGTGAAGTTAATCCTAGGATTGTTGAAATGTATTGAAATCTTGATCTCAGATAGCTAAAATGAGATTAAGATTGATTATTAATTTCGGGCGTAGATCTATTATCCTGTATAACGTTTAGTGCCATCTAGTGTGAGATAGCAAAAGGACTTAGTAAGGTCGATAACGAAGTATAGTTTTGCTATTGACCGGTACACGAGTGGGCGGAGTCAGACACCCCCTCACACTTTGTTTAATACTGAAATCTACTTACAACACCTCTGTATATTTCCTCCATGGTCAGTTCACCACGAGGCGCAACGAAGCGCTCCATTTTTAACCTCCTCCTTTTTTAAATTCGGTTTTAAACATATGCCTTAACTTACCCTAATCAGTTTGAAAGCGGCGTCAGAGTATTCCTTCGTAGGTTCGTCCCAGTACAGCATTTCGTGCGCTATTTTATACTCGCTGGAGTCTGTAGTATGTAGCAAAACAGTTCTAGAGAAGGCCAGTACGTGTTCGTCTTCAGCTAAACTAGCAGCTACCACTTTCATAACACCTGCTACTTTCAGCAAAACCGTGTCGGTCTAGACAAAAAAAATAATTAATAACACTTATAGTAAGGTCCGACCGAGATCTCGGTCTCGGCATTCACGAATTACGAAATAGGCTTACGAATTACGATCAGTGAATTTGAAATTACCGCGTACGGGCGCAGCGCCAGATTCTAAGCCACCTTATTGGTTGCATCGCTCGGTTGGTGTGAAATGTGACGTTTTTTACTATAGAATCGGATATGCCCGGTGCAAGTAATTGCGTGTGTTTGTATTTTTCTTACATACTTTAACTATTTTATAAATTCTTGGTCTCGGTCTTGGCCGAGACAAGAAAAAGCAATATCGGTCGGACCTTAAACACTAAATTTTGTCCGCGACGCGACGAAATCCCGCCGGGACTGTACATAAAAAGTAGCTTATGCCCTTCCCCGTGGTCTCCTCTATATCTTTTTAAAAAATAGGTCCAGTAGTTTCGGAACCTATTAAATGCAAATAAAACAAACAAACATACAAACAAATCTCACCTCTTTATAATATTGGTATAGATTTATAGGTACTATAATTTATAATTTATAATTATTAGGGTCAGTTCACACCATGACGATACGCGACGCTGCGCTGTGCTGCATTTTTAACATAGCTATTCAAAACTGAACTTTAATTATTCACAACACATAAGATACACGTTCATATGATATCAGTCATACACTGCACATGCGCCGTGAAGTGCGGTGCAACATGACATTCGAAGTCTTACAATAAAACGTGTATCTTCTTGTTTAATGAACAAAGTTTAATTTTAAATAGATGTCCTAAAATGCAGTCCCATGTCTCGTATCGCTTCGTTTTGGTGTGAATTGACCCTTACACTCAGTAAAAAGACAATTAGGTAAGTGTCTTTTTACTGAGTATCATTAAAAATATACATTTATCTTTCCTATTTTATCAGTAAAGACAGATTTGTTTTCTTTTATTTTAAGAGATTAGAAGTCATAGTATTATCATCACTATTATGTAATAAATATGTGAAGCAAAAACCAGTGCCGTTTTTAGCATTACCAGCGCCCTGGGCGATACACCCCCAGTTTTTTTTTCTATCTAAGACTAAAAAAATCCCTTACAAAGCTCAAACTTGAAAATTATACTTTATGAATTAAAATGGGCGAATTTCAACCACAAGGCGATTGTAATAGAGTAATAGAAACGTAATAATATTACGTTATCTGAAATCCTATTATATCCTATAATATATATCCTATAATATTATTATCTGAAATATATATAATAATAGCTCCCCACACTGATTTCAGTGACGGTGGCCCGTTTTTTAATTGAAACCAGGCCAGCTACGCAGGAGTTCTTTTATAGTGCCCAAGTGTGTGCGCAGTACACAAGAGCACTCTCTCTTCCTTTTACTCTCGTAACCCAGTGGGACGAATAACCGACACGACTGGTGAGATATCAGGCGCAGGTCCGACTTTTTACATGCCCATCCGACGCATGGATCATCTTTCTTGTCAGACAATCAGGTGATCAGCCTGCATTGTCCTAACCAAACTTGGAAACAAGATTTTTTGTTGTTCCAATGCGGGAATCGAACCCACGACCTCCGAGTCGAGAGCCAAGCCAAATCCTAGGTATATAATATATATATATTATATACCTAGGATTTCAGAGCTACCGTGGGAGAGCCATGCTTAGGCACGAACGGGCCATTTCATCAGTAAAGTATGTGTGGATCTTCGGAAACTAGTCCGAATGCATTGACAAAAGTTGTAACAGGCGCCGGATGACAGACGATCCCCTTACCCAGGGCTGGACCGTAAGTTTAGGGGACCCTGAGCTAATACTACTTAGGGGCCCAATAAAATACTTACGACCTGTTTAATTTAAAAAAATTATGTTTTTTTCGCATTATCGTCTATTTTCGACTTCGACATGACTTAGCTGGGAACCCTTGAATCCACGGAGCCCTGGGATGAAGCCCATAAAGCCATTTGGTAGATCCGGCCCTGCCCTTACCAGGGTGTATTTGACTAACCGTATAATGCAACACGTCCACAGTAAACGTAGTCGGATCGTGCATAACTTGAGGCCACTTTTCGATCATGTTCTTTATGTTTGCCGCGCCCCGAACATTGTCGAACACCTTTTGCTCTATAACTCGACATTTTTGGAATAAGGAACGTAGATACCGAAAGTCGTCGTAGTCGTGACCTAAAAAATATTAAATCAGTCGTTTATATCTGTCATCGTAAAATTGACAAAACCGTCAGATTGTAATATAACGAGAGGGAATCGAATATTCTGCTTATAATTTAACACATTATTTTTCGTTTACTTTACATATATGGCAAAGAATCTTTCGACAGATTTTTACAACCTCGCTAGTTATATTACAATCTAACGGTTTTTACAATTTTACGGTGACATATCTAACAAAACCAAACAACAGGCTATTTTTTTATCCTGAAAAAGTACAGTGTTCCCGTGGGTTACTGTATTTACGCGGGCGGAGCGGCGGACAAAAGCTAGTATTATTATATTTCAAATGGATGTAAGCATAAAAGTACTCACGTATCTTACTCCTAGCTGTAATCGTCAGTACCGCGTTTTTGTCGTACACGTTTTCGACAAGCTCCTTCTGCTCCGAGTCCAATAGCGTGTAGAAAATCTCGATATATTTCTCGACGATAGAGAAAACATCTTCAGGGCAATAGTTTTTGATGAATTTCGGCATTTCCCCCTTTAAAATAATCGGCTCACCGTCCTTAAAGTGAAATAGATTCATCAAGAAAAAGTTAATGTATACGTGTGGGTGGATTAGGACCCGATATGTTCATCATCCTAGAGCGATAAAGGTTTGGTAATCTTTAAACGAGACGATCTTGTGTATATATATAATCGGTATCTAGACAACGGCAACAAGTATTACCATGAAATTTAGTTTGCAGGGAGTTATGGGGAGAAAAATCGATCTAGCTAGGTCTTATCCCTTAGAAACTGCGCAATTTAAGCAATTTATGTTTTTTTTCTTTAGTTTTAGTTAACTAACACGTTGGTCAAATCAAACGACTGATCAAGCTTTTTGCAACTCAATTTACACCTGACACGAGATTTGACCGCTGATTAGTTAATTTTGGCGTTGATTAGCCTTTCAGAAACCGGGGGCTATTGTTTCTTTTTCTTTTATATTTTTTTATTTATTTTAAATTATTTTATCTTTCTACTAAAACACCCAGCAAATCTCGGTCTCCCAGTTACTTTAATTAATATTAGGTATATCTAGCAATATCCCGCGAAAAATAGACCCCATGGAGACCCCACATGTCACGCTCCAGTCACATGCTGTCCTTGTCATTTCGGCTAGCAGAGACAGCGACAGCCTGTGAATATGTGGGCTCCTCATTTTGATTAGCGTTTCAGGCAGATAGCGCGCGATACGTCAATACGTCATCATACATTTTTTATTTCTAACTCCGTCATCGTAATTAGCGAAGGCATCTTGGCTAAAGGGCCTGTTCTATATTTAAAAAAATCACAATAAACGAACTATACGTATAGGTACGGTGTAAACGCATAGTTCGTTTATTGTTGAAATCCAAAATAACCGTTTATTTACTTACAGTTTTAATTACATTTATTTACTGAATATTACCTCCAAATCAATAAACCGACTGGGTGGTTCACGGCATAACGTTAATTTTGTCAAATGGTCCTCCAGGACTAAAAGGCTAAGATAACCACTAGACGACTAACCACCGAAACACACTATACACTAGTGTGTTTCGGATTTTTTCGGGCCTCATTATTACGTTAAAGTACCTGGATAACCGAGCTTTGCACGTAGTTTTGATAGATTTTAAAAATAAAAAGAGTCACATAAACATTTATATGATAGGGAATTAGGGATTCTTACCCACCACATTCCGAATTTTCCAAGAAAGCAAAAAAATATCATACATACGCGTACCAAACTGCCAATCGGACTGACACAATAGAGTCGAAATTATTGATATAATATTGTTGCACGACGAAAGAAAAAAATATATATATAGCTTAAAAATGCGCAGTTTCCCAGGGCTAGATCAATTTTTTCCCCAAAACTCCCTGCATACTGAATTACATGCAACCGTTTTCGAGAAACCGATTATATATATACAAGATTGTCTCGTTTAAATTACAAAAATTTCCTTGGTGAATAAAACTCACCAACTCCCTCAAACCACTGAACATCATGCGCACACAGTCCACATACGTCGTCACGTTCACATCCAGACACAGGGGATTCCCCTCCAACCTCAGTCTCCTCAGGGGCAACCCCCGACAGGACAGCAGTGTGGGCAGAGTCGGTATGAGGTTGTGCGATAGATCTAGAGACTGTAGGCTCGGAGTGTATGTTGGTAACTGAAAGCCGTCGACAGTTCTGTGAAAAATAAAAAAGGTGTAATATATAACATGGAATTAAAGAAAAATTTAAATAAAATAACAATATAAGAATTCACAGCATATTAAACACGCCATTGACAAATAAACAAAACGCTTATTACTTGTATATACATATCTGATATCTAATACTTATATACTAGTAATATTATAAATAGGAAAGATTTGTTTGTCTGTTGTTTGCGGTGAATGATTTTGAATCTTAATTCTTAAGTGATGAATGAAGTTTCACTTCTGCAACGTGTACTTTGATATTACACGTCGTGCTTTTTTAAAATTTATTTTGTGCTTTATATAATTAAAAAAAAAATTGTGTTTCAATTATATTTATATTTTTATATTTATGTATACCTCTTACTACTACGAACATATAATACCACTGCGAACAATTAATACATACTTTAGTCTGTTGTACGACAGATCCAGTTCAGTCAAATTCCGCCAGCTAAAAATAGTTAGCTGCTGTATGATCTCACGCTGATTGTATATTCTGTTAATTGGATAATACACGAAGTGGCTTAGATCTGAGGAATAAAAAAAATACAAAATTGGCGTTAGTAGTATTTTTTTTTTAATTTATGAAATGGACCGGGAAAGGAGCAGACTGATTGCCTGATGGTAACCGATTACCACCGCCCATGGACACATGCAACACCAGAGGCGTTACACTTGTATTAACGCCGGTTTTCTGTGAGGCGGTGGTATTTATCCGGTCAAGCCGGTCCATTTGTGCCATAGCATGGCTCTCCCATGTTTTGATCGTATCTCGTACCACTAGCTCGTTCCGTTTTTCGTGTTTTAATGAATATTTCAATAAAGATTAATAAACTATTTATTTAAAAATGCAATCGATGTTTTTTTTTCTAAAGTGACCATAGGCTAGATGTCAATTTTTTTTATTGCATAAATAGTACTCTTAAACATGAGTAACTTCTCAGAAGAAACAGTATATCAAAAGTCAATCTTTTCAAAGGTCTGTACAGCGATTTGTATACAAAATTTCGCAAGTCTCGTGTAAACGCTCCATACTAAAGTCGTACCCTATATGTGACGTCACGCCTAAGTAAAAGTGTATGAAGTATAATATAAGGCCGCAGGAACATATCTGTAAATATCTCAGATATTTGTGCGTTTAAGTTCATACTTACCATAATGAATGTTTTTGTATACGATGTAAGTAAACTAATTATGTATGTTTTGTTAACTAATTTAGCAAAAAAAAAATTTTTCGTATAGAATGTCACTAGAAATTTCTATTTGACGAAAAATGCAATTGACAAATTTTGGTACCACTAGAAGATTTTTTTTATGGCTTGATAATTAAAATAAGCATACATATCTCCTTTTAGTAAGCAAATATACAGTTGAAATATCAATGTCCCAAGTGGTGTTTTTATAAAAAAAAAGCTCACCTTTCTGCAATGTAAAAGACTTCAGATTAAGCGCCCCATCTTTGTAATTAGATTTAATGATACTTTGTAGTACCTCCTTGGGTCTGAAGTCCAATTGAGTAACAGTCAAATATACTAAAGATATAGTAATAGCCATCTCTATGTCATAGTGGCGTAGGAAAAAGCCGAAACCGTGTATCTCGAGTAATGCGCCCTTACATTTGTGAACTAAAAACTTGCATTCGTCTTTGGTCAGCTGAAAAATTAATAAGTCGCTTTTAGAACATACACGTTAGAAACTTGCACGCAAGCTCTTTGGTATTGCAGATAAATAATAATAAATAAATAAACATCTATGGACGCTTCACACCACGTCGATCTGGCCCCGTGCTAAGTATCCGAAGAACTTGTGTGTAACAGTACCAGAAAACGGGAAGTATATTTAATACTTTTATAGTATACATATATTTAATATTTTTATTATGTTACGGGAAGTATATTTAATACTTTTATACTATACATATATTAATATCTTAATACACATCCATAACCAAGGAACACAGAAAAACTTTTTGTGCCTTCGGCGGGATTCGAACCCGCGACCCCCGGCTTGAGCACCAACGGGCTGAATCACTGAGCCACAGGCGCTGCATTTTTAAGATAGCTATTAAAAATTGAACTTTATTCACTACACAAAAAGAAAAATTTTAATAGCTATCTAAAAATTTCAGCGCTGCGTCCCTTATCGTTTCGTTTGGGTGTGATTTGACCCTAATGTTATGTGATCACACAAAGACATCTGCAATTCGAAGCGGTAATGCAAGTGTTTTAAAATAATTAAGTACCTCTATAAAACACGGTATGAAACTTTTCCCCTGCAGGTTTTCCAGCAGTATGTCCAAAATATCCTCCTTTGTCCATGATTTTGGAAATCCTTTAATCTGTAACACATCAAAATTTAAATAGAAAAAAAAGGGCCAAACCTGCCTGCAAGCCCAAGGCCGCGGACTTGTAGGCAAAAATTATAAATGATTGACACTATGGACACTAATGACGGCTCCCGGTCATTTGCTGGAGGGGCCGTGAGTATGGTGATTTAACTGTAGTCTGTTCGCTTTTAGAAGACTGTGAATATGTCAAAATGGCTTACTTTGGTTAATTATAGTAAGCCATTTTGACATATTATGTGCATATACACGGCCTATGCGACATTGGTCAATTTTGACATATGTAAGTATCATTAACTGTCTTCTTAGCGCGAATAGATTATAATAAGCTTTTACCCGCAACATTATTTGCGATGAGCGAATTTCTCATCCAACTGAAGCGGTACATTATGATGAAACGGTTAACCAATTATTGAAATTTCGCATACAGAAATTTTACAGGGCCAGAAATCGAGCAGACGGATAGCCTGATGTTAAGTGAGTACCCGCCGCCCATGGACACTCGCACACAAGTGGTGTTGCGCACTTGCGTTCCTGGTCCTGAAAACTTGGGCTTAACCTAGCCTGGATTATCATAATATTATAGTCTAACCCTTCCTTGCAAAATAGGAAGCGCGTGTGATGGCGATCAAAACTAGTACAAGATTGTATTATTTAATTTCTAAACTAACTCATGAAACTGACATATAACCGATCAGACTGAATAGACATCATAACATTTTCTTTCTGTCTTCTGTCACTACTAACTGGCAAAGCAGGAAAGAGAAGGTGCATAAGAATGTAAATTCATTGACTGAGATTATAAAACATCAAAAGAATATCAAAGTATGAAAATCGGCCGTCTAAACGGCAATTCTACCGTCAAAAATGCCATTTAGACGGTCGATTTTCGCCTTGCGGCTTTAGGGTTAGCTCACACCGAGGCGCGACGCGGCGCGGCATTTTTAAGATAACGCTTCAAAGTTAAACTCGATTATTATGTTACATTTGTATTTTGTTCAGAATGTTTTTGTCTTGTTTAATTCTCAACATAATAGTCTGTGTTTCCTATTTTTTTTGTATTATTGTTTTTGTTTTCTTTTTTATTGTACACGGTCATTTAATTGTATCATGGGAAAATAAATGATTATTATTGTTATTTTTTATTAATATTATTCACTACACAAGAAGATACACAATTCATTGCAAGAGCTCGAATTTCAAGCTGCACCGCGGCGCGGCGCAGCTCTTGTAATGAAACGGTTATCAATACAATTTTGGATCGCGTCGCATCTCGGTGTAAACTGACGCGGGATCAACTCGTGTTTAATCATAATAATCATTTATTAACGAAATCTGGTTTACAATGGTGGTGGCAAAGTATAAATAGTTCTTACACAATACACATCCTACCATAACAGTGTACAAAGATTTAAAAACTAAGGATTCGCTATCACGTACATTTTGACAGAAGTTCTGTGGAGAAGAAGAAATGAATTTTCTAGAAAACGAAAAAAGTAAAAAGTTAAATTAATCCTACCTCATATGTCAAAATGGCCCCAAAAACCTCAAAAGTGGGGCTATTTAAGTAGGGACAGTTTTTGCCTCGACATGACTAGTCTATAATATATACGTCTATGGTTTAGTCCGGAATAAGATAACTTACGGTAACTTGCACGAAGCTGTTGTCCCTCCCATATATTTCACCCACCTGCTCCTTCTCCATAAGCATTACAGACTGAAACAAAATACCTTGTGTTTAAACTGCAGTTCGCACACCATGGCCTCGAAAGAAACCGGCGTGAAATAACGTTTGCTTTGTGTCCACGTATGGGCATCGCGCGATTTCCCTCGCGCAAGGACCTCGCTGACCAATGTGGGGGCACGGGGTGAAGGAAGAGGCACTGGACTGGTTCTATGGGCGCGGACGGCGCGGCGGCGAGCATCACGGAGGGAGGGGCTCTCTTCTTTCCGATCCACCAGCGCTGGCGCACGCTCCACTAGTTATTGTACCCACTAGATATTGTCATAATAATATATCGGAGTTCTATCTGTACATCTTTTATTTCTTCACCAAAGTAGATAGGGCCGGACACTTTGTTATTTATGGATGTAATGCTTTTTAGGGTTCCGTAATATTCAAGGAACCCTTATAGTTTAGCTCTGTCTGTCCGTCTGTCTGTCTGTCTGTCCGTCTGTCTGTCTGTCTGTCCGCCCTTCTAGTTTCTGTGATTATGAATATAAATTGATGAAATTTTGTACAGTTATAATATAATGTGTATAGATCTCGGTTTAGGCATCATGAAATAATAATAATTTTATATTTTATGGGTGGCTCTCCATACATGTGAAGTGGGGATAAAAAAATATTTTTTTATTCTACCCCATCGTGTGAGGTATTGTTAAATATTATAAGCATTTATACACACACCGGCATATTTAGCGGAACATAAAATAAAGGTTTGATATCAGTATCATATAAGGTTGCTGGCTGGTTTATACGTCATTTAATTTAAAAATAAATATTTTCAAATTAAGAAAACAACTGAACATCACATTTTATGCAATTGTTTTAATTTTATTCAAATACACCTTATCTGGAGCGAACTTCGAGTATTTCTTCCTTCTGAGTTTGATTTAAAATTTCATTGAAATACTGTTTTTTGTTAGTTTTTTTTAATCGCGTATCTTTTTGGATTTGAGGACTGAATTATGGCTGACTTAGCCCCAACGGAGATTGCCAGGGCACTCGAAATGCGAAGAAATGGTCAAACCTACAGAGTGATATCCAGAGATCTTCGTCGACCAGTTTCAACGATCCATCGCAGTATCCGGTTCAGGGAGACCGGTACTTATGTGAGAAGAGCAGGACAAGGCAAAAAAAGTCGCACTTCGAGTAGGGATGATCGTTTCATTTGGCTTCGTGTACGTAGGAACCCCCCGTTTGACGGCCGTCCAAGCCCGACATGAGTTAGAAGCAGTGCGGGGTGTAACCGTAAGTGAGCGTACTGTTATGGGGGACTTCCTAAATCCCTTTTTAAAAAAGATTTATTTTACAAACTAGAAAATATATAGAAATAGAAACACAGAATTAGTAAGTTCGGCACACGACCGTCAATGAATTAGGATGGATGAAGACTGCCTGGGAACTTGGGAGGATGTTTATATAAAGGGTATAGGATTGCTGATGAGGATGGAAAGATTATGGATAGGGCTTAGGTAAGGGAAAAGGCTAACAAGGATAGGATATAACACCTCCCCCGGCCAGGACTAAACTTCGGGGAGAACCGAAGTTTGGTTAGGTGAGACAGGGTCTGTGACAGGAGATTGGGAATGGATTCTGCACCTGGGAGAAGCTGTATTGAGGTTTGTATCTGGATTCACTGAGGAACCAGGATTGGGTAAGTTAAGGGTTAAGGAAGGCGGAGTTTGAGTTTGGCGGTTGTGCCCCTTTATTAAAAGATAAATTTTGAAGATAGCATAACATAAGACTGCAATGATTAGAATTAAAGTGATTATAGAGTAATGAGCCTCGTATCTGATTATTGAGTGTTTATTAATTATTTTGTCTGTTTCTTGTGCTATTGATTTTAATTTTGTTTTTGCTTCTAGGGTAAATGCGTCTAAATCTATATTTTCGAAATGGATAGGGGGCTCATCACTTTTACTTAATTTAAGGTTATCAAGCGTACAGCATGTATCATTAATTATATTAAAATCTGGTTGTATATTTACAGAATCTACTTTCACAGAATAGAAATTTGAAATAAGTTTTGTGCTTTTACAATAGGCTGTGCATCCTGTAGGCAAAAAGAAGAATCCTGTACCAATTATGTTTAATTTTACAATGGTTTGGTTAATACATTCGATATAGAGTTTATTAATTTCTGTTTGTACAAAAATCCACTTATTGTTAGTTATTTCTTTCCAGATGTCTAAATGTCCTTTGATAAAATCCGTTTTGCATTGTTGCGGTACACTATTCAAAACTTTAGTAATGAGTTCACTTTCACAATTAGGGTTTGCACTAGTAGAGAACACGGTTGTTACGTCACACACGTAGGAGCCTTGGTCTATTGTCGCACATTTTCCGAGTGACTCTAGTACACAATATTCTGATTTGGAATTATCTATAGCTATATACTTATTACTGGGTATTATATAACTAAATACACTATGATTGACACTACTATGGGCAACAGGCAGTGGTATGTTATGGTATATATCGAATACACTGGTTGATACTAGTGGTATTCTTAGTACAAAAGTAATCCTATTATTTAAACTAAAACTTATAACACTAGATATATTGATAAACTTAAACATATTACTTAACTCTAGGTCTATCGGGAGTTTTACAGTTCCAGATAAGTATCTATGGTTATCAATCAATTCCTTGTACAACACAGATGGAGGTAAAATGGCTGGATGTATAATATTTTGACTGCTAAACATTATTGCATTCATTATATCTTCCAGTTGAAATGACAATGTTAACATGGCTGCTTCCAAACTGCTCAAAATTGAATTTATTTCAGTTCTTATGTAAAGTTCATTAACTATTGTAGATAAATTACTTACTTTAGCTGCAAAATTATCAATAGTTAGTATAAGGTTTGCTTCATTCGATTTTATTTTATGTAATGTAAAGTTAAATTCTGTTAATGTAGATGTTGTTACTAAGATATTTTCTTTCAGTAGGGAACTCAATTGTTTTTGATCATTTTGAATAGTTTGGATTGCATTGTCATATTTTACGGCATCATCTTCGTCCAAAGTTCCGAAAATAGTCTTGGAGATCATTCCAATACCACCAAGCCATGCCCCTCGCCTGGCTCTATTACTGGTCAAGTGAGATATGGATGCAAAGTCGGAAACTAACTCATTATATCTAATAGTTAAGGGTTCTAATATACTCAAGCATTTTAGGTTCATTTCATTTTGGTTTTCCAAACGATGGCATGTGAAGCGTAACGTGCCTAATACAGAATTAAGGTTTTTAATATGCGGTTGTATAAATGATATGTCACGAGGGGTCACCACATCGAGGTATCCGGTTCTTATTTTAAGTTTTCCGATTGGGTCAAAGTATATACCAGGACTTGACTTGATTTCTTTAACATATTCTTGGCTGTCCAAGGCCCATCCACTGTAATAAAATTTTATTTCTATGTTTACTAAACTACAAACTTATATTAATCTTCTTAACTACTAAAATTTGGGCTCGTTTGAGCTGGTACTGAGTCTTGGACTTCAGCAAGTTTGACTTCATCGTAATGGTGTCTTATGTGGCGTCTATTTATTAATAAAGACAATGTGTGGTTACCGTGTATCTTAACCACTTTGTATGGCCCTTTCCATACAGGCGAAAGAGCTTTTCTTAATCTTAAGTGATTTTTCAGGTATACGAAATCACCAACTTTATATTCTACGGATCGAGTTCGCGAATCATAGTAGTTTTTTGAACCCTGTTTTGATTTGTTAATGTGTTCTAGGGCATTTTCACGGGAGTGTTTTAAGCGATGTTGAAGCATTTTTACATATTCGGGGTAAGTTGTAGAAGAGATGTCATTATATACAGATGTTGGGATATATGGTTTGTGTCCGAATAATAATTCATAAGGCGAGTAATGTGTCGTGGAGTGAATGGCGGTATTATATGCTAGTACAGCCGTATATACATATCGTGACCAATTGTCCTGATTTTCATTAATGTAAGATTTGAGATATTCTTTTAAAGTGGAATGTGATCTTTCTAAAGCGCCTTGAGTTTGTGGATGATACGGAGATGAGAATAGGTGTTTAATTTTCAATAATTCGCAAGTCTTACTGAATAGTTCTGCGGTAAAGTTTGTACCCTGGTCTGTAAGAATTCGTTTTGGAATTCCAAACAGCGAGATACAATGTACGAGACACTCACTAGTTTCTTCGGCAGTTATGCTGCGCATAGGATAAGCTAAACTGAATTTGGTAAGATCGTCTTGCATTGTTAGAATGTATTTTAGCTTTGCGGTTCCACATTCAGGGAGAGGTCCTACTACGTCTATCGCTAGTCTCTCAAAAGGAGCTGTAGATGTAGATGTTATGACCATAGGTGCACGATTGATTTTGCGTAATGCTTTATTAGTCTGACAAGATGAACAATTTTTTACGTAGGCTTCAATGTCGCTACGCATATTCTTCCAAAAATATTTTTCTTTAATGCGGCTAAGCATTCTACTACTTCCTAGGTGTCCGGCAATAGGAATATCGTGGTTTTCTTTTAAGATTTTCGGAATTTCTGATGGAACAGGATAAATTATATTGTTATGATAAACATGAATTGTGATATGTGTTCCATCAAAAATGTGACTAAGCATATTATATAATTTAACGAAAGAAAGCCTATCAAATGGATTTCGAAAATCTGTTATACTTACGTCATTAACAGATGGATAATTCAACATTATTTGGTTTCTTATGTTTTTCAGAGATCTAAAGATATCTGGATAGGTAGAGGAATCAAAGTGGTGTACTTTAGTGAAAAGGAAGATATAAGTTTTATTGCTGTTTTCGAGGGGTAAGTACTCGAAAAGGGATCTCTCTTGTTTTTCAAACGTTTCACGGACAGGCGCAGGACAATTATCAATTATTTCCTGAACGTATGGGATGGATTCATCCATATCAATTGACGTTGGGATTATTATAAGTTTCTGGGGTCCCTTAAGGGGATCCTCATTATGTTGTATTATACGTGTATCATTAGATTTATTATTTAAATTTAAGAATTTTGAATATGATTCATCGTTTTTATCTTTTTCAGGTTGGTTCGGCTGCGGAGGACTTAAGGGTGGATAATCAGGTGAAGAAGGAAGAAGCGGCGAAGGCGGATTTGAAACTTCGGGTTCATTTACAGGATTGCGGAGTACGGGAGAGGGTGAAGGAACACTTGGATTATTTGTTGTTTCAGGTTCTCGGGGGAACGATGGATTTAGGTCTAGTGGGGAAGGGGTTTGTAGGTCAGGTTCAAGAGTTTGTTGGCTCGTGCCAGGTTCTGGTTCTATTAGTTCAGTCTCATCTAGGTTAAGGTCTGCTGGCGTTATCAGCTCATTAGGATCAAAGGATGTGGGGGATATAAGTAAATCCATCAGATCTCGGTCTAAGGTATTTGGATCTATTTCTCTAGTACTGGGATTTGCAGGAGAGTCTTTCTGTGGTAAGACAGGGTTAACAGGATATCGGGAGAGTGCGTCTGCTGCGGAATTTAATTTTCCTTTTTGGTAAAATATATCGTATTCGTATTCTAGAAGTTGAAGTCGCCATCTTTGCATTTTGCTACTTGGGTCAGTGTGGTTAAACAGCCATTTTAATGGTCGATGGTCTGTTACAATAGTGAATTTGCGGCCAAATAAGTATGGTCTAAATGTTTTGCATCCCCAAACTATAGCTAACAGTTCCTTTTCTGTTGTGCTATAGTTGATTTCACTTTTGCTTAACGTTCTAGAGGAGTAAGCTATGGGATGGTCCTTACCAACAGGACCTTGAGAAAGGATGGAAGATATAGCATAATTAGAGGCATCGCAGGTTAGGTTAAAAGGTTTCGTATAATCTGGATATATGAGTACAGGAGCGGTTAGAAGTTTATTTTTTAGAGTCTCAAAGGATAATTGATGTTCGTTTGTCCAGTCAAACGGCACATCTTTTTTTAGGAGTGATGTTAGAGGTTTTGAGATTTTAGAAAAGTCAGGAATGAAACGTCGATAATAAGATATTAGTCCCAAAAAGGATTTGATGTCTTTTTGACATTTTGGGATTGGAAATTTTTGTACACATTTGACTTTATTTGAGTCCGGTTTCAATCCGTTCTCTGAAATTATATGTCCTAAATAGCCAACCTCTTTTCTTAGGAATTCACATTTGTCTGGTTGTAACTTGAGATTAAATGAACGGAGTCTTTCGAAAATAGTGGTCATGTTTTTTATATGAGTGGATAAATCAGGAGAGTATATAACGATGTCATCGACATAAACGAAACAGCGTTCTCCTTGCAGGCCATTGAGAACGTTATTCATTAAACGTTGGAATGTTGCTGGCGCGTTTTTAAGTCCGAACGGCATTCTAGTAAATTCGAAGTGTCCTTCGGGAACACTGAACGCTGTTTTGCATGCATCTTTTGGGGACATATTGATTTGGTGAAACCCAGACGTTAGGTCCAGGGTGGAGAAGTATTTGGAGTTGCCTAGTTGGTCAAGAATCTCTACTATATTAGGTATTGGGTATGTTTCACCGATAGTGATGTCGTTAAGCCGACGATAGTCGATCACAATTCGCCACTTTTTTTGTCCTGAGGCGTCGGTCTTTTTCGGGACTATCCAGATTGGTGAGGACCATGGAGATACAGACGGTTGGATGATCTTTTGGTCGAGCATTTTCTTAATTTGAGATTTTACCTCTTGTTTGTGTACTTCAGGAAATCTATATGACTTAACGTTTATAGGTTGATCGGAAGTGGTACGTATTTCATGTTGAATAGCGTCGGTTGTGGTAAGAGTGTCATTTGGTAAATAGAAGATGTCGGAGTATTTGGAACATGTATCGTATAGGGCATTGCATTCTTCTTGATTTAGATGTGAAACACGGAGTAATTCTAGGACTTCTTTGGTTCTATTTAAGCAGGGTTGTTGGCAAAAGTTAGTTTGGTAAGATGTGCTATCCATAGGATGCAAGGTAAGTAAAAGATTAGGGTTAAGATTTACTGGTTTTTCTGACATGTTAAGAACTGTTAAATTAATTCTTTTATTTTCTTTTACTTTGGCTATGCAATTGGAAACGTATAACTTTTTATTTAGGTGTTGGTCTAATACGAGTCCTTCTTTTAATTCAGGATTTTTTATAGAACATTCGATGACCATTTCAGTCCTGGGTGGTATAATGTAAGCTGGTTCAAAAAAATGTAACTGTAAGAACGTGTTATTAATATATAAACGGTTTTCATTGTAATCTATTTTGCAGTTATTCGTATTTAACATGTCAGATCCTATTATTCCATCGTATGGTAAGTTAATTTCTTTAATAACGTGGAATGTATGCAATATATGAGATTTTGGTAATTTAATTTTTAATTTAAAATGACCTTCGGTTTGTATTGACTCAACTGTTGGATCAATACCTTTTATATTGATAGTGTCTTTTTCTAATTTAGGACTCCGGGATAAACAGGAGCGTTTAATTAAGCTAACTGAGGATCCTGAATCTACGAGTAAGCTCAACGGAAGGTCAGATATGGAAGACTCTATTAGAACATGAGGTAAGAGAGTTTTTGTTGGGTCATTTGTTATTTCGAAAACATTTGATTCTTTGAATTTAGTATTTTTTTGTATATTATCAGGTTTGGTACTGAGGATTTTGGATTTATTGGTTGATTTCGAAATTTTAGTAGAATCATCGATTGTAGTATTAGATTCAGAGGATTCAGTGGATTCAGCAACTGCAACGTTGGATTTAGGAGATTCAGTGGATTCAGCGACTTTAATGTTGGATTTGGGAGATTCAGTGGATTCAGCGACTGTGATGTTGGGTTTAGGAGATTCAGTGGATTCAGCGACTGTAGTATTTGATTTGGGAGATTCAGTGGATTCACGGACTGTAGTGTTGGATTTGGAAGATTTAGAATTTATTAATTTATTTTTATTAATATTATGATTTCGTTTTTTGGTGTCAGGTATATTGTTGTGTCCCATGTGACACCGCCACGAGACATTGTTTAGTTTTTTTGGTTGTCTACTGTATCGTAACCAGGTTCTTCTGGCATTTGGACGGTGAACGGGTTTTGTGTGTCATCGTTCACGTAATGTGTATTGAATTGAATAGGTCTAATTCTGGGATTGTTATTGTTGTTTTGTTGTTCTTGGTTTGTTCTGTACCTATTGTTATTATATTCTCGCTTTCTGCAATTTTCGATTCTATGACCTGGGTTTTTGCAATATCTGCAGAAGACAGTCTGTGGCATAGGCGGACGAATACGTTGGATTGTTGGATTTATTGGTGTTGGAATTTTCTTTTGAAGCATATTTTGAATCTTCTCTTCGCTTAACGCTAAGTTAATGGCTTCGTTCAGATTTTGAGGGTCCCTACACCTAACCATGTTTGAAATATTTGGTTTGAGTCCTAATAAAAACGTGTGTAAGGCTAGATCCTCCATGGAGGCTACTCTACCTGGGAGTTCTTTCTTTGATTTGTTAGCAATTGAAATTTCAGTTAGTAATTTTGATAGCGAGGTTTCGATTCTTAATGAATATTGATGAATTGGTTCATTAGGTAATTGTTTGCAATTTTGTAATTCTGCAAGTAAATGTGTATAATGCTTTTTTTCTCCGAATTGGGTTTGTAAAAATTCTTTTAGTTGAGACCAGTTAGAAAATTCTTTAATGGATACTGCACTTTCAGCTTTGCTCTCTAATTGGGACTGAATAAATTTAAATACGATATTTTTTTGGTTGTCATTTCCGAGATTAATTGCATTATCGCAGTTTGTTATAAATGATTGAAGTTTTTCTCGGGACCCATCGAAGGGTTTTATAAATTTAAAAAGGACTCCAGTAGGAATTGCATCGTGATCATCAGAAACAGCAGCACGTGAGTTTGCTGCTGTGCAGCAGGGGGTTTTGTTTGCCCCTCTCTTGCCTGACCTAGTAACCGGACCAGACGGAGCAGGCGGCGGTGGACAAAGACAGTCCATTTGTGCCTCATCCTCCTCCAAGGCAATCTCGGGTTTTGGACTCGGTGCTCGACTTTCAGACATTATGTTTAAGTAAAATACTTACTACGCTAATTATAAACAAAACTAAAACTAATGCTTAGTCTAGAAATTTAACATCGATGTAAATATATCGTGGTGAATCTATGTAAGATTATTTTATATCAATGTACTAGAGTCACTTACTGCGACAGGAATGCGGCGATAAGAACGGCTCGTATAAACATCCCATGCGTCCCGTCGACTGCTGGGCGTTCTCGGAACTCGGAGCGTTGGACTCGGCGAGATTGACGTAATCGTCAATCTATGATTGCTCGAAATTTCAGGAACCACAGACTTGTTGCACAGATTTAGGCTTTAGCACAGATTTAGGATTTAGCACAGAATTTAGGATTTAGTACTGGTTTAGAACTTGATTTGGATTTAGCACCGATTAAGTATATATTTAGGATTTAGCACAGATTTTGGTGATTTTTTGGGTTACAACTTGGAACACTGATTTGTTTCACTGGTTTTTACGTTGAGTTTGAACACTGAGCACTGAATATAGTTCAGTTTTATTAACAGTTCAGTTCGCGAGGCGTACCTGGGACTTTTAAAAATCCCCTTTAGCTGCCACCATTAATGTTATGGGGGACTTCCTAAATCCCTTTTTAAAAAAAGATTTATTTTACAAACTAGAAAATATATAGAAATAGAAACACAGAATTAGTAAGTTCGGCACACGACCGTCAATGAATTAGGATGGATGAAGACTGCCTGGGAACTTGGGAGGATGTTTATATAAAGGGTATAGGATTGCTGATGAGGATGGAAAGATTATGGATAGGGCTTAGGTAAGGGAAAAGGCTAACAAGGATAGGATATAACAGTACGGTACGAAGAAGGTTCGAAGAAGCTGGTTTGGGTTCATTTGTGCCCGCCAAGGCTCCAAGGCTCGAGGTAAATCATCGTAGAAACAGGTTAACTTTTGCTCAGGAACATCGACTTTGGAACGCGGACCAATGGAGTAAGGTATGTTTAGTGATGAGTGCAGAATTCTCTTAAATAAAATTGACGGCAGGCAAAGAATATACAGACGCAAAGGAGAACGATACATTCAGACAAATTTTGAAACTACAGTTGCATACGGTGGTGGATCAATAATGGTTTGGGCGGGCATTTGTTTGGGAGCTCGCACAGACTTAGTAGTGTTTGACAGAGGGAGTCTGACTGCAGACCGCTATATCAGAGAAGTTTTAGAAGAAAATGTCGTACCGTTTGCCACGTGTGACGATTTTGTTTTTATGCAGGATAATGCTCGGCCGCATACCGCTCGGGTAACTCAAACTTATCTTAATGATATGAATATCACTGTTATGGAGTGGCCGGCGAGATCACCGGATATGCACCCAATAGAGCACGTTTGGGACTTGCTGAAAAGAAAAGTTAAGTCTAGAATTCCAGCTCCTGCCAACGTGGGTGAACTGCGAATCGCCGAGGTTGAGGAATGGCGAAGACTATCCCAGGAGACCATCGATAACATAATTCTCAGTATGCCTAGACGGGTAGAAACTTTAATAAGAGCACGTGGAGGAAATACGCGATATTAATCACCATTTGTCTAATTTAATTAATTGTTATTTTAATATTAATTTTCACTTTTCCTGGTTACATGAAAAGTTCAAAAATGTACCATTTTTCACAAATAGCCTTTACTCGCAAAATCTGTTCTTAATGTGATCTCATTTTAAGTAAAACAAATGAAACTTTAAATAACAAAAGAAGTGTAGTAAGTAGATTTTAAAATAAAACCATATTTTTTTAATTATGGATCTTTTTTTTGTGTTCCGCTAAATATGCCGGTGTGTTTATATTTAAACATACATTTTCGATTAATCGGCCTCCAAAGTTTATAAGTTGGTCCCCTCCTGGCATAAAGGAGATAAAAACTTGTAAGTTTCCATGCTGATAAATCGTGCTGAAAACTCTCAGGTAAATTTATTTTGCGCGTTGATAGTTATGGAACTCTCCTTGGACATGTCCTGACATGCTTTTGGTTAGGTTATTTCAATGTGACTTGAAAGTACCGGATACTTGAAGGCAAATTCATGGAAAATATACTTAAAATGACCGACAAACGACATTTTACTCCTTTGGTGCTGCGAACATAGCTAGTTCTTGAACAAACCCCTGAAAGAATGCAGGCTGGTCACCTGATCGTCTGACAAGAAAGATGATCCATACGTCGGATGGGCATGTAATTATTATTTAAAAAAAAAAAACCTACTTCGTAAAAATACACAAAAAACATACCGGTTGTCTGTAAAGTCGGTTTACTGACGATAGTTGAACGTGACAATGTCAACAACAACAACAACAATAATAATAATAATGAGGTAAAGTACTTGGTAACGATAACGGGTAACATGTAACGCATGACGTCATGTTTTTTCGTGCGTGCAGCCGGCTCCATCGATTTATAAGACGTTATCACGTCAAAAAGTGTGAAATAAATCTTGTTTTATAAATTAGGCTAAAATTTTAACTATTTCTCTACATAATCTTCATTATTTTGAAGTCGGTTGAGCCCAAACAATATCCTGATAAATCATTATTTTATAGACCTCACGTTTAAGTTGGCTGGTAAAGCTTCCATTAGGTATTGTAAATAAGATGATGATTACTGTAAGTTACATAGTGACATATGCTTGCAGTTCATTAAACAATGCCGAAATTTCCAAACGCGTATCTTTAAAGACTGAGGAGTTCGGTTCAGTGCTTTTGGATCCAGGGTATACCTTGGTGCAAAATCTTATTTTTTGATATATATGCTTGTGTTACTTCAGAAAAAAATCAATATATACTTCAAAATCACTACATAAATTTGGAGGAGTTCCCTCGATTTCGGACCTGCGGCTGATCTCTCGCCAGTCTTGTCGGTTATCCGTCTCACTAGGTTTCGAGAGTAAAAGAAGAGAGAGTGCTCTTATGAACTGCGCACACACTATAAACTCCTGCGTAGTTGGACTACTTTCAATGAAACCGGTCACCGTCACCGAAACCGGTGTGAGGAGCCATTATATCGTAAGAAAAATATTTAATTATAAAACTATTGGAAATACTCACCTTGGAAACTCTAGCGGTGTAGGACTTCTTGGACGTGAACTGCAGACTTGACTGCTTCCACGGCCACACTGGGAGATACTTGACCACTATGTCGTCAGTGCTGTTGACCAGTTCTACGCGCTCGTGTGTCGGAATGTATGCCTCCTCCTGCACCACTTGCCTGGAAAATGTGATTTTTCTACCCGACTAGCGCGAAGCCAAAAATCAGTCTATGTACGTGTGTACTAGATGTTGCCCGCGGCTCCGCCCGCGTAAATACAGTATCTAACGGGAACACTGTACTTTTCAGGGATAAAATATTTATCAAATTCTGTTCAGTAGTTTTCGCGTGAAAGAGTAACAAACATCCATCAATCCACACAAACTTTCACAATTATAATATTAATAGTAGGACGTATGTTTGTTCCACCGTAGCTCGTAAACTACTGGTGCAATTTAATAAATGAGGTGTCAATAGATTCGTAACAACAGCCCGGGTAACAAAGGCTATATAATTTACGTAGTCGGGTTATAGTTTTCTTAATAAAAATTGTAGTTATTGGAGTGAAACTTCTTTAGAGGCGTTGCATTGAGAGCGAAATTTCAAGGTCGCATCACGTCACACTTAAAACTCCTCTGGTGCTGCGCACTTTCCATCCTGGTCCCTAAAATACGCAACCCCCCAAATCCCTAACCTCACTAGGCGAAACGCAACGCAAGTATTATTGCACACCGGTTTTCTGTGAGGCCGTGGTATAAATTATCCGGTGGAGCCGAAGCATGGCTCTCCCACGTTTTTCTAATTCTATATTTTCTTTTTTTTACACAATTAAGCATGTTCTAGACACGGTTATAAAATGTAATCGGGTTACACATTTTTTTATAAATAACACAAAGATAAATGATTGTTCTCGTCACTCGACAAGATACCGCTGATGTATTTAAAAAAAGCGGCAACAAATAGTACGCCCAAGTTGGCGTTCTGTGCGTCAGATATACGTAGCGAATTCACGCACACTAGAAATTGACTTACACACAATCATATTATAAGCCCACACTACAAAATGAGTTGCCGCATTCACGGAGCTGTTGTTGTTAGACAGCGCTGTATCTAGTCGAGCGACGAGACCAATCATTTGTCTAAGAAACTTACCTCTGCTCCTTGGTTAGGTTCAAATTGATGGTCAACTTCGGTTTTTTCGCCTCTGTCAGCGGACCGAGTCGGTCGAACGCGCTCTGTCGCTTGCTGTGTATCGAGTCCACATCGAATTCATCATCTGCAAATATTAGTAGAAAAATTTCACATCAAGATTGTTTGTATTCATTTAGTATTTTTAAATCCCAGTTACATCATTTTAATATAGGGAATTTATTCTAGTTTTTAAATATGTTACATGCATAGGTTTTAGTAGCAATTTATCAATATGATCTTGAAAAATAAAAAGGGGGAAACCAAGGTGGTTTCGAACGCTTTCGCGAAGGCTTGACGCGTGCTCGGTTTGGCTGTTTTTAGAGCGAGACGCTTATTAGTAAACAAACAAACGTCACTTCTGATAGTTGTCAAATACTCCATAGTGCACTGAGCTGTCAAGTGATTGTTTACTATTAGTATGACGTCAGAGCACATTATCTATCGACAAACACGACGGGAGGCGTTTTCGGCTGTTTTTAAAAAGCGTGTGTAAGCTAGGAACTTACACATACGACTTTGAGCTGAGGGAAGTAGGTATATAGGTTAATGTGAGGGCTGGAGAAATCTGGGACTGACCTTATTGTTGAGCTGGTGGTTCTGTAAATGGGCGGAGGTTTCTTCTCACTACACTACACAGCTGTTGAGCGGATTATCGATAGATTTATCGCGGTTCGCCGGCGAATTTGGTATTATATTAACGAGCACAAATAAATATGCGCACACGCGTTCGCGTTCACTTGGTTTCGGGATGAGCTGAAAATGCATCCGGCGCGGAAGGGGATCTAAATGCAAGTGTTCGTCACTCTCTGACAGCGCCCCTTTCGGTCGGCCATACATCACGTAGTGATGTCCTTTGTGTTTATTCTAAACGTCGCGCTAGTGTTGGCGCGAACATCCTGGGGGGCCCGCACAGGCGGCGAGCTGAGCCCCATCCTGAGCAGAATCCAGTGGGAGCCGGGCAATCTTGCCGACAGGCCTCCGCAGCTGGCCTTGAGTCGTGTCCAAGTCCACAACTCTGATGACTCCATCCTTCCCAGGTAGCAGACGTGAGATTCTTCCCATCTTCCATTGTAGAGGAGGCAAATTGTCCTCCTTGAGCAGAACCAGTTCTCCAATTTTGGGTGGAGAGGAAGAGGAAAGCCATTTGGAGCGGATTTGAAGGGTATGGAGGTAGGACTTGGTCCAAAGGTTCCAAAAGCGCTGAGAGAGTGATTGAATGAGCTGAAAGCGTTTAAGCGGAGATATTACTCTTTCATCTAGAGTCAGCTCGGGGAGAGCTGTGAGCGGACGGCCAATGAGAAAGTGGCCAGCAGTAAGGGGCTGATAGTCCGTGGGATCGGACGAAAGTGGACTGATGGGCCGAGAGTTTAACACAGCTTCGATTCTAGTGAGCAGAGTTAAGAATTCCTCGAAAGTGAGGTGTTGCTCACCGATAACACGGTATAGAAGTTGCTTTGTGGATTTAACATTAATCTCATGGATACCTCCCATCCATGGGGCTTTAGGCGGATTGAGTAACCAAGTTATATTTTGAGTTGAGAGTTTATGAGAAATGGCGTCGTTATTGTCATTGAGAAATTGTTGTACCTCTAGTAGATGATTCCTAGCTCCTACATAATTTGTGCCACAATCCGAACGTATCAATACCGGAAGTCCGCGACGTGAGCAGAACCTTTGTAATGTTGCAATAAACGCTTCGGCAGTGAGCGATGAGACTGGTTCTAAGTGAACCGCCTTTGTAGTGAGGCAAACAAATATGCAAAAATTAACTTAGCATTACGTAATTGACTTGATTTGAGCAGAAACGGTCCGGCGAAATCTGTTGATACGTGACTAAATACGGGCTGAGGTATGACTCTATCAGCTGGCAGGTCAGCCATGATAGGTACTTCGGGCTGAGCGCGGCAACGGAAACATCTTATGCATTTAAACGTTCTGTGCCTTATAATGCGGCGGGCAGATAATATCCAAAATTGCTGACGTAAAATAGCATGTAGCGTGTCCGTGCCAGGGTGGCAGTGTATGCGATGATAGTGATCTATTATGAGGTCTACGAGCGGACTAGAACTAGGCAAAATGAATGGGTGTTGAGCATCGTATGTGAGTTCCGAACGAGTGAGTCTACCTCCTACTCTGAGGAGACCGTCCTGCGTAAAAGGCGACAGACGTTGTAGTCGTACTGTGCAGATTCTATCGGTTTGCAGGCGGTGAATATCTTCTGCGAATGCATTCTGCTGTACAGAGCGGATCCAGAAGAGTAATGCTTCTCTACGTTCACTTACAGTTAGAGGGCCTAGTTGTCGCGAGTTTGAATTTAGTTTACAGTTACGGATGAATCGCCTCATGTAGGCAGTGACACCAGTTAGTTTTTCTAAAGAGCTGAAGCGAGTGAGCAGATCACTATCGACACCGGGTATCGAGAAATTGCATGGTACGTATTTTGGTTTGAGCCCTGGCAAGTCTTGTCGAGTATGAGCTGAAGGCATCTTGGGCCAGGTATCCTCTGGCAATTTGAGCCAAGGAGGAGACCACCATAAATCATGAGCGGAGAGAGCTTGAGCTGATAATCCTCTGCTTGCACAGTCAGCAGGATTTAATTGGGAAGGTACATGACGCCACTTAAGTGTGAGTGAATTTGAGTTAATTTTTGTTACTCTATTTAATTCAAATGTTTGTAAACGATGGGGCGGAGTTTTTATCCATGCAAGCACTATGGTACTATCTGACCAACAAATGTGATGTGTAATTGTGAGATGAGCAGACAATTGTTGGGAGACACGCAACATGAGCTGAGATAATAGAGTTGCAGCAGACAACTCTAATTTGGGGATTGTGAGTTTATTTTTAATCGGTGCGACTTTAGATTTAGCAATCATGAGGTGAACGTTAACAGATCCGTTGTGAGCTGATTCTTGTAAATATATCACTGCAGCAAAACCAATTTCCGAAGCATCTGCGAATCCGTGAAGTGAGTATGTTGATTTGAATTTGTGTGGAGCGATATGTCTGGGAAAATGTATATCTGAGATGTGCGGAAGATCATGATAGATGCGCTGCCAATCATCTGTAATATTATTTGGAGTGGGATCGTCCCAGTCCAATTTAGTTAACCATAACCTTTGAAGAAGTATTTTTGCGCGGAATATGACGGGTGTAACCCAACCGTTTGGGTCATAGAGAGAAGCTACTGTGCTAAGAATTGAACGTTTTGTAATGTGGGTAACTGGTGGTAATGAGATGTGATATGTAAATTCATCAGACCGGGGAATCCATCTAATACCCAAAACCTTAATTGATGGAGACTCTGCGCTGATGTCAAAGTCTTTAGGCATTTCGCATTGATCGTCTGGAAATCTTTGCAAGAGCTGAGGTGTGTTTGATATCATGAGTAGAATGAGCAGAATGTGTAGAGTGAGCCGACTGAGTATAATGAGTATGAGTAATATGAGCAGAGTTAACTTGAGCTACAGGTGAATCGCATGAGTGTTCAACGAGTCCTATGAGTGCAAAATCAAAAATCGTGCCGAAGGCTATGGGCTTCCCCGGGCCCAAAGCAATCTTAGTACCATCCAAAACGTGACCCAAAACGTCTGAGCCTAAAATGAGATCAATGGGCGCAGGAGTATGATAAGCTTGATCCGCCAATGGAATGAGCTGATGAGCTGAGTCTTGTATAACATCTGGTATTTTTTGCAAAGGTAAATAACCTGTAACGTCTCTGAGAATATGAGCGGTAGTAGTAATAGATGGCGTGTCACGGTGTGTGGGCCTAAATGTTATTGTGACCCAACCTTTAGAATTTTGTATGTGCTGATCACCTACACCTGTAATTTTTAATGAACATTGTTTTGGTTGCAAATTAAGATTTCTAGTCATGCGCTGAGTTATGAGCGTTATCATGCTACCACAGTCCAATAAAGCCCGAGCTTTGTGATATTCTCCGCATTTATCAGATATATTTAAAACGACTGTGGGAAGTAACACTGGAGTTTTTAATGGGTTTTCTATGTGCTGAGTGGAATTTACTTGGGCTGATTCTACAGAATATTGGGCTGAACTAGATTTAGATATTTTATGAGCTGAATGTGATGCAGGTGTACTATGAGCTGAATGACATTTTAAATTATTGGGTTGATCTTCTAATTCTATGTGCTCCGTGATTGTAGGTAGTCATTGTTTTTTGTTTTGAGATTGATGAGTTGTAGACGGTGCATGATCAGACGATTGGTTGGGGTCTGATGATGATGATTGATGTGCACGCGTATGTTGTGTGTAGGCCGTGTAGGTATGTGGCTTGTCTTGAGCACGCCGGCGGGGCTGTGCACGTAAATGAGGAGGAAGCAAATGCGCTGACGACACCGGAGAATTTGGAGTTCCGTGACGATGAAGCGAGGTGTGGTGATTTGCACTTCCACACTCTTTGCATGAGTTTGTCGAACGACATTCATTTTCAAAATGCGGACCTAGACATTTACGACATCTGTCGTTGGCTTCTATGAAATCCCAACGACCTTGAGTGGGCTGATGATTATATTTCGGACACGCGATAAGTTTGTGTTCTGTATTCCTACAATAGGGGCAGTAGAATCGCTTGTGTTTATCTGTATTCCGGGCTGAGTACTCGCGCCGCTCTGTTCGGGGGGAGGGGGGCCAGTAGCGTTGAGGGTAATGAGGAACTGGGCTGACGTGATAGCTACTTAAAGTGTGAGCCGATGGCGAGCGCTGAGTATTACGAGGATACGCGGGACTAATTGGTCTAAAGCGTGGACTGCGCGGAGAGTTTGCGGGGGGTGTGTGTTGACGAGAGGGCCCAGTTTGTGGTGAGTAGGTAACACCGCGCGTTGCATTAGAATATTCGGTTTCGATACAGCGCGCGTGCTCCTCTAAAAAAGAAATCAAATCACCTAAGGTGGGCAGAGTGTCCGAGATGCCGTATCTTCTTTCGAACAGGGTGCGGAGCTCGCCTCGTAATTTTCTAACTACAATAGACACAAATACGTAATTACTATCCATAGGTAAACGCAGATTATTTAATGCGCTTTGTGCGGAAATGAGCGGAGTTAAAAACGTCGCGCGTATGCTTGATCGAATATGAATATTAGGTAGGCCGAGTATTATATCAACAAACCCATCTATCAGAACACGGCGGTTTTCATACCTACGTGTGAGTATATCGAGCGCGACGCTGTAATTATCAATTGTGATTTTTAAATGCGCAATCATGCTGAGCGCCTCCCCCGATAGGCAAGACAAAAGATAGTGCAGCTTAACTGCATCTGTAAGTGACGTCATGTCGTCTGTAAGACTCCTAAAAATCGTAATAAACGATGGCCAGTCCTCCACGCGTGAGCTGAATTTTGGCAGTTCAATTTTGGGCAGAACGGCAGAAGTGAGCTGACTTGACTCTGAAGTGGAACTTATATTTTCCGCTGCAGTTAAAATATCATAATATTCGGATAGCGCGTTCTCGTAACCGGCTGTATAAAACTTTTCAATTTCTTCTGTAACACTGCCGTCGTCTAAAATTTCGCAGTATAAATTTTCTAATTTTTGTTTCAAATTTTGTAGGTCTTTAAAACGCGCATTAAACTCCGTTTTGTTAGACTTTGAGTCACCTTTGTGTAATGCCAATGCGATCTCTCTGAGCCGACTAATAGATTTTTTAGTTTGCCTAAATATGGCCGCTTGCGATTTTGTAGGCATGTTTAAAAATATATGCGTGTAACTAAGTTAAATATTTAAAAGTAATGAGCGGAAAATACGCGCGCAATTAATTAAAACGCAGAAAATAGATTTTAATAATGTGCCGACAATGTATACAATTTTATCATAAAATGTGTACGAGTTAATTAACAAATGAGCTGACCGATCGCCTGATGCTAATATAGTATTAGTGCATGTTTGATGAGCGGAGATTAATGCGTTAGAAGTCGTCTGTAATATTATATTAATGTCCTGAAGTTTGAATATAAACAAATCTTAGCGGGCGCGTTAGAAACAAAATAACGTAATGAAAACAATGTAAGTAGGTATGAGCAGGTTCAATCTCAATAATGTGCCGACTTATTCAAAACAGCTGTAACGTAACACCTATAATATATTTGTATAAACACAGAACGTCGATAAGAATTCTTATTTAAAACAGCTGTAACGTAATACCTAATAATATTTTTGTATAGACACAGAACGTAGATAAGATATGAATTCAATGTGAAGGTCACTATTTATTCTATGAAGAATACCTAATTGAGAATGAATGTAACAGCTGTTGTTCGCACGGGCGCCGTGTAGGTACACAAATCAAGTTTTCTGTATCGTAGCGAGCCGACGATGTTAGTATGGGCACTTGAGATGTTATGCAACCCGTAACTATTAAAATAATGCTAAGTTAATTAATATTGTGTTTTAAAAATTGAGAATATGAAGATATAAACGTTATATATAGATAAAATACTTAGTAATGCAACGACGATTTACAATTCTGTTATGAGCCGAACGTAATTCACAATACGCACTAGTTATTATTTATTTTATATGCGAGTCAAACATTAAAATATTTTGTAAGTAATTAAGAGCTGAGAAAATTATATGAGATATTATTGGCACAAATTATGTATTAGGTACGTTAGGGAAGATGAGGATGGTCCTAGACCATAGCGTAGTGCGAGTAGCCCGCCCGGTGAAAAGAGCAGAAGTTCTCGTCACCGGGCTGGACGATTCGACGACGGCCGCAGACATCGTCGAGGCCGTCGCAAGAGAAGGTAGCTGCCCGGCCGCCGACATTCGGTCGGGCAGAATTGCGATGGGCCCCAAGGGTGCCAGAAGCCTTTGGCTCGGCGTACCAACCGCGGCCGCCAAGAAGCTCATCAGCTCTGGGCGGCTGCAGGTCGGCTGGGTCCAGGCGAGGGTAGTGCTGCTGGCCGCGAGGCCAAGGCGGTGCTACCGTTGCCTGGACACCGGCCACTTGGCGAGTAAGTGCTCGTGCCCGGTGGACCTCAGTGGGAGCTGTTTCCGCTGTGGGAAGCCGGGACACAAGGCGCCCGATTGCACGGCGGCACCCAATTGCCCCGTGTGTGAGGCGCTGAGCAAGGAGAGGCGGGACCACGTGTTGGGGAGCAGCGGCTGTATAACAGCCAAGCCGCCCCCCAACAAAATGACGAAGAGTAAGGCTCCGGCATCGACGGCCCGGCAAAAGCCCAAGGCCAAAGGCGCAAGGGCGGCACCGACCGCCCCCGCCATGGACGTGGAAGCCTAGGCCCGTGGGCGGTGATCGGGGGATCGCCGCCCACATTATGGGCCCCGAGATGGACAGCTCCCCAATGCCCGGGGAGCTCTCGGTGAGGCAGGCGGCGGCATACGAAATAGCCGCCGCGAAGAAGAGGGCCGGACGCGGCAAGCGCTGCGGGGTCGTGGTAGTAGTATCACGCAGTTCCCATGACCCCGCATAGGCGCAGAAGGAGGCATGGAGGGGTTTTAGTCGGTAAACCTCGGCGCTCTTCATCACCATTGCGCCGGGGGAGTCCGACATACCCCTGCTGCCCTCCCCCGGGGGCGGCGGGGGATACGTAACGTATTTCATTCATCATTCATCATTTTATAAAAAAAAAAAAAAAAAAAAAAAAAAAAAAAAAGGTACGTTAGGGAAGTTCTGGAATGTTCGAGTTCTTTGTTCGACAATAAGCCGACTATTTTTAATTTATTTTTTACTAAGCCCACTATTTTTTTTTTTTTTTTTTTTTTTTTGGGTTTTTCCTATGAATTTATGGGCCGAAATATGCACAAAATAATTTAAATAATTAACATATAGGTTAATATCAAAGTACAGAATAGGGGTTTAATGTTAAATGTGCCGAATTGATAATGGGAATGGACTGTAACTTGGTTTTAAAATGGCGGGGCGGCCTGGCCAGAATTAATTGGACAAAATATAAATAATCGAGCTGATTTTATGTGCAGAATTGGGCGGAGTGGAACTGTAGGTGCTGGTTCTAATGAGGCCCAACGCCGGTAATAGGGAGAAGGGCTTCACGAAGGCTCGATGGACCAAGAAATGTGTAAGCTAGGAACTTACACATACGACTTTGAGCTGAGGGAAGTAGGTATATAGGTTAATGTGAGGGCTGGAGAAATCTGGGACTGACCTTATTGTTGAGCTGGTGGTTCTGTATCTGGGCGGAGGTTTCTTCTCACTACACTACACAGCTGTTGAGTGGATTATCGATAGATTTATCGCGGTTCGCCGGCGAATTTGGTATTATATTAACGAGCACAAATAAATATGCGCACACGCGTTCGCGTTCACTAGGTTTCGGGATGAGCTGAAAATGCATCCGGCGCGGAAGGGTATCTAAATGCAAGTGTTCGTCACTCTCTGACAGCGCCCCTTTCGGTCGGCCATACATCACGTAGTGATGTCCTTTGTGTTTATTCTAAACGTCGCGCTAGTGTTGGCGCGAACAAAGCGTATTTTTTAAATTAAAGTTTTGTCGGTTTTTATGGTTTTAAAATCTAAAATATATATAAAGGTAAAAAAATATATATTATTTTTTTGGGGTATCGGAACAATTATTAATCATTTAGGATAAAAAAGGGTCAAATAGCCTACACTTTAAGAGTTATTTAACAACCTATATGGAAATAAAAAAAAATAGTTTGAGTTCAAATGTCAGATTGCACCGCGCTGCGCAGCGCATGTGCATGTCTGATGTCATATGAAATGTGTATCTTTTTGTATCATGAATAAAGATTAATGTTGAATAGCTATCTTAAAAATTCAGCGCCGCGTATCGTCGCGGTGTGAACTAATCCTAAGCCAAGTACTGAAAGGAACTCTAATACGATGTATGAAATTAAGTATGAGTCAAGTAGCCTTTTGTATTAGCTGTAGCTGTTTAGGCTGGGACTATATGATCCGGAATCCGGCGGGCCCGGGAAATTTCAGAGCACTGAAAATATAACTCTGCTCTAATACAATAGAGTTGAAAATGCAAGTGTCGAGCTGTCATGTATGACATTGACATTTGACTCGACACTTGTGTGTTCGATTTTCAGAGATCTATTTTAAATGCTCTGAATTTTGCTGGCCTTCCGGATTCCGGATCATACAATCCCAGCCTTAACTCCTTATGTGTTAAGAGTGACGATACGACGACTCGACGTTAGGAGATACGCCTGTTAGTAATTTCTTACCATCAGGCAAAACACCTGCCTATTTAGTACAAAACTACTTTCATTCTCCATACACCTTTCAGTAGGGGTACAGTTGAGTACTACTACCATAATAAAAATAATGTACAGTAGACCATCTTCATACTAGACCGCCCGAAACGGCTAACGCACACATAAGCGTCATTTACACGACCGCTAACGAAACCTCAAATAGCAGAAGCATAGAGTGTCACGCCACGCGCCGCGCCATCAAGACTTCTCGCCGCATTGAAGTACTAACGAGTTTTAGATAAATGCCGCGACGCGACGCTTGCGCACTGTCAATGCCTTCTTTGTAGACGTACCAGCCCTAGCGCTTCGCGCGGCCACGCACGGCTGAGTTCCGCTACTGAACATTATTTATATTGTGCTACTACTGGCGCCATCGGTGAGGACATTTAATGCGACGTTACTTGATGCTTACCATGAGGCAATTAACCTGCTCATTTAATACACCACAAATATTACCTTCATTCTCCTTACACACTTCAGTAGGGGAATACAGTTGGGAACTGCCACTGGGACCATCGGTGATGACGTTTAGCGCAACATTACTTGGAGTGTTCACGACTTGTCTCGGCTCCAAGCGGTTGAAAACCGTGCCAGTGTCTGCTGAAATTAAGAAAAACCAAAGTGGTATTCACTAAGTACATAATCTACCACTGATGGATGGATGGATGTTTGTTACTCTTTGATGAAAAAACTTCTGAACGGATTTTGATGTTAAAAATTGTTGAGATAGCAACACAAATATTTCTTTATAATCTGTAGGATAGACTCTTTTTGTTATCTGTGGTTTATGAAAACTACTTCTTCCTCCCAGTAAAAAAAAAATGGTTTTTCTAGAATGATGTGCTAGGTATGTTAGAAATAAGTAAAAGTAATAAAAGTGAGTTGTTTCAAGTTAATGCAATTTAATTACAAGAACATTCTTCTAAAACACAGATATTCCAATAAATATGGTAGTAGTTTAAACTCTGGAATAAATAATAATAATAATCTGGCTACTTTTATGCCGGAATAGTAGAAAAAAAGAGTGAAACTGTATTTACGCGGGCGGAGACGAGGGCAAAAGCTAGTAAGAATTAAAAATAATAATATTAGGTTAGGTTAGTTATGATAGACATATGAAATTGGTGTTTTGTAAAGGAAAGAACATAAAGTCGATTTTAAAAAAATATATATTTATTTAATCAAAGTATATACCATTGCTATCTATACACTTTTGCCATCTCATAGGTAGTTCATTGATTCCTTTACTAAAAAAACAACAGGACAGGAATCAATAAAATCTTTAAAGGCGCTTTGGACTGCCATATCGGAGTTGAATTTTTTCACGTGCAAGAAGTTATCCATATTTCGAAAAAAAATGGTAATCTGTTGGAGCAAGGTCCGGGGAGTACGGTGGATGTCTTAGATATTCCAATTGAAGCTCCTTTAATTTGGTAGCCGTCTGTTGTGCAGTGTGTGGTCTAGCGTTGTCCTGAAGCAGCAGTGGCCTAGAGTGAATGACCAACCTCGGTTGTTTAGCAGCTAGCTTTTCCATCATGGTTTGCAGTTGCTGGCAATAGACATCAACCGTAATCGTCTGGCCAGATTTAAGAAAGCTGAAGAAACGTCACCGGCACTAGTCCACCAAACGCTCACAAGTAACTTTTTTGAGTAAATTTTCGCTTGGGGCAGGCTTTGGCTAGTTCGCCAGGGTTCAGCCATTGCGATGAGCGTTTCCGATTATCGTACAGGATCCACTTTTCATCACAGGTAATGATTCTATTTAAAATCCCTTCATTATTGTGCCGGTTGAATAATGTAACGCAGCAGTCGACGCGCGTTTGTCGGTTTGCTGCACGCAATTCATGAGGTACCCACCTTTTAAGCCTTTTCACCTTCCTAATTTGCTTCAAGTGGATTAAAACAGTTATATCACTAACACCGCAGCCTGCAGCTAACTCGGACGTAGTTTGCGATGGATCCGCTTCCACAATAGCCTTCAATTCTTCATTATCAACTTTGGTCTCCGGCCGTCCACGGGGCTTGTTCTGCAGGTCGAAATTTCCAGAACGAAAACGTTGAAACCAAAAACGTACTGTGTTTTCTTTTGCGTCACCGCCGCCATACACATTATTAATCCTTCGAGCCGTTTCTGCAGCACTGGTGCCACGGTGGAACTCGTACTCGAAAATAATACGATATTTTAAGTTTTCCATTTTGTAAAGAAAAAAACAAAAAAGGAAAAAACAAATGAATTACGGTTTTCGAAACACAAATGCATGAGTAAATAGCGGTATAAATTCGAAATTGGAATTCCTAACCAAAGAAGATATATTTGAGATCAAAGTGGCCAGTACGACAAAACGCCAATTTCATATGGACCTAATAATATGAATAATCACATAATACAATATATAAACTAGTTGAGGAAATTGGACGCAGCAATTTTTTTTTATGGAATAGGAAAGAAGCAGACGGATCGCCTAATTATCGCAACACATAGACACTTGCAACACCAGAGGAGTGACACTTGCGTTCTTGGTCCTTAAAATCACCAATCCCCCTTGAGAATACTGCAGGAGCAACCTCACTGACTAGTCGAAACACAACGCGTTAGTTTGTTTTACGCCGGTTTTCTGTGAGGCCGTGGTATTTATCGGGTCCAGACGTATAGAAATTATATTTAAAATACCTTCTTCTTTTTTAAATTGGCCCTTAAGGAATAGCCAGTATCAATGTAGATGAGATAAAAATAAAAAAATAATATAATATTTGTTGTGAGTGACGATAACTTTGCACAAAAGAGAAAGAACAGTTAGGGCTGGAACTATATGATCCGGAATCCGGAAGACCGGGAAAAATCACCGAAAATAGAACTCTGCGCTAATACAATATAGTTAAAAATCGAAGTGTCAAGTGTCGAGCTGTCATATATGACATTAACATTTGACTCTACACATTTACAAACCACAGTGTGCTCGACAATCTGCCGAGTCAGACAAGGTCATTGTTGCTCCCCAGTCTTTCTTGCAAAAATCAAGGTCAAGGATAATTCTCTTTGTGAGTGTGGCCTAGACGTGGGTTCCTTGGATCATATATTTTTCTGTTGCCCAAGAAACCATCCCTCCCTATATGACTTGCTTCCCAATTGAATTAACGACCACAGACGACCTCTGTGGCTCAGTGGTTCAGCGTGTTGGTGCTCAAGAATCCCGCCGAAGGAACAAAATAGTTTTTCTGTGTTCCTGGGTCATGTATGTGTATTAAATATGTGTATAATATAATAAAATCTTAAATATAGATATAAATAGTATAAAAGTATTAAATATACTTCCCGTTGTCTGGTACCTGTAACACAAGTTCTTCGGATACTTAGCACGGGGCCAGACTGACGTGGTGTGAAGCGTCCATAGATATTATTATATTTACATTCCTCGCCCTATCAAATTTTAAATCAGTTTTATTTTATGTAAGTACTACATTTATTGAAATTTTATGTACATATATTCGATTTTACTAACACTCGTATGTTTGTTTTAGGTGATTCAACGGATATTTAGATTTTTTGGTAACTGTACTCTTGTTGTTTCACCAGACCTACAATTTATAGAGCTATGGAGAATAGAAGTAAGGAGGACAATCTCTCTAAGACAGAAAAGCTAAAAAGTGTCCGACAAAAGTAATTAAATAATAGTTCCAAAACTGGCCATAATGGCGCTAGAGTGTCAAGGGTGTGTGATATGAAGTTAGCAATAAGAGATGAAGTAAAGTGAGTTGAGTTTAGTTATTTAAAATTTTTGACGACTTTAGTAGATTAAAAGTAGCTAATTCAGTAAATCATGAAAATTCTAAATACTCGTATAGTCGAAAATATTTTTATATATAAAACCGAAGAAGATGCTAAGATTTAATTATCCGTTTAAATTTTGCCGCTTTACTCTCGTCTGCGTCTGTAGCGCCCCTTATTTAACGCTATTTTACGGACACTTTTCATGTATGGAGATGGTACTCCTTACTTCTATTCTCCATGTTATAGAGCAAAGTCTACTTAAAAACACTGTGACATTGGCAAGTCACCGAGGCCGCCATAATTAAAAGAAGAAGAAGAAGACTCGACACTTGTGTGTTCGATTTTCAGCTCTATTGTAATAACATAGTTTTAATTTTAATGCTCTGAATTTTCACTGGCGTTTTGGTTTCCGGAGCATACAGTCCCAGCCTAAAATCTCGTAATAAATTTACCTATTAATATATTATCAACTCTGAATAAAACATTTGACCGACATACCTTTCTCGACCGCTTTCACCACCTCATTAGGTCTGTTTACTGAAAATATAGAATAGAAAACTCTTTATATGCACACTTACAATATAAACACATAACAATAATTACGAAACTATAATAATAAATATGGAAATTTAGTATTCATTGAGTTTTGGGGGCGAAAAATCGATCTGCCCAAGCCTTTAGCTGTTTAAGTATTTTCTTTCGCCGTGAAACAATATATCAATAATTTTATTTAATTATAAGGAATTATGTCAGTTCAATTGGTAGTTTGGTATGCGTATGTATAACTATTGCTTTGTTCGAAAATTTGGAATGTGGTGGGTTTGAATACCGGTCAGATATGTATTTTTGTGATTCTTTTAATTTTTTAAAATTAATTTGAACTGCAAGCAAAGCTCGGTTACTCAGGTACTATGTATGTAAACAAAAAACAAGACACATTATACATTTACTATCACAATTATTGCTAAAATAAATTTATTCTGGATATTTCTTAGCTTAGTAAAGAAACTTTTCTTTATATATTCTTATAAAGATAAAAGAGAGATTACATTAGAAATTGGGTTGCTGACTGTGACAACATTTTATGAATTCTTTTTTTTTTAATCAAATGAACTATAGTCTTAATAGTTTACAGGTAAAAATATATGTATAATTACATAGATTAATCTGCAGGGACTTTCTTTGTGATGAATTTGCTAGGTGCATGCTGGCAGGCTGTGACAGCTGATTGTGATTACTGGAGCCTTCAATGGGTTGAAATGGCGACACCTGGTTTAACACTGGTTTTAGTTCACTGTAAAAATATAATCAAACAATCAACACATAATTGGGTATTGAAACTTGATAAAAGTAAAAAGAATTAGGATTTTATGTGTAGTTTTGTAATTATATGCATTTCGAAGTCACAAAAACTCTCTAAAGTCCTTGAACACTTTGTCCATAAACAGCTTTCCCACTTCTTATACTCCAACAAACTGCTTTCTCAATTTCAATCCGGCTTTCGTCCCGGTCACAGTACTGTCACAGCGCTGCTTAAAGTCACTGACGATCTCCGTCTAGCCATGGAAAATAAATGCATTTCTATTCTGGTCTTACTTGACTTTAGCAGCGCGTTCAATTCTGTAGACTTTGACATCATCCTTTCTGTCCTTTGCTCCCCTAACATACCTCCCTCAGTGATAGACTGGTTTGAAACATATTTTCGGGGACGCTCGCAGCGAGTCCGCTATGATGAGGCTACCTCGGATTGGTGTGATATTGTAGCGGGTGTTCCTCAGGGTGGCGTACTCTCTCCCATTCTATTTTCTATTTTTATTAATATAATTTCCACACTAATCACTTCCAATTTCCATCTTTACGCAGACGACTTGCAACTTTATCGCCATTCACACATCGATGACATTCATTCTGCAGTTTCTGGTATAAACTCGGATCTGCAGCGCATAGCGGTCTGGGCTAGATCTTTTGGTCTGCTGGTTAACCCGAAAAAATCACAGGCCATGATCATAGGCAGTAAATATATGACCCAACGTCTATATAATGTGCCTAAGATTATATATGATGGTACCATCATTGATTACTCAGAATCGGCTAAAAATTTAGGATTAATTTTAGATAGTAATCTTTGTTGGAATCCTCAGGTTAATGAAGTGAGCAAAAAGATACACCATTCGTTGCACATGTTGAAGAGGCTCCAAAACTTTTTGCCTTTGCACACCAAAATTTTCCTTGTCCAAACACTCATTTTCCCTATCCTCGACTATGCTGACTCCTGCTACTTAGATGTTACCGAAGAGCTGTTTACAAAACTAGAACGCTTGCAGAATCTCTGTATCCATTTTGTTTTTGGTTTAAGAAAGTTCGACCACATATCAGCTTTTCGATTAAAACTCAAGTGGCTCCCTATTCGTTTCCGTCGCAACTCCCATATCCTTTGTTTATTATATAATATCTTATATAATCCCCTGTCTCCTTCCTATCTTCTCGAACGATTTAACTTCTCTCGACCCCTCGATACCCCTTGTAGGTCCAATGTTAGAACTAATCTTTCCCTTCCATCCTATCGCTCCAACTTCTACTCCTACTCCTTCACCGTTCACGCAGTCAGATTGTGGAACTCGCTCCCCCGCACCGTATGAGACAGTCCCACCGTTACTATTTTTAAAAGACGTTTGAAAGAGCACTACCTCGAATCTCTATCCATGTAAATACTGTTATTATATATACATATAGTATTTATATATTATAGGCATATTTATTATATTACTCATAGTATTTAGGTATTGTATTTTATATTAATTATTTTGAAAGTGTATATATTATTACATATTATAATATTTTATTTATGTTTTAGTATAGACATAATATGTAAATGTATTTGTAATAATTGTGCACATTCTATCTGCTTTCTTTTATCCCTTTTCTCTCCGTAGGGCTGCTGGAAGAAATTTCTTTTTAGAAATAAGCAGAACCTTTGTGTCATTTTTCCATGTAAAGTGTAATGTTTTAAATGTTTCTTGTGTACAATAAATTGTTAAATAAAATAAAATAAAATAAAAAATAAAAATGTTGTAATATTTTTTTTTACAACATTAGTGTACAAAACCTACATAATTAGTTTACTTACATCGAATTTAATTAAAGGTTTACTATGGTATGTATGAACATAAACGCGCAAACTTCGGAGATATCAGAAATTTTGTGCATATGGCCATACACTTCGTAGCAACATTGCTTGTACTGCTTGTACGACTTTTATATGGAGCTATAGAATAAATATGCTGTTTTCACGAGACTCACAAAAGTGCTTGAAGCAATCCGCAATATCTTTGAAAATATTGACCTTTAGTGCCTATACTATTCCCTTTGTAAATTGTCTTATTTTTCAGAGCACTATTCATATAAGTAATAAAAAAATACCGTATTGTCTAAAATAATATATGGATAGAAAAAAATCCTGAGAAAAAGTAGGCTGGAGGTAGGGTCACCATTTAGAATTTTGAAAAGTCCTGACAAAAGCCTGACAGTTCAAAGAGTCCCACACATTTTAGTCATAGAAAGAAAACATTAGGTAGGTACCCCCTAGGGTGTCCCTTAAATGTCAAGTTCGATATTTTTTTAAGCATACCCTTTTAAAATGTTTAATAATATTTTTTCTAGGCTATATTGACCCAATATAGACTGGAAAAAATATTAGCCCAATTGATAAACGATAACCCGTGCTGATTTGCGATAATAATTTTCCCATACAAGTTACAAGGGGGGCAACCCTATGACCTGCAATTAAAGCGTGTCACACACTACGCATATACGGTAAGATATCTGTATCAGATGTATGAGCGCGTATCTGTCCATTCGCTCTCTATAGTAAACTCAAGGAGCAACACACACTATGCAGATAACTTATATTTTACCGTCAAGCATCTGTGGGCACCGACATGTATCAAAAGGTGGTCAGATATTATCTATGTATACAAATATATCGGCAGATAACATCTGTATAATACGATCCGCACCAAAGAACAAGTGTAGCCAGTTTGAAGGATTCTGTGTGAATGTATCATTTAGTATATATTACCGTATCTGCATAATGTGTGACACACTTTAATGTTTGATTTGTCGTTTCATATGTGGATTTCTTCTGCGCAATTGTTTATTGCATACCTAAAGATATTATCTGTAAAATTCAAGAGTGGTAAAAACATACTGCCTAGCCAGTAGCCACCACATAAATGGTGCAAAATCAACACATAATTGTCAAGTTTTGGCAGTCCTATTTTACGTGTATTTTACATATTTTATGAAGTCACACTGACTGCCAGTTAATAATAATAAGATTATAAAACATATTCTTGAGTTTTTAACTTGATTAGGATCACAATTGAGGAAGACAAATCATTTTCAAAGAAAAAAAGAGCGCAAGGTCACCCAAACCATTGCTCAGGTGGTTTAGACAAAAACAATTGCGGAGATAGAAAAAAATTTAGACAAAACGGATTACAAGAAGGAGAAAGAAAGTTAGTAAGTAAAAAACTTCTTGTCCTTTTCTTTACTATTTTTTTGTCTACACCACCTGAACCATCGTTTCGTTCGACCTGGCTACCTGAATTAATTTTAAGCAGGAATCTTCATATAAAAGTACATAAATCACGGCAAAAAAATAAATAAATAAAGAAGGTTCTTGCTGCGCTGTGTTGTCAACATAGAAACTTGTATCAGTCCTGTAAAAACTGACCTAAAGATAAGTTATCCAAACTGGTTGTTATTTTTTATGAGTTTAAATAAGCATTCATGTTAGCCTTGTTTTGTTTTGATCCTAATTATTCGACTGCGTTATGTTTTTCACACGTATCATGTATGTTTGTAATTTACCTAATTTTTGCACTTATACTGGTTTTGTAGCAGAATAAAATATCAGTACAGAACACGATTTTTTGGAAACTTTGCGACTCAGTCAGCATGAGTTGCAATCATCCTAGAAGACTAAAAATTTATATTTAGATATGTTTTAGAATTAATAAATAATGTGGATTTAAAAAAAATGTGGTGGTAAATTTGAAACGCATACCCGCATTTCAAATGTACAAAAATTTTTTTTGCCCATATTAGGGACACTAGTACTCACTTAGTAACAGTGACAAAGTTAAATCTAACACAAAATTGATATCTTGTTTTAAGATGCGAATGTGATGTGTCAACGCACAGGCCAAACCCTTAAGGCTAGAAATTTGAAATTTTGGACACGTATTTCTCATATAAAGCAGGCATCCACTATGGAAGGATGTTTCAAAATTCAAACCCCAAGGGGGTAATCTATATATTACCCAAGGGGGTAATCTATATATTAAAAGGCAAAGCTGATTGACTGATGTATCAACCAACAGTCCAAACCCATTAGGCTAGAAATTTGAAATGTTGGACACATATTTCTCATATGAAGTAGGAGTACACTAAGGACGGATTATTCAAAATTCAACCCATAAGGGGTAAAATAGGTGATAAAAATTTGAATGAAACTTTTTATTCCTTGGTCATTTTTGCATGATGTATTGTATGAATTGAGTAAAGAAAAATTAATGAGTACATATTTCAGCATTTTCTAAAATTCAGCCCCTAGGTGGGTTAAATAGGGGTTGAAAGTATAAAATCTAATTTCACGTAGGTGAAGCCGCGGGCTATTAATAACAAGCTACTCACCTGACATTAAAATCTTCCATGCTTTTTTTTGTAAATTTTGTAATTGTAATTTTATGCTTTTTAAATTGCGGCTTTAAAATTTATTAAAATAAGTGTGGTTTTACACTAACCCTTTATTAAGTGTATTTTTGGGTACATAGACAGCACATCCATCTTTATGTGAGACTAGCACAAATTCCTGCTTATTACTAGGACAAATATGATTTTGGTTACTTGGCATTGAACAAATTAGCGGTTTCCTCTTTTCTTTACGTTTAACTGATGGTTTTCCCACTAAGCTGTAAAAAAGTGATTACTTCTTGAGTATATCTGTTTAAAATAATTACAATTTAGATGATAGATAATACGTCATAAATTCAGCCACTTAACCTAAGCAAGTAATAAGATTAAAATATTTACCGAACTTAATACTAATGTATTTACCTAAAAATAAATGCTTATAATGTATTGGCTTCAAACTAGCTCTAAAAATTTTTTTTTGATTGTCGCAAGACTCACTTTCTTTTCTTTTGAAACGTTTCTTTGAGGATAATACTTACGGAGTTAAATTTGAATGATTTTGCTTGCTCATGTGTCCTTCCTTTTACTAAGTTATTCCTGTGTAAAATAAAACTTTTCTAGGATTATAAAAAGCATTCCAAATGTTAGTAAATAAAGGAAAATTGGAATTCGGCAATTCTTTTGTTCTTCTGACTATACTTCTTCTTTTTTTATATATATGGCATCGGCTATAACCATTTGTCAGTGTCAAGTTAAAAAGGCGCGAACTAGAACTTTCGTTTCAATTTTCAACACCATATTCTTAAATCGTCAAATCCAAAGTCTAGTCAAAGTACAAATAAATAGTCAGTGCAGTCAATTAGTCAAGTTAGTCAATTTAGTAAAGTGGTAGAAGCTTTACTGGAAGTTCTTAGGGAGTTTTGGAAGGAAACACTTAAATAGCACGAATATTTAATGGTTAATATTCTACCAATATTACACATTTAGAACCAAAATAACACAAATTTATGGAGAAAATACAAAAAGCGTTACACAAAAATTCCCCGGCAAAAACTTCGACTAAACATTGTTTTGAGTTGTTGACTTATTTGTCACAGATTAAAAATTCGTATCGTAATCGCCTCAGTAATAGATCGTTTAACGTTTTATGGAGTTTAGTCGGTGAGTTCAATGGGTGACGTTGTGGATTTTGTATTTTTTATAAATTTGTGTTATTTCGGTTCTTAATGTGTAATATTGGTAGAATATTAACCATTAAATATTCGCTAACGTGCACAAGTGTGGGCAAGTGGTACAACTTCTAAAAATGTGCTATTTTGTGTAGGTACCCGCCAAAACTCCCAAGGAACTTTCAGTAGGTAATGCTTATACCACTTTACTGAATCGACTGACATGACTCATGGACTGCACTGACTATTTATTTGGACTTTGACTAGACTTTAGACTTGACGATATAGGAATACGGCGTTGAAAATTGAAATAGCTATTCTGCACTATTCAATATGTCAAAATTGTTAATGTGTCTTTGTTTCTGAGATCAAGAACGCTAAAATTGGCCACTTTACGCAAAAATCACATGGTAAATTTTAACATCTGCACCGATGATTCACTGCAAACGTAACGGACGGTCCCGGTAATGCTAATAGACTGTGAATTAATAGTCGATAATATTAGTTTATAAAGGTGTCTTTTCTGAGAAAAATGTTATTTTTTTTTTATTTCTGAACTATACCTGAGCTGAGTTCTGAGTCTGGTCATGATTATGAAATTCATCATTCAAAGAAAGGTCGCTTTTTTCGGTAACCTACAAAGAGGATCCCTATACGAATTTATGCGGTTGAGCATAGGGGGTAGGATATATTCTGGAAAAAGAGCACCTGCTAGACAAATGATAAAACGGATGGATAATGTGGAAGGAATGGACTAAAATATATAGCTACCCACAATAGAAGAAATTAGCCCAATCGCAAAATATTCAGCATACTGACCGCCAAACTTCAGTATGAAGATGGCACTCAACGATAATAATAAACCTAAAAAAAATATTATTAACATTACAACCTCCACTTACGAATTACGCAAAATATAGAGTATTAGAAATACTCAGGTAAATCTCCACAATATTATATACGTTCCCGCCAGAACGGGGCAAAATGCAATATTGCTTGTTAAGACCACTTGACCCGGGGTCCCGACTATACAGGCTGTTATTGCTACTCACTGTTATGAAATTCTATGGCAGGCTTTTAAGTAAAGAGACACTCAAAATATATTAAAATTAATTCGACAGTAAAAGTGATCGAACTTGTGTGGGGTAAAGCGATCAATTAATTTTAATTAGCTTCGTTGATAGGCTATTGCATAAGTTGATACAATTGAATACGTGGGATCAACATCTATACAGGGGTATTACGAAAAAAATGATGATCTCGATAAAATAATATTAGTATCTAAATAGATAATAATAAAATTATATAGGTACCTAGACACTAACGAACAAGTAGCTGCTCGACCGCATAAAGTGTGCCATTGAATCGCGCGCACGCACACAATATTCTCACGTGTAAATACGTAGTTCAACCACGTCTGCAATCATTGCGGTCACTTCTTTTGTGATTAAATATTTTGAGGCGTCTTGGTGCAAGTAAAATATTTAGAAACTGGTCGAGCAGGAACTTTGTCGATATTGTATTAAAAGAGGCATATTACGTCTCGACTGTGATTTTTGTGTAAAGTGGCCAATTATGGCGTTCTTGATCTCAGAAACAAAGACACATTAACAATTTTGACATATTGAATAGTGCAGAATAGCTATTGCCCTAGTTTGTAGCGGCCTCGCTTTTTGTAAATATTGCTTAACTTTTTAATTAAACCCGTTTTTTTTCACGAGAAAGATTTTCATAAAATGCGCGAAGGCACTTTTTTGAGCTCCTGGACTGAACTACTGTTCTAAGCAAATGAAATAATAAAATGAGAATGTTATCTCCTATATAGTCGTATAGTTCGTAGCGGCCTTAGAATTTTGGTATATCTTTGATTTAATATAGAAAAAAATCATATTCTAAGCCAAAAAAACTTCGAAAATAGCTTTAAGGTAACTGTGAATTACTCCTATTTACGATACTATTATTATGCAAAATTTATACCAGAACAATTGTTACTTCATGAGAAATAAAGATTTTGTAATTTTAGCATGAATTTATTAAACTATTTCAATAAAAACGATTAATACAACTGGAAAATTACTACGAAATGCGAAATGTCGGGAACGCTTAAAATACCTAATCTCGCCGGTGCTGATTTGTAATAAAATGTCATCGGAAATGCAGTCGAGGAAAGACAAAAAAAACAGGATTTTAGCAAGAGATGCTTTAATTGATGCTGCACGATTCTAAACTCGGAATCACAATTTGGCTAAGTTTTAAAATATCTGGTTAAAACCCGAGTGACAAAATTTTACAGAGAAATGCACTACGGAATATCAGCGTGAAAATATTTTAAAAATGTTTCACTTATACCATCCGTTCTATTATATTTTAAACATTTTTAAAATTGGAAATGTTCTTTATGGATATTTTGATCAGAGAGTGGCATACGATATTAGTTTTTTGACATGGTGTAACCGAATACATCGCTTAACATAGCATCGATACAGGAAATAATTTATTATCTCTTTATTGAAAATTTTATCTATCTAGTATCTACCTTATCCACATTTCTACTTATTTTTTTACTCAATATCTACTTATTGTGCGAGCTACATAACACTTTAAAACTTATTATTATACTAGATGTTGCCCGCGACTTCACGCGCGCAAAAGTATATCCCTGTGCCAAATTTCATCAAAATCGATCTAGTAGTTTCGGAGCCTATTCAATGCAAATTTTATAATATTACTTAAAGCAGAAACATTCAGTTCAGTTTTATGAGCACTGTGCGAACGGGGGAGTATGATATTTGGCACAGTTAAAGTGCAAAGTGCAGGAAAGTGTGCAAAAACATAATATTTTTAAATAATTCTTAGAAATACTTAAAATTAATAAAAAATAACAACAACACACGACCGTACGTTTGATATATATATATATATATATATATATATATATATATATATATATATATAATATAATTGAAGAGAGAGAGAGAGACAGAGAAACACGCGCGCGCCGCACGGCTTACAACTATAGCAAAAAGTGTCGTTACAACTTTTAGTCTTAACTTTTTCCGTCTAACCCCCTTTCGCAACGCGCGATAACGAACTTCGTTCCAATAACAAACAATATTTGGAACATTCTGTATACGTGACCTTTTTGAGGTCAGCTCCTAAATTGAGATCCTATCGAGTGTAATTAAATAATTTGCAGCCACCGCACCGGACTCAGTGACCAGTCTTTGTGATAACTCTAATTCGATAACACCTCTGTTTTAAATTTGTGTTTTGTTTTTTTTACTTGATTATATTTTTTTAAATTTACTTACTTGGCTGACTTTAAGACAGCGTACCTATAACAGTATGTATTTTTTTTTATTATCGAAAAATATTTTTGCTTCATGGTAAGTAGGTACCTAATAATTAATTACCTAGGTTTATTGGGTACTTATTTTGTGCAAAAAAAAAAATATAATTGTGTAGGTATACCGAGGGATACATTATGTTACACACAATTATGTTATTACAATACGTGTATGTTACTAGGGCATCTTGAATAATCTAATCTTATACTATAAACGAGCAATTATTGTATAGATATATAATTATAAATATATTATCTAATCAGAATCTCGGAAACGGATGCAACTATTTCCGTGAAATTTAGCATGCAAGGGGTTTTGGGGGAGAACATTGATCTAGCTAGGTCTTATTCCTGGGGAACCGAGCATTTTAAAGTTTTTTCTTTGTCATGAACAACAGGTATTTATTATTATTATCAATATTTTGACTCTATTAATGTCAGTCCGAATGGCAGTTTGGTGTTCGTTAGTATAATTTTTGCGTTGTAGGCAAATTGGTGTCCCTTGTTCAAATCCCATTCAGACAAATATTTTGTGTTTTTTTTATCTACTAGAATTCCAAGCAAAGCTCGGTTACCCAGGTCATTATGTAAATAATAATGTGACATAGATATTCGAATCCGCAACGGTTTATCCTGTCTCTCTACAAATTACAGCTTGAGCACCGGCGAATGTCAGCCATGTTGACGTAAGCCTACGGTTGACACCGATATAATATTAAACGTCGCGTCAGACAAATCAATCTTAAATAAACACACCGACATATTTAGCGGAACACAAAAAAAGGTCCATAATTAAAAAAATATGGTTTTATTTTAAAATCTACTTACTAAACTTCTTTTGTTATTTAAAGTTTCATTTGTTTTACTTAAAATGAGATCACATTAAGAACAGATTTTGCGAGTAAAGGCTATTTGTGAAAAATGGTACATTTTTGAACTTTTCATGTAACCGGGAAAAGTGAAAATTAATATTAAAATGACAATTAATTAAATTAGAAAAATTGTGATTAATATCACGTATTTCCTCCACGTGCTCTTATAAAAGTTTCTACCCGTCTAGGCATACTGAGAATGATGTTATCGATGGTCTCCTGGGATAGTCTCCGCCATTCCTCAACTACGGCGATTCGCAGTTCACCCACGTTGGCAGGAGCTGGAATTCTGGACTTAACTTTTCTCTTTAGCAAGTCGCAAACGTGCTCTATTGGGTTCATATCCGGTGATCTCGCCGGCCACTCCATAACAGTGATATTCATATCATTAAGATAAGTTTGAGTTATCCGAGCGGTATGCGGCCGAGCATTATCCTGCATAAAAACAAAATCGTCACCGACATATGGGGCAAACGGTACTACATTTTCTTCTAAAACTTCTCTGATATAGCGGTCTGCAGTCAGACTCCCTCTGTCAATCACTACCAAGTCTGTGCGAGCTCCCAAACAAATGCCCGCCCAAACCATTATTGATCCACCACCGTAAGCAACTGTAGTTTCAAAATTTGTCTGAATGTATCGTTCTTCTTTGCGTCTGTATATTCTTTGCCTGCCGTCAATTTGATTTAAGAGAATTCTGCACTCATCACTAAACAATACCTTACTCCATTGGTCCGCGTTCCAAAGTCGATGTTCCTGAGCAAAAGTTAACCTGTTTCACGATGATTTACCTCGAGCCTTGGAGCCTTGGCGGGCACAAATGAACCCAAACCAGCTTCTTCGAACCTTCTTAGTACCGTACGCTCACTTAAGGTTACACCCCGCACTGCTTCTAACTCATGTCGGGCTTGGACGGCCGTCAAACGGGGGTTCCTACGTACACGAAGCCGAATGAAACGATCATCCCTACTCGAAGTGCGACTTTTTCTGCCTGGTCCTGCTCTTCTCACATAAGTACCGGTCTCCCTGAACCGTTGGTTACTGCGATGGATCGTTGAAACTGGTCGACGAAGATCTCTGGATATCACTCTGTAGGTTTGACCATTTCTTCGCATTTCGAGTGCCCTGGCAATCTCCGTTGGGGCTAAGTCAGGCATAATTCAGTCCTCAACACCAAAAAGATACGCGATTTAAGACGCGCGACAGTATTTCAATGAAATTTTAAATCAAACTCAGAAGGAAGAAATACTCGAAGTTCGCTCCAGATAAGGTGTATTTGAATAAAATTAAAACAATTGCATAAAATGTGATGTTCAGTTGTTTTCTTAATATGAAAATATTTCTTTTTAAATTAAATGACGTATAAACCAGCCAGCAACCTTATATGATACTGATATCAAACCTTTATTTTATGTTCCGCTAAGTATGCCTGTGTGTGTATTATAAAATTATATTGTCCATTATGTCAAAGCAACAAATGACTAGCGGCCAGCCCCGTGAACGAAAGTCCTGGCTGGAAAAAACTCACGCCCCGTCCGCCTCAGCATTCGCCCAGCGATGCAAACACAGCCGCGAGCTGTCATTCGTGTAAATCGGTAGAATGACGATTATTTACGTTTGTAATATATATTATTTGACTTTGGTTCTATAACCGAAATATTACTAACGAAAAGAATGGTACTTAGATAATTAACAGTAACTAGGGTATAATTACATAGCATATATGAGTTAGACGTAGACGACCCATAGTCCAGACCAGGGGTCCACATCCGGCCCGCGGACAGATTTTGTCCGGCCCGCGGAGAGCTAGCATACTTGAAAACTCCTTTTAGAGAACATATTTTTTATAGCAAATTAAATTTAGTTTACTGAAGTATTCTAATTTTATGTTGAATAATTATTAATATGACATCTACATTGATATGGTCATGGGCTAACTACTCATAACATTGTTGTAGGCTTATTGTTATTGTTTTTGTGATAAGTTGGATAAAGAAACACAGAGTTGTAATGAGTAAAGACATGTATAATATGCAGAAAATTTAACTTCAGTATATAATAACTAACAAATTATTGAAATGAATCCAACAAACATTTTATACATTTGAAATAAAAACATAACTTATAACAAGCATAATGACATAATATGAAATACTAATGAGATTTATGTAATTGAGATTTTCCACTGACAATAGTTTGTAGTTGTGGACTAATTTTACTTGTACCAATTATTAAAAGAGATTTAAGATGCTCATCAGTTAATTTAGATCTGTAAACATTTTTTGTGTACTTCATTTTGGAGAAGGTCCTTCTCACACAAATAAGTAGTACCAAAAACAGAAAACAGCCCACGGGCAAATTTATGCAAATTATCAAATTGTGTCAGTGGAAGACCCTTATAAAATTCCAACAAAGATGAGTTTTGATATTTGTTCTTAATTATATAACTGCACTGTAGATCAATCATTTCCATTTGAAGTTCCGGGGCTAGGGTTTCAATGTCAGTATCAAAAGGATTCTGAAAAATCTTAATTTGATTCGCAATGGCATCAAAGTCCGAGAAACGAGTATCAAAATTTATTTTCAAAGCACTCAAAGTTTCGATTGCAAAATCGATAGGAAACTCAGTCTCAGTGGTGTGGCTGAATATTTCACATGTTTTAAAATGTGAAAAACATTTACTTCGTAGTTGTGATTGAAACAGTATCAATTTCTTCCGGAATGATTTGATATTAGTGTATAAATCAGGAAGATGCTGGTTTTCTCCTTGCAATCTCAAATTCAGTTCGTTCACATGTTTTGTCAAATCAACATAGAATGCTAACTTCCACAGCCATGCGTTGTTTTGTAATTCAGTAAGAGGGCGATGCTTTTCATTCAAAAAATTTCGATCACTGCTCGAAGTTCAAATAAGCGCTGAAGGACTTTCCCACAACTAAGCCAACGTACGGTAGTATGATAAGGTAAGTCATTTTCTGCAATCTCTTCAATAAATTGTCGGAATTGTCGGTGATTCAGCCCAAAAGATCTGATAAAATTAACAGTTGATATGACTGGTTTCAGAACTTCAGACATATCCAAACATTTTCCGCACAAAGACTGTTGATGAATGATACAATGTAAGCCTAATGGTTTTGAACCACCGTCATTTTCTACAGCCTTTGATACAAGAGCGACCACTCCTTTATCTTTCCCACTCATGTTTTTGCCTCCATCAGTTGTAATACATTTCAAGTTTTTCCATCGAAGGTTCTTTTGATTAATGGCCATTTCAACTCCTTTAAAAATATCTGTACCAGTAGTTGTGCCATGAATACTATACATTTGAAGAAGTTCTTTATGCACTTCATAGCTTTTATCTACTCCTCGAATATAAATCTACACCTGAGCAGTATCTGACACATCCGTTGACTCATCCAAGGCCAAAGAAAACCACTCAACACGTCCATTTTTGTCGAACAGTTGAGAGGATATATTTTCAGCGATGTTTTCTACCCTTCGAGCCACAGTGTTTGCTGACAGTTTTTAATAAATTTACCTTTTCAGGGCACATTTCTTCGGCTACTGCAATTATGCATTCTTTGATCATTTCTCCATCGGTGAATGGTTTTCCACGTTTTGCAATTTCAAGAGCCACACGAAAGCTGGCACGAGTTACAGCCTCTTGTTCAGTTTTGAGTTTTGTAAATGAAGATTGCTGCGATTTCAATCCGCGCTTCATAGCTTTGAATTTTTCTGTCCGCAAACTTCCTGTATATTTTGAGTAATTTTGAAAATGTTTTGTTTCATAATGACGTTTAATGTTATATTCCTTGAGATCGGCTATGCTTTCATTGCAAATCAAACATAGCGCCTTGTTACTGGACTCAATTACGAAATACTGAATGTTCCACTGATCTTTGAATTTTCTGCATTCACTATCAATTTTTCGCTTCTTTTCCATACTACTAAATCACACACAAAAACAACAATTCAGATCAAAATACTGTTACAAAGATGTCTTAAACTTAAACACGCACAAACACGTTTTAAGGAGGTACGCACTATTTTATTTCAGAACAGTGTCATAGGAACTGACTTGTGGTTGCGCCACTAGCCTTCTTATATATTCCAATTACTGCCATCTAGAAGTGAGTGGAAGACACCAGAACTTTCTCGAACCAACGAGATTATTCTGTACGTGCTATTAGCGCCATCTGTTAGCGATAGAAGGTACTACCTATTTCCGCTTGTGTCCACCAGATGTCGTGTCACGTTACTCCTCATGGCTCGTACTCTACGACTAATCTAGAAATTACAGATAATGACAGGAAAATTAATAATATGCAGTGTTGCCGTTTTCCGGACTTTAGTCCCATTTGCAGCCTTTTTTAAACGTTGCGTACTTTTTCGGACCTTTTTTTCATCAGTGGACTATTTCACTTTTTACCACCGGCAACAATGATAATATGGTTTTGGCTCTCGGAATTTACTGGAGTAATCAGTATGGTCCTAAGGCTGCTGGAAAGTTTGGAGACCCCTGGTCCAGACGATGGGGTAGAATGAAAAAAAATATATCTTCCCTCTTCACACACACACACATGTATGCAGAGCTTATAATATATATATATATATATATATATATATATATATAATATATAATGAAATCCAAACACCATCTATAACTATACTAAATATTATCTATTTACATTAAGTATTACGGAAGTTAGAAAAGCGGACAGACAGACATTCAGACAGACAGACGGACGGACACATCGAAACTATAAGGTTCCTTGTATTACTACGGAACTAAGCACATCACTTGGAATAAAAATCAGTTTACTGCATGCTGCACGTATTTTCGGCCTTCGGTGCGGTATATAGATGTATTAAAATAAAATGTATAACGAGTGCACCGGAGACCGTGCATTCTCGCTCGCACCATAGTGCAAACGCGCCGCTGGCCAGCAACGCGTTAGGGCAAGCTTCCTGCGGGTCGCGTCCGACGCGCTCTCGCCAGACTCCCGCGCGCTACCGATCTGACTAGATGATATATTCACTGTGTACTGTTTCCCGCGTTTTCGCCTTTGTAAATTGTTTTATACTTTTAATTTCGGCCTTTAAGTTAGTAATATTATTTGTAATAACTAATAAGTGAAACCAATGTTAAAAACACTATATTGGGAAATTGTGTTCCGTTCGATAAACATTTTCGAGACATTTTCGGTATTCATTTATTAAAAATGTAATATTTAATAAAAGATGTATATATGTACAAATTTTATTTTAATTAAGTATATACATATTATTACTATAGGTTGCTAATTAAATATACTCCTATAGTATATTACTATACTCGTTCGAATTTTAAACATAAAACAGTACCTATACTGTTTTATGTTTAAAATTCGAACGAGTTATCTGATTAGGCAAAAATATAATATATACGAATCCTATTCACAAGTTTGTCTTGTATCTTCTACGAAATAATTATATCAAGTACTTACTTTTTTATTTGTTTCCTTGAATCGTATTTATTTACCAACAAAATATTTGCATTTTAAATAACATGTCGAAAACAGGCGAATTTTATTACGAAATACGTACTATTTGATGAGATGTCAGAACCTGGCACAAAAAACCACATGCTGGATTAACATGGGTCGATTTTCGCCGTGCAGCGAGAGTCGCTTGACAAATAAATCGCTTTGTCATTTTTGTTGTCAATTTTTTTTTATATATGGCATCGGCTTATAACCATTTGCCAGTGTCAAGTTAAAAAGGCGGGAAATAGAACTTTCGTTTCAATTTTCAACACCGTATTCCTATATCAAGTCTAAAGTCCAAATATATAGTCAGTACAGTCCATGAGTCATGTCAGCCGATTCAGTAAAGTGATAGAAGCTTTACTGAAAGTTCCTAGGGAGTTTTGGCGGGAAACACAAAATGGCACGTTTATAGAAGTTGTACCACTTGCCCACACTTGTGCAAGATAATGACGGTGTTTTACTTGTAAATAAAACACATATTAAATACTTACCTTACTTGAAGCTTACTGATATGAGATGGCGCTAGCGTGCTCGACCTCTTCTTGTCTCTTTCCTTCTCGTACCCTCTCGCTCGCACAGCTACCTTGAGAACCCCACCATGGCGACGCCACAAGTAGTGGCCTAATTTAATTTCAAATCATTGAGTCGAATGCCCAAACGCGGCGCGTGAGGGAGTGGACCCAAACACGTTTCTTGGCCCCCGGGTCGGGACCCCCACGCGCCGTTTGGAGCCGACCGCCGGTCCTGGTCGTGCCTGGTTTGGCAACTCGACATTCCAGTTGTTTTGTGTTGCCCCCCCCCCCATGGGTTTCCCCCGCGTTCTGCCGCGGGGGGTCTTCCCTCAAAACTAAATGACTCATGCGCTCAGTACTCGTACTGGGCGCGTCATCCCACCCCAAGTAGAGGGGCTATGCCCCTGGTTTTGGTTCCCCGCCGAAGGCCCTTTTCAGAGGCCCGGCGCGAGAGAAGAGTCTCCTTCTCTAAACGGTTGAGTCGAATATCACCAGGCAGTATTAAAAATGTAAGCTTCAAGTAAGGTAAGTATTTAATATGTGTTTTATTTACAGGTAAAACACCGTCATTAAATACTGTACGCATACTTGAAGCTTACTGATATGAGACCTGTTTGTTATCGCCTGGTGGGAAAAAGACGCCAATGTGAAGGCATATTATACATTAGAAGAGCTTAGAAAATAGGAATGTAAAAAATACTTTCCTAAGATCAATAGATTGATTGATTTGTACTAATTAATAAAGTATAAATTAATTACAGAATAAAGTATAAGTAGATGTAAAATCAGATTGTAGAGTTAAATAATTGAGCCAAACTTGTTGATTTACCTGTGCGAGACGACTTTACTTCTCTGCGATAAAAACGCGATATAAATATTTGATCAAGAGGTAAATTATCAACCCAGTTTTTAGACGCTACGCCAGAGCGAATACTTCCTGGAGGGGCAGTAATACCTGCTTCACGAAATACAGTTTTTACCCAACCAGCAATAACCGTTCTGGAGGCCGGCTTAGGGTTTCTTCTTAGATTAATGAAAATATTATGTAAATTACATTCTTTCCTTTTTCCTTTTAATAAACCAATAGTCCGCTTAACCCAAAAAACAGGATCTAAATTTCTGGAACTATTGTTTGATAATATCTTCCACCCCGACTGTCTGTAGTTCGCGCTATCAGTTTTAGATCCGTAAAGAGCCAAAAGCAAATCGAGTCTTCATTTACAGTGAAGTGTTCTGAATCAACCGCTAATAATTTCAAGTTATGGACTCTTCGGCCTGAGCATAAAAGGAGCAAGGTGGCTCCGTATGTCGACAAGTTTGGAAAACATTGTTTTTATCGATAATTTGCTTTTCCAAATGCTTCAATAAATCATCTATATCCCATACACTTGTTTTTCTAGAGACTGGTTTATTTACAGCGATCTACTTAAGCATATGATTTACCAGAACATGTGAAGATAATTTGCCCGCATCTTCAACACTGCACAATGTCGACACGACCGACTTGTGTACTAATATAGTATTGTAAGCTAGACCATCAATAAGATGAAGATCAGCTAAATATTTTGCCAGAACAGATCCCGACGGATGAGTGGCATTTTATTTATTAGTGCGGCACCATCTGAGTCAGTGGTTCCACGCCACTTTGTAAGTTTTTAGTGTCGATGGACGCCAAGAGTTTTTTTGGAGATTAAGGTGGTTTATATTCCAGTCCTTTAGCTCCTCTGTCCACCCTCACATTTCCACACCTGCAATTTCATGTCGTGGATTCCTGCTGGGGGATGACCTGTCGCAATGTCTATTAAATTCATGTGTAGATTCTGTATGGTGAACGGGGCTGCTACTGCTCGGGTTCTTAGGTCCGCCCTCCAAAATACTCGTTCCCATCTCGGGACTACCAACAGATAGAACCCTGTCGCCTTGTTCAAGTGAATGAGCACCTTGGGAACTAGATAAGGTGGCGGGAACACCCAAGCGAGGGGATAATTCCAGGTTCGGGAGAACGCATCGTGATATATCGCCTCCTGATCCGTTTGATCCAGACTCACATAATTGGAAACTACTTTCGACTTTTCGCTTGCAAAGAGATCGATCATCGATGTTCCCAATTTCTTGAACAGGTTCTCTGTGCAATGAGGCAGTAAATGCTATTCCGAAAGACTCAAATTTCGTGATAAATGATCTGCATGACTGTTGTACCTTCCCGGTAAGTGGTGTACCTGTAGTTCTATGTGGTGTAAGTCTAAAAGGTGAAATATTTCTTGTCTTTTTTTCCACTCAAAATAATTCTATAGAAATTATTTGTATTGAATTTAATTGTATTTTTTAAATTAAGCAAATGTCTTATTTATTGATCATTGTTGTATCATTTAAAATAATTGTAACATTTAAAATAATTAAAATTATTGTAATATTTCCACGCCCTAGAGGCAGAAATTGTGACCCATATTTTACGATAACATCCATGTATTACCAATTTCCTGGAAAAAATAAATCATTCATTTAATATGCAAAACTCTACAATTGTACTACTCACAGTTTTTTGGCAGTTTCCCTGACGCATGCGAACCTCTGATAATGGAAACTCCATATTCAGAGATGCGAACGCGTGTATGTACTTTTTTTTAATATATGGCGTCGGCTTAAAACCATTTGCCAGTGTCAAGTTAAAAAGGCGGAAAATGGAATTTTCGTTTCAATTTACAAACACCGTATTTCTAAATCGTCAAGTCTCAAGTCTAGTCAAAGTCCAAATAAATAGTCAGTGCAGTCAATTAGTCAAGTCAGTCAATTCCAAAAGTGGTAGAAACTTTACTGAAAGTTCCTAGGGAGTTTTGAAGGGAACACAAAATAGCACGTTTTTTGAAGTTGTACCACTTTTCCATACTTGTGCACGTTAACAAATATTTAATGGTTAATATTCTACCAATATTACACATTAAGAACCGGAATAACACAAATTTAAAAAAAAATACAAAATACACGACGTCACCCATAGAATTCCCCGGAAAAACTCCGTATATGTACTTAGAGGGCGGTGTAAATGACAATTCGGCTAGGTCGCAGGGCAATTTTGCCAACGAGTTCAATGGGTGACATTGTGGAATTTGTAAAGCTTCATAATTGTGTTATATCGGTTCTTAATGTGTATAATTGGTAGAATATTAACCATTAAATATTCGTTAAGTACTGTACGCATACTTGAAGCTTACTGATATGAGATGGCGCTAGCGTGCTCGACCTCGTCTTGTCTCTTTCCTTCTCGTACCCTCTCACTCGCACAGCTACCTTGAGAACCCCACCATGGCGACGCCACAAGCAGTGGCCTAGTTTTTACCGTTCGTATTGAAAATATTTCTATAAATAGATCATTATTTTCATAGAATCTATAATAATTAAGTTATATACGCTACCCCCTAAAGGAATTCAGTAATTTTATAAGAAAATTTAGAAAATTTTACCACCTTTCTAGAAATTTTTATCTACCTTCAGATAGACTTTTTTGTACTTATTTTTTAGATTTCTTTATAATTAGAACTATTTATAATATAATGCATAGTGGTAATGCTTTTTACGTTCGTGCTTTTTAGTTTTAAGTACGTATTTTTAGTAAACCACAAATATTTCTATGGTTTTCAAATATTTTTAACTACCGTCAAGGAATACTTTTGTTTGTCGTTCATATCTTACATTTTCAAGCTGTTTGCATGGAATCCTAGGTTATATATCCTATTAGGTTTCGTTTTTAGCATGGAAAAAACTAATGATGAAGTTGACCCGGTCGTAGATAAACCGGGCCCGAGTACCGCCAACTACGTCACTAGCTCGGATTCTTCATCTTCCACTTCCTCATCTTCTTGTACGAAGAAACGGCGACAGCGCCACCGTAAACGCAAGGATAGAGTTTTGAAAAAATTGACACAGGAAGTAGGCGAACTTAAAAGGCATCTTAGATACAACCACGATCACGTAGATAAAAGCTATTCGCCTTTAGTTATTGATAACGTAGACCTCAACAGAGACTATTATAGCGATAATATTATTGATGATCAAGTTAGTGGTAGTCTTTATGATGAAGAACATACTAATAATGCCAAGTTAGATTTTAATTTTGATATTGAAGTTAAATTAAAGGAGCCTTCGGTACTAAAGGCACCTGAAAAGTTTCTTAATTTGCTGCAACAAATTCAACATTTTGATAAAGATGAATGGAGCGAAGTTCGCTATGCAGAAGTGCAAAAGCGGTATAATCATACGCCAGGTTTTACTGATTTAGAAGCTAACGATGAGATTAAAGCTTATGATAGTCTACGTCATTTAGCTTACGCAGATAAAGCTTACGCCAGTATTACCTTTTGTTTGCTAAAACAGCGCGATACTCTGCAACAGACTCTAAACTTACTTTTATCTTGGGCTAAAGATGAGTGAAACCTAAATGTCGACTCTTTGCATACGAAGGTTAAGGAATTATTTACAAGCGGCGATTATGCGTCTGTTTCTGCCGACCTCTTACAGCTCGTTTGTGGTCACAGAGCTGAGGTGGTACAGATGCGCCGAGATGGGATCATAAAATATGCAAGTGATCCACTACATAACCAAATCATATTTACGCAAAATCCCTCCTTCAAATAAAATCTTTTTTAATTCTGAATTGCTATCGGGAGTTCTTGATAAGGCAGGTGGCGTTAAGAAAGCTTTTATGCCTTTGATAAAACTAAAAAGTTTTGGAACTACCTCGCAGGTAGTTAATAGTGGCTCTAATCATCCCCCGCTGGGAAATAGTCATGCGCCCTCGCAGGGCACATCTCAAGGTTGCTGTGGCTCTCAACACACAGGAACGTTACAGAATTTCCAACCCTCGCAGGGTTCTCACGAAAACTCTAACGCATGGCGTAGCAATAAAGCTAACCGTAGTTCCTTTCGACAACGAGTCGACCGGCAGCCAGCGGTACGGCTTGAGCATGCGAAGGACAATAGATAACGGCCTATTAATAGAGAATCCAACTCAGGTAAGAGAAGAAGATTCTGACTCGAGATTCCAAGCGGGCCGACTTTGTGCGTATCACAGTCATTGGAGGGCGTTGAAGGCACCACGTTTTCTTTTAAAAATAATAAAAGGTTATCGCATACCCTTTTACAAGAAACCTCCTCTTCGCCTCCCCGACATGACACGCACCTGCCTAGTGACAAGAAAGTGCGAAGCAATTTCAAAGGATTATAATTATATAAAAAATATAGAATATAGAATAATATAGAATTATGGATAGGACGCGAAAAGTTAACGGTTGACGTTGTCATGTCAGTCTGAAATAAATTGAACAAAATATTGAAAATAAATCGATAAAACCAATTTACGTGACGCCGAAAGTAAATAAATATACATGTTTAAGTATTTTCAGTAGAACCAAATATAATTTATAGCGCCCCAAGTGGGCCAATACTGTGAGTAGATATCCCAAGCAATTCTCCCATACAACTGACAAGGCCCGCGATGGAGGAAGGAACAAGGCCCGCAACAGAGGAAGAAACGAGGCAACTCCGAGAAGCCGTATGCTAATTTTTTTGCGAAAAGTGAGCCAACTGCCCCACGCTCAAGCCTACATTCCCCCAGAAAATGACCATAATATAGTTCAAGGTTTTTTTTAATATTAGTTAAGCAGTTTTTTAATTTTTTGTCTATAGTTTATTCTATTATATAAGTTATCTTTTATAGTTTATCTTTACCAACCTATGTCAAGCAGCCAGGATGCAGGGACCTCTAATATTTCGACCGTGTCCTTTGGAAATCTGTTGCAATGCTCCCACTGTTCCCGATATTTTAAAAGCCAGCGGGGTTTGAACATCCACGTAGGCAAATGCCACAAACAGCTTCTAACACTCATTCCCCCAATAACCAATTCACTTCCGAACCCAATTTATGAAACAAATTTCTGGCAAGAAATATCCAAATTTAAACGTTTTATACCAGTTCTAAGACGGATCCCTAGGGGTGCCAGAGTGACTGTAGCCCAGAAGCTTGCCGAGACGATACGCCACACAGTGCTGGAGAACTCGAGGCAAGCCTGGGAAAATCTACTCACCTTTCCCTACCGTTTTCTGCATATCACTAGAGATCCGCTCAACAATGCCTCCCTCACTTCAAGAATCAAAAAGAATTGTGTTTCGGACATTAACCTCAACCCAAACTTTTCTTCACATTCCACGGTCAAACATAACATCGTGAAAACTGTGGAAAATAAAATAAGTGAGGGAGACATTAAGGGTGCAGCGCGGCTCCTGTTTTCCAATGACACGGTCGCCCCCGACTGCCCAGAAACCCTCATCGCCCTGAAAAACAAACATCCATCACAATCCAATCCTTTCACAGTTTCCGATGACGCATTACCACCACTACAAACGTCGACAGACAAAGTACGCGGAGCCATCATGTCCTTTCTTCCGGGTTCAGCTGGCGGCCTCGACGGTCTCACCCCTCAGCATCTGAAGGACCTCACAAGCGGTTGCTGCGGGGAGGCCGGCGAGAAGCTCCTGCATGAACTTACGAATCTGTGCAACCTGATGCTACGTGGAGGGGTCGCATCAGATATCTAGACATTCTGTATGGAGCTAACCTCTGCGCCTTGAGGAAGAGAGATGGTGGCATTCGTCCGATTGCTGTCGGCTCCACATACCGGCGCCTTACAGCCAAACTAGCTTGCAAATCGGTAACTTCCCTCGCGTCATACTTCCAGCCAAAACAGCTCGGTTTTGCCTGCAAAAGAGGTTGTGAGGCCGCCGTTCACTCTTTCAGGACAGCTATCCACAATCAAGGCGATTATGTGTTTCTGAAGGTCGATATCAAAAACGCTTTCAACTAAGTTGACCGAGGCGCCTTGTTGGCCCAAATTAAATCTAAAGCACCTGCCATTTTACCATTTATGCTCCAGTGTTACAACGACCCCACCAAACTCATTTACAAAGACCACCTCATCTCATCCGAAGTGTGCTGCCAACAGGGCGACCCTCTAGGTCCAGCAATCTTCAGCCTTGCTATAAACCCGGTCATCGAGCTTCTAGATTCAAAATTTAATGTTTGGTATTTGGATGATGGGACCCTTGGAAGCGATGCACCCACTGTACTATCAGACTTCCGCACTCTGATCCGCGAGTTCCAAAAAATAGGTCTGCAGCTGAACCTAGGTAAGTGCGAACTTTTTGTGCCAGACAGTTGTGGGGATAGAAACGCGATTATATCCAGCTTTAAAAAAATAGCTCCACAACTGTCTGTCATTGACAAGGATTCGCTCTTCCTTTTGGACTCACCTATTTTAGACGAATCTCTCCCGGACTTCTTAGATAACATATTACAAAATTTTTATGAAACTTTAGACCGCCTCCTCCAAATTAACTGTCACATGGCCTTTACCCTAATCCGTTTTTGCATTTTCGTACCTAAATTGACATATGTCTTACGGTGTTGTCAACTGTGGAAGTTCCCTCAACTTCTCAAACAGTTGGATGATACCATAAGACAAACGCTCTCCACTATTTTGAATACTAATTTCGATGACCGCGCATGGACTTAGGCAACGCTTCCAGTTAGGTTCGGTGGCCTGGGTGTTCGAAAGCCCTCTGACATATCGCTTCCGGCCTTCTTGTCCTCAGTCCACGCGAACCATAGTCTTATCTCCAAAATACTACATCACCCATCCTACTCCAATACAGTTACCTTTCTGGACGAGGCCAAGGAAGCCTGGAGCGTAACTAGTGCTTGTAGCGAATTGCCTGACAATACTTTTTCCCAAAGGCTCTGGGACGAGCCACTCTGCAAACTGCTACGGAATAATCTTCTTAATACGTCCTCCAGTCCTGTGGAGCAGGCTCGCCTCTTAGCTGCGGAGAAGTGGGAGTCGGGCCTTTGGCTACAAGAATTACCGTCACCCAATACGGGCACATTGCTGGATCGAACAGCTTTCCGGTTAGCTACTTCCTTGCGTCTTGTGGATAGCCTCGGACACCACGGGCTGTCCTGTCAACGAAGCGCCGGCCGCATCTCCCGACATCACTCTCTGAACGATCTCATCCGTCGGGCTCTTGTCACCGCCGGAGTGCCAGCTGTGCTGGAACCCTCTGGTTTGGCGCGCGACGATGGCAAGAGACCAGACGGTATGACCCTGGTCCCTTGGAGAGTGGGACGGGCTCTTGTATGGGACGCTACTTGCGTCGATACACTTGCTCCGTCCCATGTCCAGGGCACCTCGAGTTCTGCAGGTGCGGCCGCCAATCAGGCGGAAAACCTCAAGCGGCGCAAATATGAGAACCTTAGTGGGGATCTCATATTTGAACCGTTTGGGGTTGAAACCTTAGGTACATGGGGTCTGGGTGCGCACAAACTTTTCGGAGAAATCTCCAAAAAACTCATTGAGGCCACCCGAGACCCCAGAGCCGGCACCTACCTGGCCCAGAGAATAAGTATCGCAATCCAGCGAGGAAACTCTTTGAGCCTTCTAGGTACTCTGCCTGGTGGGGATGACCTGGGAGATTTCTTTTTTTTGTAGAATTTTAAGTTTTGGAGTAGTTATTATATTTTTAGTACTTACCTACTTTTATAGTACAATTGATTTTATTATCATAACTGATAAAATGTATATCATATTGTAGTATTAGTGAGTTTAATAAACGTATGCATTTCAAAGGCAATTCAAAAGATGAAGGACGAGAAAGTTCTCGAAGTAGTTCGATCTTCCCCCAGCTTCATTTCGAGCATGTTTCTCGTTCCGAAACAAGACGGCTCGCACCGTCCAGTGTTCAACTTGAGCAAGTTGAATGAATATGTACTAACCGAACCATTCAGGTTAATAAGTACGAACAGGGTCCCAGACTTCCTACAACCGAACGATTGGTTGTGCAAAGTGGATTTGTCCCAGGCCTACTTCAATCTACCAATCGCTCGTTCTCACAGACTATTTCTACGCCTGATTTACGACAAGGAAATTCTTCAAATGACGTGTCTTTCCTTTGGCCTCAGCACGGTCCCAAGGGTCTTTGCCTGTTTAAGCAACTGGATTGCTGAAATTCTAAGGGAACAGGGTATACGCGTCATAGTATACCTAGACGATTTCTTGGTGGTCAATCAAAATTACCATATACTAAAATCACATATCCAAATTGTAGTGGAAAGACTTCAATATCTGGGCCTTCAAATCAATTTCTAAAAGTCAACGCTGACTCCGTCCAAATGTCTGACCTTTCTGGGTTTTCAATGGGACCCATGGCGCAATGTAAAATCTCTTCCGTTAGAGAAGGTGATAAACCTAAAAAGAAAGATTTCCGTAATCCTTCAAACTCAAAAAATACACCTAAAAGAGTTGCAAAGTCTTGTCAGACTCCTCAATTTTGCTCGGTTTGTGATTCCGAGGGGACGACTACACTTTCGAGACACTCTCATGTTCTTAAACGTTGCCATGAAGAGCCCGCTTACTGCCGTGCATCAGTTGCCAAACACAGTAGAAATGAAACTGCAGTGGTGGATGGCCAATTGCGACCTGTCGTCACAAATTCTTTTTCCATCTCCAACAAAATTCTTAACTACGGACGCCTCGGACGTAGCCTGGGGAGCCCAATTGGAGAAAATATCTTTGAGTGGAATGTGGACTGGTCCAGAACAAAATTTGCACAGCAACCAACAAGAAATGTTAGCGGTGTTCAAGGCACTCCAAAGTCTCTGTCACAAGATAAAGAAATCCACAGTCCTCCTACAGTGCGACAACAAGACTGTTGTCTTATTTAAAAAACGAGGGGGGGACCAGGTCATTACCGTTGCTCCAGTTGACAAAAGAAATATTTTCTCCAATTGGGCTCCCCAGGCTACGTCCGAGGCGTCCGTAGTTAAGAATTTTGTTGGAGATGGAAAAAGAATTTGTGACGACAGGTCGCAATTGGCCATCCCCCACTGCAGTTCCATTTCTACTGTGTTTGGCAACTGATGCACGGCAGTAAACGGGCTCTTCATGGCAACGTTTAAGAACATGAGAGTGTCTCGAAAGTGTAGTCGTCCCCTCGGAATCACAAACCGAGCAAAATTGAGGAGTCTGACAAGACTTTGCAACTCTTTTAGGTGTATTTTTTGAGTTTGAAGGATTACGGAAATCTTTCTTTTTAGGTTTATCACCTTCTCTAACGGAAGAGATTTTACATTGCGCCATGGGTCCCATTGAAAACCCAGAAAGGTCAGACATTTGGACGGAGTCAGCGTTGCCTTTTAGAAATTGATTTGAAGGCCCAGATATTGAAGTCTATCCACTACAATTTGGATATGTGATTTTAGTAAATGGTAATTTTGATTGACCACCAAGAAATCGTCTAGGTATACTATGACGCGTATACCCTGTTCCCTTAGAATTTGAGCAATCCAGTTGCTTAAACAGGCAAAGACCCTTGGGACCGTGCTGAGGCCAAAGGAAAGACACGTCATTTGAAGAATTTCCTTGTCGTAAATCAGGCGTAGAAATAGTCTGTGAGAACGAGCGATTGGTAGATTGAAGTAGGCCTGGGACAAATCCACTTTGCACAACCAATCGTTCGGTTGTAGGAAGTCTGGGACCCTGTTCGCACTTATTAACCTGAATGGTTCGGTTAGTACATATTCGTTCAACTTGCTCAAGTTGAACACTGGACGGTGCGAGCCGTCTTGTTTCGGAACGAGAAACATGCTCGAAATGAAGCTGGGGGAAGATCGAACTACTTCGAGAACTTTCTCGTCCTTCATCTTTTGAATTGCCTTTGAAATTGCTTCGCACTTTCTTGTCACTAGGCAGGTGCGTGTCATGTCGGGGAGGCGAAGAGGAGGTTTCTTGTAAAAGGGTATGCGATAACCTTTTATTATTTTTAAAAGAAAACGTGGTGTCTTCAACGCCCTCCAATGACTGTGATACGCACAAAGTCGGCCCGCTTGGAATCTCGAGTCAGAATCTTCTTCTCTTACCTGAGTTGGATTCTCTATTAATAGGCCGTTATCTATTGTCCTTCGCATGCTCAAGCCGTACCGCTGGCTGCCGGTCGACTCGTTATCGAAAGGAACTACGGTTAGCTTTATTGCTACGCCATGCGTTAGAGTTTTCGTGAGAACCCTGCGAGGGTTGGAAATTCTGTAACGTTCCTGTGTGTTGAGAGCCACAGCAACCTTGAGATGTGCCCTGCGAGGGCGCATGACTATTTCCCAGCGGGGGATGATTAGAGCCACTATTAACTACCTGCGAGGTAGTTCCAAAACTTTTTAGTTTTATCAAAGGCATAAAAGCTTTCTTAACGCCACCTGCCTTATCAAGAACTCCCGATAGCAATTCAGAATTAAAAAAGATTTTATTTGAAGGAGGGATTTTGCGTAAATATGATTTGGTTATGTAGTGGATCACTTGCATATTTTATAATCCCATCTCGGCGCATCTGTACCACCTCAGCTCTGTGACCACAAACGAGCTGTAAGAGGTCGGCAGAAACAGACGCATAATCGCCGCTTGTAAATAATTCCTTAACCTTCGTATGCAAAGAGTCGACATTTAGGTTTACCTCATCTTTAGCCCAAGATAAAAGTAAGTTTAGAGTCTGTTGCAGAGTATCGCGCTGTTTTAGCAAACAAAAGGTAATACTGGCGTAAGCTTTATCTGCGTAAGCTAAATGACGTAGACTATCATAAGCTTTAATCTCATCGTTAGCTTCTAAATCAGTAAAACCTGGCGTATGATTATACCGCTTTTGCACTTCTGCATAGCGAACTTCGCTCCATTCATCTTTATCAAAATGTTGAATTTGTTGCAGCAAATTAAGAAACTTTTCAGGTGCCTTTAGTACCGAAGGCTCCTTTAATTTAACTTCAATATCAAAATTAAAATCTAACTTGGCATTATTAGTATGTTCTTCATCATAAAGACTACCACTAACTTGATCATCAATAATATTATCGCTATAATAGTCTCTGTTGAGGTCTACGTTATCAATAACTAAAGGCGAATAGCTTTTATCTACGTGATCGTGGTTGTATCTAAGATGCCTTTTAAGTTCGCCTACTTCCTGTGTCAATTTTTTCAAAACTCTATCCTTGCGTTTACGGTGGCGCTGTCGCCGTTTCTTCGTACAAGAAGATGAGGAAGTGGAAGATGAAGAATCCGAGCTAGTGACGTAGTTGGCGGTACTCGGGCCCGGTTCATCTACGACCGGGTCAACTTCATCATTAGTTTTTTCCATGCTAAAAACGAAACCTAATAGGATATATAACCTAGGATTCCATGCAAACAGCTTGAAAATGTAAGATATGAACGACAAACAAAAGTATTCCTTGACGGTAGTTAAAAATATTTGAAAACCATAGAAATATTTGTGGTTTACTAAAAATACGTACTTAAAACTAAAAAGCACGAACGTAAAAAGCATTACCACTATGCATTATATTATAAATAGTTCTAATTATAAAGAAATCTAAAAAATAAGTACAAAAAAGTCTATCTGAAGGTAGATAAAAATTTCTAGAAAGGTGGTAAAATTTTCTAAATTTTCTTATAAAATTACTGAATTCCTTTAGGGGGTAGCGTATATAACTTAATTATTATAGATTCTATGAAAATAATGATCTATTTATAGAAATATTTTCAATACGAACGATAAAAACTAGGCCACTGCTTGTGGCGTCGCCATGGTGGGGTTCTCAAGGTAGCTGTGCGAGTGAGAGGGTACGAGAAGGAAAGAGACAAGACGAGGTCGAGCACGCTAGCGCCATCTCATATCAGTAAGCTTCAAGTATGCGTACAGTACTTAACGAATATTTAATGGTTAATATTCTACCAATTATACACATTAAGAACCGATATAACACAATTATGAAGCTTTACAAATTCCACAATGTCACCCATTGAACTCGTTGGCAAAATTGCCCTGCGACCTAGCCGAATTGTCATTTACACCGCCCTCTAAGTACATATACGGAGTTTTTCCGGGGAATTCTATGGGTGACGTCGTGTATTTTGTATTTTTTTTTAAATTTGTGTTATTCCGGTTCTTAATGTGTAATATTGGTAGAATATTAACCATTAAATATTTGTTAACGTGCACAAGTATGGAAAAGTGGTACAACTTCAAAAAATGTGCTATTTTGTGTTCCCTTCAAAACTCCCTAGGAACTTTCAGTAAAGTTTCTACCACTTTTGGAATTGACTGACTTGACTAATTGACTGCACTGACTATTTATTTGGACTTTGACTAGACTTTAGACTTGACGATTTAGAAATACGGTGTTTGTAAATTGAAACGAAAATTCCATTTTCCGCCTTTTTAACTTGACACTGGCAAATGGTTTTAAGCCGACGCCATATATTAAAAAAAAGTACATACACGCGTTCGCATCTCTGAATATGGAGTTTCCATTATCAGAGGTTCGCATGCGTCAGGGAAACTGCCAAAAAACTGTGAGTAGTACAATTGTAGAGTTTTGCATATTAAATGAATGATTTATTTTTTCCAGGAAATTGGTAATACATGGATGTTATCGTAAAATATGGGTCACAATTTCTGCCTCTAGGGCGTGGAAATATTACAATAATTTTAATTATTTTAAATGTTACAATTGATCAATAAATAAGACATTTACTTAATTTAAAAAATACAATTAAATTCAATACAAATAATTTCTATAGATATATTTAAATAAAACTTTAAAATTAGCATTTAAACCATATAAAATTTATAATTACGTCATTAAAGAACTCTTGCGTAACCAGGTAAATAATACGTTTCTGTTGAATGTAATGTTGTTGTTTTTAATTTTATTGGGTAAGTATATTATTGTATATTTTAATAGTCATGCAATATGCGTCCTTATAATTATACCATGTCTGTAACTAAGCTCAAACATCTTAAACACCGAAGATGCACGATCCAACGCGAATTCTCCGTGAAAACATAATATTATTGTCCGCCAAGTACATTCTTTACGAAGCTATCACGTAGAACACAAAATAGCCCCACTAGTATTTTTGACGTTATTGAAATTCAACCTTAGTGCTCACTAATACAGATTTATTTTGCGTAAACAACACATAGGTAGTGAAAATTTAGGTTCATTTCTATCATGGCCAAATGTATGGTTCCCATAGGATAGGATTTAATTTACATTCAACGCGAATGAAATCGAGTCAACTATTAGTTTCGAATAGCTTTGTTACCCCCAAGGCCGTTACAACAGTTTAGGTTACACTCTAATAACTTCAAAACCCATAGTCCTACTAACAGGGGTGACGACTACATAATATTGTAATATTATATTTAGTTTAATTTGTATAATCAGAAATATTGAGGTAATTACTTGATAAACGTGAAAAATAATTTTAGCGGCCATCCATAATTTTTGACCCCACTCCTTCCTTGTAACTACTGGTCACATTTGTGAGATCCCCCCTCCCTAGTGTGTTTATTAATTTTGAACATTGTTAAAATAGCAGAACTAAGAAAACGGCGACGTTTCACCAGCGAAAGTCGATGTTCAAATGAAATAGAAAGAATGTCATCGCTTGGTACGGTGCATTTAATTTTATCAAAGGGCAATTAGGCGGTCGGCGCGTAACACTAGTAGTGGCCGAAAAAACAATTTGAACCTTATTTCCCTACATATTGAGTTGCAAATATTTTTGAGTGTTTCGTTAATAGTTCAAAGTTCGTGTTTTACTTAACACTTAGATTAAAATAGATTTTGAAATGTGACGTCACGAAATTTAGTTCCCCTCCCACCCCCTTGTCACACAATGTCACATATCGTCGACCCCCACCCTCCCCCTTAATGTTTACGTTATTTATGGATGGCCCCTACATTTATGTTTTATACCTACACTTTTACCTAATCGTGACGTCACAGTTAGGTACGACTCTTGTATGGAGCGTTCTCACGAGACTTGTGCAATTTTGTAAACAAATCGCTGTACCTATGAAAATATTGATTATTTACACACTGACTACTGTTTCTTCTAAGAAGTTATTCATATTTAATAGTACTATTATACATTTATGCAATAAAAAAAATTCAGTCGTCTAGCCTATTACGCGTTTCTTGTATTTACATCAGCCAGTAGCTTATGTAAGTGCAAGCTTTCTGCATTCTCTGTGGAAAATTAAAACACTCGTAAAATAATTATTTCGACACGTCAACTACTTCCAAATATATAGTTGGTAACTTGCGTTTAGGCGGTGCGTAGTATCGCGCGAGCTCCGGTCTGTATGACCGAGATGTAGCGTGACGTCACGCTAGTGCGATACTGTTAGCGGGATTCCAAAATTTTCGGAACTTAGAATGCGTCTAAAATCATAACTACTTAATATTTTTGAATAAAAAACTTGAGAGCTGTCAAGGGACAGCCGGATGGAACGAAGTTCCTTTCGATTAATTAATGAAGGAATTGTAATAATATATTTTTTTAAAGTTATAATAATATTTTTTTTTATTATTAACAAACATAATGTAATATAAACTTAATCAGTAGGCTCAATTTTAGTAATAATTGAGAGAGAGAGAGAAGGAGAGACAGACAGAGAAACACGCGCACGCCGCACGGCTTACAACTATAGCAAAAAGTGTCGTTACAGTCTTAATTTTTTTCCGTATAGCCCCCTTTCGCAACGCGCGATAAGGAACTTCGTTCCAAAAACTAGTGTATCTGTCTGTATACATAATTGCTTTCCTGTAACAAAGTACCTAGTAACATTCTCCGTTGTGCCAGCCGCAGCAAATGATGGCACGCACGATAGGCATCTGCTACGCTATGAGTCACTTAGCTGCGGTGTGTTGGAAAACTATGATCACTCACTTTCTAAGCGCATTCTGTTTTCAGGGTTTTCAATTCACCAAAGTCAGAAATGTTCAACAATGACGTGTATAAGATTCTCGTGGGTCTGTTTTAAGTTATTGAGAAGGTTTACGTCGAAGAAGCAAGTTGAGAAACAGAAGAAATACAAGCGGTTCGATAGGAAGAAACTGAAAGTGACATGGCGGCCCCGCTGATATTGTAAACATTTTGTAAATTAATATTATTACTCACCGCCTAATAACCGTTTAATATTATTATTAAACGCCTTACTCACCGTCCAGCCTGCAAATCCAATATCGCAGCCTTGAAGCGGACTTGTAGACAAATATCATAAAAGATTGACACTAATGACGGGTATTAGTCCTGATGCTGGATCAGCAGCCTGGATCGTGAATAAGACGCTTATGATTGGTCTCGCTGGGCGCACTATGATTATTAATTAAATATTGTAATATTAGCATTAGTAGAATGAGGGTATAATATAAGTATGCCCGAGAAAGAAGGATGTTTAGCGGTTTAACAACAGATTGGTTTAACATACTTCTGAAATTGTTAATGTATTCCTCCTTTAGGCTACGTTCCCACGAGATATTTTTTGTGGTCGCTACAGAGAAAACAGCACTGTAAATAGTCAGAACGTCAGATTTGACAACTCTATACGATTAGCAGCTGTGTTGTATTAGCTCAGAGTTCTATGTACAGTGCTGTTTTTTCTGTCGCGACCACTAAAAACGCTCGTGTGAAAGAGAGCGAAGCGAAACGATACGCGACCTGGCGCTGCATTTTTTAAGATAGCTACTAAAATTGGAACTTTATTCATTTCACTAGGATACACGTTTCATTGTAAAAGTTCGAATGTAAAGTGGCAGCTCGCTGCACAGCGCATGTGCAGTGTATAACTGATGTCATATGAAACTTGTACATTTTTGTATAGTGAATAAAGTGCAATTTTGAATAGCTATCTAAAACATGAAGCGACGCATATTGTCGCGGTGTGAAGTGACCCTAAAGCGACAGATAACAATTAACAGCTCATTATAATACGAACAAATCATGAGATCAAAATGCTGAGCATTCGTTTTCCTTGGTTGTGCATTTCAGTGGCTAAGGCTGGCTTTCCTAGGGGAATGCCAGCCTTAGCTTTGATATCCACCAATGTGTAAATACTTGATTTCGTTTTGAAAAATTTAAATTGTTTAATTATCGTATTAGTTATAGCTATAATGCAATAAATGCATATCTATATTGTTAAATAGAAATATTCATTTTATAAACATTACAAATGCCGACATTCGTGAGAATGTGTGGTAGTGTGTTTGTATTCAACGTAAGATCCGATAAACGGATGTAAATAAAAATAGGCATTCATTAATAGGCATAGGCATCATAAAGGACATAATTTCTGCATCATAAGTTTAGTATTCTATAGCACATTAACTTACATTAAGTAGAGAAGATTTTAGACAAATTAAATTTACAAACATTGAGATGACGTATGAAATGTAGACTTCATTTATTTCAAACCCTTTCTTTAAGTGCCCACCATTTAGTATCATTATAATGCGTACTATTATAACAATACTATAGTATTATTATAATACAGACGCGTGGTCACCCTACTTCCAGCTAATTAGCACAATGGCGCCATATTTATGCACTTAATTAGAGCATGTTGCAGGAATAACATTTCACCGTTTTCCTTTTACGACAAAAAGATTAAAGTTGTGCTAAAAGTTAGAGTAATGTTTATATTTATACAAAATTTTCGCTTAGAATGTAAACGTGTTGAGAAAACGTACAATTTCTATTCTAAATAATAGGATAAAGGAGAAAGCGGGTTGGAAAAAAGAAACTCCAAACAATCTCTCCTCCTTTATTAAAATAGGCATTCCGTGTGTGTGAAATTAATTCAAACGTATTCTAAAATATCTCTATATTCAGAACTAGATAAAAAAAAAGTGAATCTCGCGGAAACCGTACATTGTGCTGCGATAAAAAGTAACCTATGTCCTTACACGTGGCATAGGCAAATATATATGTCTCAAATTTCATCAAATCGATCCGTTAGTTTCGTAGCCTATTCGATGTAAACAAACAAAACAAATCTTTCCTCTTTATAATTGAAAATCCTTTAAAACGACATAATTTATAACAGCAAACCGTGCATTACGACGACATGTTAAGTTTTGTCATGGTACATGACACATTTTGATATTGGTTATAACGAAATTCGGCTACTACGACTATAATCTGTCAGTCCCTGCAATATCGTTATAATAGATTTTCACTTAATATAGATTTAGGATCAGTTCACACCACGACGATAACCAACGCGACGCGGCACTGCATTTTTATGATAGCTATTCAAAATTGAACTTTATTTAATACATAAAAAGATTTAAAATGACAGCGCGGTGCAACTTGACATTCGAACTCTTACAATGAAACATGTATCTTCTTGTGTATGTCATGTATTTAATAAAGTTCAATTTTGAATAGCTATCCTAAAAAAAATGCAGCGCCGCGTCGCGTGTCGTCTCGTTTCAGTGTGAATTGACCCTTGCCCAATATCTACTTATTTATAAAAAGATTGATTTAATTGATAATTCTTCTAAACTAGCCGATTTAATTTATCAAATTGATAAAATCTTTCTAAAATATCCCAACATTTATAATATACCTAGTTACTTTTTCAATAGTTCATTCATATGTATTTTAGGGTACCTAAGCACAACGATTGTTATTTACAAACTATCTCTTTTCAGGTTCGTGTTCGTAATTTTTCTGTGCACAAGTTCTAGTTATAATTTAATGCAGTCTTTCGAATATAATGGCTTCTGTACGACAATGAATTGTAACAGTTTGGCAAAGTTGAAGAATTTGGAAAATTGCACCATTGTTGTTGGCAATCTGAAAATACTACTCTTAGAAAGAGCTAAGCCTAAAGATTTTACTAATATGAGCTTTCCAAAATTAAAGGAGGTAAAAGTTTTACGTTTAAATAATTAATTTTACCAGTGAATTTGTTCCAGACAATTAGATAACAATTATAAAACTACTAAAAAGAAAATGAGTACTAGAAAAACTTCAAAAGCTACAAAAAAAAATCTCCACCAGGCAGAGTACCTAGAAGGCTCAAAGAGTTTCCTCGCTGGACGATTGCCGTCTTTTTGCTAACCGTTGCTAACTCTTTGAGCCAGATAGGTGTCGGCTCTGGGGTCTCGGGTGGCCTAAACCAGTGAATTATAATTAAGTAAACAATAAAAACAGAAATTAATATTCTAAACCAACTTTTAAGTTACAAATCTACACGTAAAACTTACGCGTTTCACGTGTAGATTTGTGACTTAAGAGTTTAACTTTCCAACTTCCTAGCTATTTTTGTTCGCACTTGAACGATTTAGTATGTCCGCCGCGTCTCAAGAAGTCGGATTTATATATTTCAGGAGGAATTCTTGAGATATCGTGAGATTCGTGAGCGGTTCACGCTCGAATCCTTATCAATGACGAGTTTTGGTGCCCGTACGTGAATCGCTTGTTAGTCACCTCAGAGTTATTCATCGCCATCATTCATCGGAATAGGAAAAACGAAATATTTTTTATACAAAAGCAGGAACTCGCGCAATGCATACCACTTAAAAAGCATTGTGTGTGATAAATTATAAACTCTACATACCACAGCCAGCAATGATAAAAAAATGGAAATATAATGAAAAGACATAACGCATGGTCATCCTATTAACCCTTCTTTAACAGATGACACATACTTTTGGACCTGTTGATCGAATGAATTATTTATTGCAGGTAACGGGTTTCATGGTGGTGTACCGTGTGGCGGGTTTGGATACTTTCGGCCGAATGTTCCCGAACTTGGCACGGATCAGGGGGAACAACTTGTTGTATAATTACGCTCTTATCGTGTATGATGCGCCGAATTTGAGAGAGGTATGTCTGTGTGTCTCTAGGTATTGCTGATGACTTTTGAGCGACAAGACAACAAAATTTATCCTCACTATTTGAGCATTTGAGCTCAGTCGGGTTTAAAGATGTGTGCAGCGTAAAATTCGATCGCTTTTTACCCGACTACGGCGTAGTCAAAATGAAGGGTAATGATTTCGGCAGTCAACATGTATTTTATATGTTTGTTACCTCGTAGCATATAAACTACCGGTCGGATTTTAATAAATGAGGTGTCAATAGGTTCTTAATGATGCCGCAGGTCACATAGGCATTTTTAGCTATTGCATAGCTTTTATCGCGGGCTTTGAGCGCGGCGACCGAAATATCAAGAAATACCGTAACGAAAATAAACCTAACACCCCCCACTCCGACGCGACGGTGCGGCGTTGAAAGCCGTGCATCGTCTAACGTCGTTTCAGTTCGGCAGACTTCGGCACGGTGTTTGTGTGCGTGCGCCTAGACGCATGCGTGTAGACTTACTATGCAATAGCTTTACCGCGGCAGTCCCCGAGTGCCACACGTATTTTTTTTTGTTTGTATAGATTTTTTATTCCATAAAACAAACTCCAGGCTTAGTGTCCTTGCACTTTTTAATCAGATATGACAACTATACATTTCCCACAATTAGGTATTTTGTAATAAATAAAAGAAATTGTATAACTCCCGTGTCTTGACCATTCATGAATCTCAAAGGGCTAACTTCTGAGCCCTAGGTACATGTGAGTTAGCTTCGGGTGTTTATCTTTCGATTTGCAAAAACGAATACTTATTACATTAATGCAGATACAATAACCTAGCCTAACCTAAGTCATTGAAATCTGATGGATGCGTGTTTATGTTTGATTCGGGAGCCTCGCTTTATAACGTTCAAAGCGTTTTCTAAGCGACTTAACAGATGTTTTCCTTGAGTTATCCATCTGTAAATATTGTTTGATCTCTGCAAATATTAATATAATGGTATCGTATTTTTATCAGACATATTCTTTTGTAAATTGAATTTTCATATTTAATCCAAAGTATTTATAACATAAAAGCGGATAATTCTAGACTTCAACGGGTACGTAGGACAAGAAGCTTTTAATTTAAATCTTTGGGGCCTTCATATTCTACATCTTACTTTATGAATTGCAATAAGACTGTTACAAGCCAAATTCGTTTTGTAATAAATTGAAGTGTATCCTATTTTATGGAGTATGATAGAAGCATATTAATATACAATTTTAATGAAAATCAACTTCAAGCGAAAACAGGTGTATTTGGAGTTAAGGTTTCATATTATTATTAAATATTCTACTACTATTATAAATGTGAAAGTTTGTGTGGATGGATGGATGGATGGACGTGTGGATATTTGTTACTCTTTAACGCAAAAACTACTTAGCGGATTTCGATGAAATTTGGTATGGTAGTAGTTTATTCTCTGGATTAAAATATAGGCTACTTTTTATCCCGAAATGTTCACGCGGTATACTTAAATTACGCGGGCGAAGCCGCGGGAAAAAGTTACTTATAATACATTATAGAAATGAATCGCTTTTGCACGATATGTTACTCATTTTCTTCTTCTTCTTCTTATATATTAAAAATGTATTGCTTTTAATTTAAATCTAAATCTTTGGGGCCTTCATTTTCTACTTCTTACTTTATGAATTGCAATAAGACTGTTACAAGCCAAATTCGTTTTGTAATAAATTGAAGTGTATCCTATTTTATGGAGTATGATAGAAGCATATTAATATACAATTTTAATGAAAATCAACTTCAAGCGAAAACAGGTGTATTTGGAGTTAAGGTTTCATATTATTATTAAATATTCTACTACTATTATAAATGTGAAAGTTTGTGTGGATGGATGGATGGATGGACGTGTGGATATTTGTTACTCTTTAACGCAAAAACTACTTAGCGGATTTCGATGAAATTTGGTATGGTAGTAGTTTATTCTCTGGATTAAAATATAGGCTACTTTTTATCCCGAAATGTTCACGCGGTATACTTAAATTACGCGGGCGAAGCCGCGGGAAAAAGTTACTTATAATACATTATAGAAATGAATCGCTTTTGCACGATATGTTACTCATTTTCTTCTTCTTCTTCTTATATATTAAAAATGTATTGCAATTCCGATGACACGCTAAACCTCGAAAACGGTTGGACCGATTGGCTTATTTTGGTCTTGAAATAAATAATTTTTCCCACACTAACTGGTCACAGTGTTCAATTTTTCACTTAACTGTCAAATATACGAGGTGCGTACAGTTTTACTACATGGTTTATTTCAGAAAAATCGGCCGGCTTCAGTACGTTGTAAGTGTAGTTGTGGGCGTAGGTGTAGGTCTTAGGTGTAGTTATTTATTCATTCCAGTTCATAGTTAAAACAGAACAACGGGACAGCTAGTATTTAATAAAACCACTTACTAGTTACCAGCAATTTGAATATAGTTCACAATTTTCTCATTACCATTTGCGTGCTGTGTGCGAGTTTTTGTCACTACTTGCCGTGAAGAAGTTTTACTAATATTTGTAATTAGTTACCATTATTTGCCACTAGGGGTGTTGTTTCGATGCCATACAAATTGTAGTTAACTTCTTCGCGCTGGATCTATTCACATATCAACATTGACAATAACTAAAACAACTAATTGACGTTTCAGATAGGATTCTACAACCTCCTGAAAATCGATCGTGGTGGAGTGATAATCTGGGGCGGTCCTCTCACCTGCAACGTCGACACTATAGACTGGAACCACATAGCCCCACGTGCACGCCACGTGCTCAGCTCCCCGGACACGCACGCGGCCTGTAACGTGATGTGTACCTGTTCCAGGAATCCGGTGGCAAACCATTGTTGGAATAATAAGTGAGTTATTTTGGGAAGAGTAAAAAATAAAGTCAAGATCTGGTGGAGTTTTCGGATCAATTTTTAAGATGACTATCCCGCGGTTCTAACCTAACTCTCAAATGTACTTCTGCGTAATAACGCCTTTTCTGTCCATTATTGTATTTTAGTCCTAAGTTAGCACAACATTTTAAGGCAGACAAAGCGAATAACGATATCTCTAATGTTGCGAATTTCCATGGATTGCGGTAATTGCTTGGCGCTGATTAATTTGACTTCTCATTAACCACATACGCACAAGACCGGGATAGCTGCCGTTCATTGGGGTAGGCCTGTGCACAGCAGTGGATGGCGATAAGCTTATTATGATAATGATTATCCTCAAACGTATTCTTTTCAGGAAATGCCAGCGTTTCCTGGACGGGCCGGAGGGCGAGCGTTGCAGCGAGCAGTGTCTCGGCTGCCGCAGAACTAACGCCAGTAGCTGCGCGCTCTGCCGGGAGTTCGTCGACGGGGACGCCTGTGTGTCGCGCTGTCCCCAGCACACGTGAGATATCAACACCATCCTTGTGATATATCACACGAATTATAATATCATGTTTATCATCATCATCGCGATATATCACCCGGGAGTCTCTCCTCAGTGACAAAAGATTTAGGCAGTCAACAGCAGATGCAAGCGTATATAAAATAAATTTACCCCCTTACTAATACGGTAGGCACGTTTAGACATCACTTGAAAGAATTTCTAATTAAGGAACAACGTAAACATGGTATGATTATTAGTAACCTGTCGTTCATATGAATATTATACATAAAATTGTATTCATTTATTATTCTTACCTATTAGTTTAATTTGAAATTTACCATTGTTACTCAGTAGTGTCTTGTTGGGTTGTGTTGTTGTAACGATTTCTAGCAGTTTGTGCGGTCTTTTATCTAGTGTATAGTTTGTAAGGGAGTTGTATGTTTAAGTATACTCCACTATCATCATATTATATTATGTATTATGTTTATGTGTGTATATATATGTATGTGTTTATGTGTATGTATGTATATATATATATATATATATATATATATATATATATATATATATATATATGTAAGTATGTGTATACGTGTTTATATATAGTATATTACGATGCTTGATGTTATGCAGAAAGTTGCATGATGTCCGTGGCTTACTACACTTCACGGTTCAGTTGAAAATCGGTGTCATGTATGCGCGTGTCTCTATACGACATACGTGGCTTATGCCGAACTGGACCCATTTTCTAAGTCACATGACGGCACAATTTGTCCTATTTAATTTACAGCAGTAACTATGGTGTATGTCTCAATTTATTTATTCTTTTTTATATCTTCCTATTTTATGTCATGTTACATTTGTGTCTTTTGTGAACTGAAAATAAAAAATTTCTATCTTTCTTTCTTTCTAATAAAAATAATCACACAATGAATAAGCTATACAATGTTTTGTCCTTGTCTGTTAAGCTACTTTTCCAACTATACAAAACATTGTAAAGCTTATCCATTGTGTAAATATTTTTATTAGTAAGGGGGTTTGTCTTTTAGGTCGTTAAAAATTCTATAGAATTGTACAGATAAGAATATTGATATCATTAACTGTGAAAAACGAAATGCTTTCACAGGCTCATCCTGTCAGCCAGTAACTACTGTGTCACAACATTTGACTGCGAGTTTCTAGGCCGGTTTGCCTGGGATGGTCGTTGCGTTGCGGGTTGCCCAGAGAATTATGAGAAATCTCATCTGAATGGGAATGTCACGTGCACACGATGCGATGATTGTAAAAAGGTAGGTAGCTAGTTTTATATGGTTTAAGAGATAATCAAGGTAACTGATAACTTCATGGTTTTGGGACACAACTTTAATAGCTTGTATAAAGACAAGATTCGAGTTAGGTTTTGTTACTACATAATAAATAAATAGGTAAGCGACAATCATAACCCAAAATCTCCACAATAATTAACAGCTTACTGCTTTATTAACTATGACTGTTGTAAAAGAAAATAAATCTTTCAGTTTATGTAACTGAACTATTTTTATTTTGCAAAATAAAACTTTTACTACCAAGCTTAGATTTGTGAACACATTGAATTAATTTTTATTTCAGACCTGCGGCACTTTAACTCTTCAGACCCTCGCCTCGATTCAGGACGCCGAGAAATGTGTCTACGTGAACGGTTCATTGACGATTCGAGTGTGGTCGATACCCAACGTGGCGAACGAGCTCCGATTCTATCTTAAAAATATCGTCGAAGTGTCAGAGTATATCCTCATACACGGATCCATGACCCTAACCTCTTTACATTTCCTTTCATCTCTGCAACGTGTGAGGGGAATACGCTTATACGGGAAAAGATACAGCGTTGTAGTTCACGATATGCATAATTTGCAGACGCTGTTCCTATCAAACGTTACGGAAAATCTCAATGTAGAGAACGGCACTTTGAGATTATACAGAAATCCGATGCTTTGTAAGAAACAAATTGAAAAGTTGAAGTCTGTGTTTCGTGAGACGCCGAACGAACTAGACATACCCCAAGGTATGAACGGATACAGTGGAAGTTGCAAGGAAGTGTCTCTGGGCTTAAAAATAAGTGCAACAAACGAAACTTCCGCCATCGCAACTTTTTATCCCAACGCAAAAGCTGAATCTAACTACACCATTTTATATGTGAGGGTGCCCCATGGGATCAATGCAACTATAGTTCCCGAAACATGCAGCGAGTTCGAATGGAATGCTATCAGCGTTAACGTTACAACGGAAACTTTGGTAAAAGTGGAATTGATGAATCTACAGCCTGCATCTACTTATGTAGCGTGTATAGAAACATACGAGTCATCCTCTCGTTTCCTCGCAAGAAGTTCGGTTGTAAACTTTTCGACGCCCGTCGGTAAACCTGAGCCGCCATTTATTTTAGAATTGACAGCATCATTTTCAGACGCTATAGTAATTAGATGGGTCAATCATTTAGATTTTAAACCTTTTATTGATCACTATGAGTTAGATGTAAGAATTGTAGATATATCTGATGTTGACGTTATTTACAAAGGTAATTGTTTATTTCCCGATAATAATATGATAGAAATAGATTATTCTCGGCATGCCAAAGTTATGAGACCACCAAGGAAATATGAGAAGTCATGTGAATCTATGTGTGGAGTCTTGTCAACTGTTACTATCGGAGCCATGGTAGAAGAGTATTTTGATGTTTGCAGCATTATTGGGGGCTGTGATGATAACGAATATATCAACCGTCCTAACAATGTTACTAAAGGTGGTGTTGTACATACTATGTCTCTGAACTTGAATGGATCAACAAATAACACTCAAATAAGTGGTTTAGCACCATTCAGAGATTACAGATTTGAACTAAGAGCGTGCACCAAAGAATTATGTAGTCGTACAGCCAGAGAATTTGTAAGAACTCTAAGAACTAAAAATGCTGATGTGGCTACTATAAAGTCTGTAACTGCAAACGCATCGGGCCATGTAACAATACAATGGGAACCACCGAAATCAACAAATGGACCAATACTATGCTACAATTTGGAGATTTATCCAGGTATAAAGATTAATGATATAAGTCGTACTTTACCTCAAGTGACGTGCGTTTCAAGAAACGTAACTAATATAGTGGTGAAATCAATTCAAGCCAAGAAATACGTGGTCAAAATTTGCACAACTACCCTCGGTTCCAGTTACATATGTACTGAAGTGACTAGAGTTGATGTTACGGAATTGACACCACCAAAAGCCTTAAGCACGTGGTTGACAGGTATATTTATTGGTGTTGCTATATATTTTGTTTCTATTTTTGTCGGTTGGAAGTGCAGATACAGGGAATTAAGGACGGATGATATACCATTAGTGGACGCGACTTCGGAATATCGTAATGAGACTGAGCCTCCGGCGGTAATGCTATCAGATTTTGCCCCACTATACAGTATCCCATACCGCGAACCTCATTTGGAATAGCAATCAAATTAAAAGAGTGCTAATTGTGTATGTTTTGTTGCGGTTTTAAGGATGTACTACACTATCCGATTTGTGAGATCCTAAGGAGGATTAGCTGAAATCGCATATTGATCATATATTATGCAGAAGTGTGCGAAATATATAGAATGATAATTGTATGGTTTTTGTTGCGGTTTATAAAACCTATTACACTATCCAATTTGTGAGAATCTTAAGAAGGATAAAGGTCAAATTCGCAAATTGATTACATTTCAGTTAAATCGGAAAGCGAGTAGTCTCCTCGATCAAGATGCTTCAATACCGTAACTAAACACGATTACAGTGCACTAAGCCCCGATTTCACCAAATTTCTTTAAATGCGCTTAACGCTAAACCCGTATTCGATCTCTCTCTCTTTCTCTCATTGACTGTTAGAACGGGACAGACAGATTCAAAACCGTAACTCAACATTTAACGTCGTTTTAATGTGTTGGTGAAATCGGGGCTAAATCGTAGACAATTTAAAACGAGCTTTCCTAATCATCCTAAATTGGGTCCTAACTCCTAGCTTACAATTACTACGATTGTAAAAATCGTTAGGATTTCTAAACGTTGGATGGTGTAATGAGGTCTTAAGTCTTAACACTTTTAGCTAAGCTGCATCGTTGTTGTTAAAGCGTGTTTTCTCGAATGTGTTTTGGTAATAAAACATTTGTTTACTATATTTTTTATCTCTTTGTGTTCACACATTTTATTACACGTAACAACATTAAGTTGTACTTAACGAGCTCTTTGTATAATTACTGTACTTTTTTATGTTTACAATTCACAAGCATTGAAAAATGTTATTGCTTAAGAGTTCGGCCGCAATTTGAGGCAAACATTTTGCGGCAGCCAACAAGAATTATAAATAATACAAAAAAAAGCTAAGCTACAGAAAATTTGAATTGCAACAACATGAAATTTAAATTTAAATTACCTCTTAAGTTATAAAGTACCTGGGAGACCGATTACTCATATCTTTTTACGCAACGAAAGAAATAACATATCAGTACCTGGGACACCGAGCTTCGCTCGGTGTTTTAGTAGAACGATAAAATAATTAAAAATAAATAAAATATAAATGAAATAATAAGAATGGCAAAAATATTTATCTTATCGGGATTAGAACCCACCGCATTCCGAATTTCCAAACAATGCAAAAATGATACGTAGGTACGCACACCGAGCTGCCAATCAGACTGACGTAAGAGTCCAAATTATTGATATATTGTTGCACGACGAAATAAATAAATAAATATATATATATATATATATATATACAGGGTGACTTGAAATTCGATACATTCCTTTGAAAGACAGAAAGTAGACCTCATTTACAGTAATATTTTTCATGGCATCCCCTATCCGAAAGTTGATATTTACAAAGTTATTGAAATTTCAAAAATTTTTTCTTTTTTTTCAACTTTTCGACTTTGACATGACGTATTTTTAAAAATGTTTGTCTTTTTAGTGATTTTTTTATGTATTTTAACCGTCAATGAGTCAAATATTATTTTTAAGGAATAAATAAGGACAAACTAAGCGAGAATTTTTCATTATGAGACATGAAACAGAATTTTCTTTAAGGAAAAATGTGCATTTTTCTTAAATACAGGTGATTTTCTTAAAAAAATGTATGATACAATGCGTACAAATATTCTAAATAACTTCCTTATCTCATTAGCTTTCCAAAAAGGTGCAAATGTCTACATAAAAATATGACGTTGTAGTAAACATATTAGAAGTAAAATGAAATAATGTCTAAATCGATTTATTTGCGATAAGGTTAAAATAAAAGGAAAAACTTGAATTTAATTACGTTTATTGTGTTTAGAAAACATCAATGTCTAATTAAATTTAATAATAAATATTCTACTTTAGGTCTTGTTCAAAATGTGAACCTCTGTTTCTGATACAGGCCCGTAGTCTTCTCCGTACCTCTGTTTTGATTATTCTGCTAGTAAGACTAGTTTTGATTTATTCTGCTGCATTTATTATGCGGCTTCTGAGCTCCTCTACAGTAGTTATGGGTAGTAGTGTAGTATACACCAAAGCCTTCATATGACCCCAAAGATAAAAATCACACGGGGTCAAATCGGGACACCGTGCTGGCCAAGGAATTGGCCCGCCTCGACCTATCCAGCGATGTGGGTAAGTTTGGTCTAGCCACTGGCGTACGCCCAGGCGGAAGTGCCGCCGGGCAACCATCATGCTGGAAAATCATATTACGACGAGTTGCTATTGGCACATCTTCCATTAAACCAGTAATCTCCTCTCTTAGGAAAAGTTCGTACATTTCACCATTTAAATTTTGAGGCAAAAAATGAGGTCCAACTAAATTATTATTAATTATACCCATCCAGACATTTAGACTGAATCTGGTTTGATGGGCCCTTTCTTTTTTCATCCTGGGGTTTTCTCCTTTTGGTGCCCAGTAATGTGTGTTGTGGAAATTGTTTATCCCGTCACGGTCAAATTTCGATTCATCCGTCCACAATATTCTTGAGAAGAAATTGCGATCCTCCATGTCTGCATTTATCATAAAACGGCAGAATTCCATTCTCCTAACCGGGTCTCCCTCTTCCAACGCTTGGACAGGTGTGTAGTGAAATGGATGTAGACGCGCTGTGTGTACTGTAAACCACACCTTCCATTGACTCAATCCAAGTCTTCTAGCTGCCGCTCTTGTAGAAATAGAAGGATCATTTTGAAAAAGTGTTAAAGTTTATTCTTCTTCTTCTGGAGCATACAAACGAGGTCTGCCTGAATCGCCACGTCTTCTATCAACACGGCCGCTTTCCCGAATTCGTCGAAATGTTGTTGAAAACACTCTAACGTTTGGCACTCGTCGATTCGGAAAACGTTCAATGTATGTTCTTCGTGCAGCAGCAGCATTACCATTACAAAGTCCGTAACAAAACAAGATGTCAGCGAATTCATCGTACTCAAAAGCAGCCATCGCGATACAAAAAAATCACAAGTAGAAGTAAGGATGTAGTTTAAAGCAACAATACGTCCGTACACGGCAATAGTTGACTTAAAACTAATATTAGCTACTAAATTTGCTCTCTAAGCCAGTCGGTAACTCATTGACAAAGAGCCGCGACGACAGTAGCCGAAACATCCCGAAGTTTGAACAAAGGAAACAATTGAAAAAAAAGGTCGCCTCAGGTAGAGTAATTCTTGAGATAACGTTACCTGATGATTGTTTCGTCTTTGTTTATTACATGTTCATATTTTTATGTACATATTTGTACCTTTTTTGGAAGCTTATGAGGTAAGAAAGTTATTTAAGGTATTTGTACGCATTGTATCATACAACTTTTTAAAGAAAATCACCTGTTTTTAAGAAAAATGTGCATTTTTCTTAAAAGAAAATTCTGTTTCATGTCTCATAATGAAAAATTCTCGCTTAGTTTGTCCCTATTTATTCCTTAAAAATATTATTTGACTCATTGACGGTTAAAATACATAAAAAAAATCACTAAAAAGACAAACATTTTAAAAAATACGTCATGTCAAAGTCAAAAAGTCGAAAATAAAGAAAAATTTTTTGATATTTCAATAACTTTGTAAATATCAACTTTCGTATAGGGGATGCCATGAAAAATATTACTGTAAATGAGGTCTACTTTCTATCTTTCAAAGGAATGTATCGAATTTCAGGTCACCCTGTATATTGCTTTAAAATGCGTAGTGTCTAAGTGATGAGACCTAACTAGATCGATTTTTCACCCCCAAATTCAAATTTTATGGTAATACTTGTAGCCGTTGTCGAGATTCCGATTATACCTAATATATACAGCGTGTTTTTTCAGTTAGTGTCCAAGCTTATAGGAGTGTATATACTCTTGAATGGGATCAACTTTTCAACATGAAAAAAAAATCAGCTGTTTAATACAAAATGCTATCTATGCCGTAGCCCTTTTGTAGGAAACAGCTGATATTTTTTTTCAAGTAGGAAAGTTGATCCCATAGTAAAAGGAGCTCATATTCAAAAGTATATTTACTCCTGAAAGTTTGGACACTGACTAGAAAAACACCCGGTATACAAGATTGTCTCGTTTAAAGTATAATGTATAACTTAAAAATGCGCAGTTACCAGGGATAATATCTTGTTAGATTTTTCTCTCTTAAAATCCCTGCATACTAAATTTCATGTAAATATTTGCAGCCACTTTATTTCTCAAGATTTGCTCATTTCAAGTATAAGATAATATTTTTCTCGGTCATACAGAAGACCAATGAATGTTTAAAAAAATAATCCAATCCTTTTTTTCCCGACTACGGCGAAGCCAAAAGGAAGGGTAATGATTTTGGCAGTCTATGTATGTATGTTTGTTCCACCGTAGCGCCTAAACTACTGGTCCAATTTTTTTGATAAATGAGGTGTCAATATGTTCGTAATAGAAACCCATACCCAACCCAACCATAGACTATATTATCCGGGCTTACGGGATAAAATTTATTCGGGTTATTTTATACTCGAGTTATAATTTTAGTCGGGTTATAGTTTTATGAAAATTGTACTTTATATTTTCGCCTTTTAGTATATTAGGTCTCTACCTATGAAATTGCCGTTTTGTATGAAAAAATTGAAACTATTTTTTTTCATGTATTTTTTATTTGTATTAATCGAAGTAATCACCCATGCAATCATGCATCTTTGCCAACGCAGTGGAAGTTTATTGATGCCCTTCTTAAAGAAATCAGCTGGACGGGAGGCAACAAATTCTTCAAAGGTATTTTGTACTGCCTCTCAGTTATTGAATTTTTTTCCCGCCAAGAAGTTATCCAAATTCTGGAAAAAGTAATAGTCTGGAGGCGCAAGGTCTGGTGAGTAGGGCGGATGACAGAGAGCTTCCAACCCCAGTTCTTGCAACTTGGAGACCGTCTGCTGTGCATTATGAGGTCGCGCGTTGTCATGCAGGAGCAGCGGAGACGAGCGATTGACCAATGCTGGTTGGAGATGTGCCAGCTTCTCCATCATTGTGTTCAATTCTTCACAGTACACATCTGCAGTAATGCTCACCCCGTTTGGTAAGAAGCTGTGATGAATCACACCGCCGCTAGACCACCAAACAGTGACCATCACTTTTCTAGGGGTAAGTTTTCGTTTAGGGCATTGTTTAGGTGCTGAAGCAGGATCCAACCAACTTGCTGAGCGCATGCGGTTATCAAACAGAATTCATTTTTCATCGCAGGTAACAACGCGGTTCAAAATTCCTTCATTTGTGTGTCTGTTGAGCAGTGCAAGGCACGTCTCGACGCGTACTTCGCGCTGGCGATCATTGACTTCGTGGGGCACCCATTTGTCAAGCTTTTTTACCTTGCCAATTTGACGCAAATGCACCAATATTGTTTTGACGCTAACGTCGAAAGCTGCTGCTAATTCAGCCGTAGATTGTGTATCATCAGCTTCCACAATCGCCTTTAATTCGTCATTGTCGACCAAAGTGTTCGGACGACCGCGAGGTTAATTTTTCAGGTCGAAATTTCCAGAACGGAAGCGAGCAAACCAATAACAGGTGGTGCGTTGGTTTGTAGTGTTAGCTCCGTAAACGTCGTTGATGTTGCGTGCCGCTTGTGCCGCGTTGCTGCCACGACGGTACTCATATTCCATAATTACTCGAATTTTTAACGTATCCATGATGACGAAAAAGATTGAAATGCGATGAAAATGTAACACTAATCAATAAACAAATGACTACTTTTGGAAAAAGAATTTCATGTTTATAAAATAAAATTAATTTTAAATTAGAATTCTTAGCCAAACAAAAGTTATTTTGATTTGAAATGGCCAGTACTGCAGAACGTCAATTTCATAGTTATTACCTATTATTTTATTATGGGCACAATGTTTAAGACCAATCATTCTGAAAACCGATCTACCACATGTCAGACGCGATCAATGATCCGTTTGTTTAAGGCTGCACTAGTTGGTTTTTCTCCATACAAACAGTCTTGGTTTGTGGACCCAAATTTTAGAATAACGTCGATTTTTATTAAACTTATCTAGGTTGGTATGTGCTTATATTTCTAAAATTTAAATTAGTTTCGAAGATAATAGCCTCCAAACTTCTGATTTGTAACGCAACTTTGACCGTAATTAAAAAACAAACGAAGAATGAAAATAAAAAAGCAAACACGTAGCGACACAGTTTGATTATTCGGCAATTGAGATAACTTTACTTCAGACAACATTATAAAGCGGTATAAATGTGTGCACTATAGCTTCTGTTGTAAATATAGATTACCTAATATTTTATGGGTATTAGCTATTTTTGATGTTAGGTGGAAATAACAAGCATTTTCCCCGCGCGCTACTCTGAGTTCGAGCCGTCGTAGTATGCGACGAGCCGGTCGACGAGTAGCACGTACTACGCGTCCCGTGCACCTTGCACGAAATGCCATCGTGTGTCTATAAAAGCTGTAAAAACCATGACAAAAATGTAACTTTACAACATTTATTACTATCAGTCATTTATTTTCTTAAAAATATATAATTTTTAAGAAAAATAATTGCAAGAAAATACTTGACAGTTTATGACGTAAAAAAAAGGAAAGCAATGTCAATACCTATATTATTTTTTGTTAATCTAACAAGGATGCATGCATTTTTGCAATAGAGTAATAGTACCTACAGAAGCGAATGTCGTTAGATGTACAAAATTACACATCGTTTACTTATTTTATTTAAAATTTAGCTTTATTAGATATTATTTTGATAAGATCGACGAAAATAATTTAATTATATCGTTCAATCAGTAAAATAAATATAAACTTCTTAATATTGTTAAACTACAAAAAAGCGAGTTGTGAGATATTAAATAACTTAGAACGAACTGAGGGCGGCCTAACAGTAACAGTAAAGTAAATACTACTTATATTTAATATAAATTTATCAATCTTAAAGTTTTTTAAGGTTTTCAAAACACACACACACACAAACTTGCGCCTTTATAATATTAGTGTGATATACAAAGTGAAAGAGGACTAATAGTAATAATAAAAACTTATTTTTTTCTACAGTTTTACCGTTTATTTTATATTTCATTGTTTTTTTATATATTTTGATTGTTAAAATTCCTACGCACCATTTTTTACCTTTTTTTCCTACGCAGCTTTTAAAGCCTGTTATTAAGAGTTTGTTGATTTTCGTGTAAGTCGCTAAAAACTTTTCACAATATTTTGATATATATTTAAATTTGTAAAAAAAACAGTGATTATAATAAAAACATAGTTTTTTTCTATTTTTCGAATATTGCCCATAAAAATCGAATATTCAAATATCAAAGTTGTCGAATATTTGCAAGTCCTACTTCTTACCCTTTACATAAAAAGAGATTGATAGTAAGTATTCCTAATGAGGAACAAATTCTGGAAAACACGCTTACTTTTAACAAACTACTTTTTTGACGTTATATGTGATTCTGCACGAATATTCATAAAACCAACAAACTGGCACTATTGATATATGTCGGCGCAGGAGTTAATGCACCTGCTGTTGTTTGTTGTGCCCACGTGCAATGTTACTCATCGAACCACTCTTGACAATCCATGAATCTGCAAGGTGGGGATAAAGAGGGTCCGCCCCACCCTATGAAGAGGAGAGTACAGCGTGTAAGTTATTAAAATTCTTATTAAATAGCTCGTCAGAATCATTATATTTATTTATTATTATTATTACTTAAGTTAAGTTAAGTTTCGTGTTTTAAGTGTAAACGTGATTCTAAATGATGCAAAATGGATTGTGATAATTTCAGTTATCCTATAAATAAATGTTATTAAAAGAAATGGAGTTTAATCAAAATAAACAAGTTAAATGTCAAAAGGCAAGTCTGGTGTTGCTGAAGGTAAGATAAATAAGCACAGTCAAACCTGAGTCCCTCCGAAATAAAGAAGGTTATTATTAATTTTGTAATTATAATACAAATCATCTAGTAATTTTGTATGTGACAGCCAATCCGCTTTGTTAAATTGTCTTTTTAAAATATTTACACACACTATGATCACTTCCTAAGGTTTCACATAGAACTTTGAATTTAAATTTAATAGCTATACTAGAAGATACAAAGACAACATCGGGTGAATATTGCTGCAGAATACCATCGACCAGTTTCACACGAGTAGGAGTACCGTCATTTAACGTAATAAATAGTGTATCAACTAATGCGTCGAAAATTTGTAGGCCACGACTAGATGCTTTTCATGACCAATTTGTATGGTGAGCATTTAAGTCTCCAACTATTACAGCGTTTACCTCTGGCTCTTCAAATGTCAAAATCTGTTCCCAATCAACACAAGTCGGTGCTTAAGTATAAACCACTCAACCAAGCATTTTATTACTTTATGTACCTTAAATTCTATAGAAACCTCTCTTATGAATATGATCTCCTTAAATCTCAGTAATACTTCCCAAAATGTAACACGATCCTCACTCTTTTTCTTTATAATATTATTGTCTTGTAGTATAATTTCTTCCGTCCCTACTTTCTAGGTACTGCCACTTTTATCTCTTGATCCTCTAACTTTGTCTATTGCTTTTACTTTTAGCTGTTCATTATTTTTGTAAATACTTTCTTCCATTTTATCATCTTCTTCACATATTTTATCATTAAATTTTCTGTTATTGTCCTGATGAACCGCTGCGCCTACTTTTAATTTGCTAGCGTAAGACGATTCATCCTCATGTTGCACTGGCTCTGACAATGGCATTATAGCTTCTTCTAAAAATTCACTGCCTGTTAGTTTATCGTGTTTCTGCTCGTATTAGTATATTGTTAACTATGTATGAAATTTTACTACTAAACTTAATGTATTTTTAATTATTTGACAGCTAAAGTATTTTACATAAGAAATCAGTTAAATATTTTTAAAACTTTATTATTAGCATTTCACTATTTTTATTAAGATTCTTTCTAAATAAATTAAAGACATAAGTAGTTTTTAATGATCTATCAAACCGAGATATTTGAATTTTACGTATTTTATAATTACAATAACATACTTGAAAGCATTTCTGGTACACTCACATAATCCACCGGTCACATTTTAAGACGTTTATACATGACGATAACAGACGCTAAAAGTCTTTTCAGTAAATTTTATCATTTATATTCATCTATGCAACAGTGATAAGTAATTTTGGATTCAATTAATATATTAATTAGATGGCGGTTAAGAAAATATCCTTTACCGTGAAACTGAAATCAACTTCTCTGCGCCAATATTTCCTAAACTACCAGGCCAAATATTACAAAATGTATTGTAGGACATAGAAAATTAAAAAATAATGAAATCTTAACTTGACATTATCAAAATTGGATGACCGAGTAAAAAAAGTTATGAATTAAAAACGAAAAAATAAAACTTTAAACGGCTTTTTCTCGAAACGGCCTTTTAGCGCTTCAGTAATTTTGCCTTTCCAGTGACGATATTCAGTTTTATCTAAATAACATTAGGCATTCACGCCATTATTGTCTAGATTAATCTTACACAAAATGATTGTCAAACTATGGATTACACAAAAAAAATATATTCACAGCATGTCGTCAATTGTTTTACGCCTTTTGTACCTTCTGTGTCGTCAAATGTTCTATGCCAGAGATTCCAAACTTAAATTTATTAAATAACCGCGTCGGTTATGTAATAATACGCTTAATTGGTAGTAACAAACACTAGTCATCTTTTTTTTGCTTTTCAATTACGCATTCCATCCCTTTAACGAAGTTTTGCTGTGTGAGTGAAATGTGACAGTAATGAAAAATGTCAATGTGTGTCGCGACACATAATTTTGTCAGTTTTGTTAGGATATAACGTATCCATAGTCATCAATGCCCCACTCTTTGGTGCCTAGGGATCGACGTATCGTATGCAAATATTCTTATAGAGCTGTTAAGAATGTTACTTATTATTTACTTGATTACCTTGGCCATTTTTATATCTTCTTTTTAAACGACTTGAAGACATGTAATCATGATTAGTACAGTTCTCATATTTTGGTGAAGTAAATAAATAAATCGTTTATTATCAAAGAGTTTTACAAACATTCGCCTAAGTATTTCAGTCTAAGTATACCATATCATATCGCTTAAACATATCATTCTCTTATTAAAAAGCTCTCTCTCTCTCTCTCAGTCGTCTTTATATCTTCAGCTCTATACAAATACGGAAACTTTGTGCTAAAATTTATTGGCTCCGAGGAACACGGGCGCGACACATCACACAGCGGGCTTAACTTCCGACGCGACGCGACGCCTCAGACAAATCACAATCATCGTCGCGGCTCATCACGCGGATCATAAAAAAGTACTGTAATTACTGGACTTTTTTGTTTTTTTTTCAGTTTTTTACACAATCGGCTTTTATAATATTTTATATTAATTTATTTTATTTTTTATTTTTAAGTTCTTCATTGTCTTTCTTATACTTCAAGACTGTCTGCAGTCAGCAGCACCGTATCAATATCAGTTCTGTCTAAAAGCCTATAAGTGAGAATCGTTACTAACCAACTTTCAAAACGGCAATTCTAATTGTAAAACGACAAATACCTATTCAACGATACTCCATTTGACATGGATCGTCGATTTTCATTTTTCTCTTTTTCACAATATGACGTCCAAAATCGGCCATTTTGATTTTTCCAAATGTAACTTATGCTTTTTAAGACATTTGCGCCGTTATCACAAATCAAACGACGTGTCATTTATTTATCAAAAGTGGCTCACGTGTTTGGTCTAAATAGTGCCACAAAGGTACAAACATACATATTATATAGGCTGATAAACACATTATCCTCCTATGCGTGGTGCAGTCAGGTAAAAACGAAACAAAATTATCTCGCCGCAGCTTTATCATTTTTAGGCCCCATCTCATTAAGCTTAAGCTAGACACTATCACGCTGAGTGTCGTCTGGCGACAGTGTGAAGTGTTCTTTAACTTTGTTACCTCCGTGCGTCTACATTAAACCGTAAGACAGCTCAGACTGTATGGCTGTATACATGGCTGTATGTATTTGCTACTTTTAAACGCTCTACAGTCCGCGACTTTACGTGCTTGAAAGCTTTTTGCGTAAAGGAGTCGCAAACATCCATCCGTCCATCCATCCTTACCATATTTCACATTTATTATAGTAGTAGGATAAGTCGCATGGGTTGTTTATAAAAAAGGGTATTTTTTTCACTATGCTCAATTTAAGTTCAACTAATTTCTACACGAGAAAAGCCACTCGATGTTATTGACACTCTCGTAACGCGGAACATGAAAATAGTGTCCATAAACTCCTTTTATTGTTCCAGAATTTGTAGTGTAGTCGTCTGGATTAAAGCTGGCTGACTCTTAAGCCGCAGATTGAGGGATTGGCCGTACAATGTAGCATTTCTATTAGCTGTAAACCCGCTATAAAAATGTTAGAAATATGTGTTCGAAAGTGGATACGTTTGCCCCCTAGTTTATTAAAAAAAACCTATAGTACTTGGGTAGCCTAGCTTTGCTCGGAGCTCTAGTAGATTAAAAAAAAGAGTGTCAAAAATATTTTACCGGGGTTCGAACCCACCACATTCCGAATTTTCGAACAACGCAAAAGTTACACATACGCATCATTACGCATACCAAACTGCCAATCCGACTGATATATTAGAGTCGAAATTATTGATATTTTGTTGCACGATGAAAGAAAAAAACATATATAACATAAAAATGCGCAGTTTTCCAGGCCTAGCTACAATGATTTTCCTCCCCAAAAAATCTCTGCAATCTAAATTTCATGGAAATACTTGCAGCCATTTCCAAGATTTCGATTACCTATAATCTTTATAATATAATATACAAGACTAGCTCTTTTAAAGTAAATAGGTACATATAAGATTAAGCTTATACAGCAAAATTCTGGCCAATCATCGTCTTACTCATGTACCTATGAGCAAATAAGAATCATTTCTAATTTAGTAGTGAATTCATTAACCTACTACAATTTAGGTACAGCAGACGATACGCACTCACTCCCACACTTAAGTTAATACTACTAACTAAGATTAGAAACAAAATCGTACCTAAGGCCTTCCCATTGATTTTGATAGTTTTGAAAGCTACGAATTATTAATATAATAAATAACTCCCCCACACCAATTTCGGTGACGGTGGCCGATTTCATTGAAACCAGGCCAGTTAAGCAGGAATAATTTTTATAGTGCCCAAGTGTGTGCGCAGTACACAAGAGCACTCTCTCTTTCTTTACTCTCGTAGCCCAGTGACAGACGGATAACCGACACGACTGGCGAGAGATCAGGCGCAGGTCCAACTTTTTACATGCCCGTCCGACGCATGGATCGTCTTTCTTGTCAGACAATCAGGTGGTCAGCCTGCATTGTGCATTGGGTAGGCCCAAACTTGGAACCAACATTTTTGTTGTTCCAATGCGGGAATCGAACCCACGACCTCCGAGTCGAGAGCCAAGCTCTAACCAGACCACGGAGGCTGTTATTTAAAAAAGAATTATTAATATAAAGTAATTAAACTTGTTTGTAAAAGTTGAAAAGTTATTACGCAGAAGCATACACATAATATACTGACATAATATGTACAGTAATTTCAAACTAAAACTATCCTCTTTTGTCGTGATTCAAAATCTAGCACAAGCTTATAGCATCAAAAAGGACGATTTAAGCCTAGCCGTATAAAATGATTTATTCGAGCACTGTGCAATATATAAGTATATATAGTAAGCCTAGCCTTTTGGCACCGCTCGCTGTGCCAGTATAAGTATTATCGATTGGCCTCTCTGCCTCTGTTTTGTCTTTGTCGTGTATTATCATCCTTTTCGTTACTTTTAGGAGCATGTTTAACTAAATTGTTTCCAGATGACAGCGAACCCCATGACGAATCAATTAAATATCGGGGGATATTTAATTTATAAAACTCCAAAGGTTTTTATTTCAAAAGAAATATCTTTTAATATTAATCTGATAGGTGGGCTTGTTTATTGTCGCAAATTGTGTTAATTTTAGAAGTAATTTTGGACAATTTCAACCTTAATTCTGACTCGGCATCAAGTCGATTTCTGTAATTCGTTTTTATCGTATTACGTAAATCTTGCCGCGAACCCCCTACCGACGAATGGCGAACCCCTAGGGGTTCGCGTACCCCACTTTGAGAAACCCTGATCTATATCAATAAAAAAATTCAAAATAATTTTAACCTGCTATGTCTATACTAACCCCCCACTAATAAAAACATTTACACAATGGATAAGCTTTACAATGTTTGTCCTTGTCTGTCAATCGACTTTTCCAACGTATCAGACAAGGACAAAACAAATATTTTTATTAGTAAGGCTTAATATAATAAAGAGGATTTGTTTGATTGTTTGTTTCTTTGAATAGGCTCCGAAAGTACTAGACTGATTTTGATGAAATTTGACACACATATAGAGTAGACCGCGGGGAAGGACATAGGCTACATTTTATTGCGGCAAAATGTATGATTCCCGTGCGATGTCCATTTGCGCGCACGAAGTCGCGTGAATAAAAAAAATATTTTCTATTAACACCACCAAAAAGCAAAAAGGTTTGCGTGAGACGTAACATTTTTATACACGATTCAGGCTTAATAAAACTAAGGTCTACAATTTCCAAGAAAATTTGGAAGTTCTATTCGTCATTCGTCGTTTTATGGAGATGGGGCGGATTATTAAAATTCTGATCCTTGGTTTGTTTGGAAAAAATCACGTACCGATAGTAAAATTTGCTGTGCGAGATATATTTAATTTTGTAAGGATTTCTCCTTTTGGATTATGTCTTAATTAAATATTGACTTTGAATTGAAATTTCACATGTAAACCTACTATTAGCTCATGGTCTGCAGACCAAGAATTTTGGGAACATGTGTCAAGAAATGGGCATGGCAACACATGTGTATACAACAAGAGTTGTTCGAAATCAATTAGGGACTGTCCATTAAATTGTTCTTTTGGAACAACAAAAAATCTTAGTTTCCAAGTTTGGTTAGGACAATGCAGGCTGATCACCTGATTGTCTGACAAGAAAGACGATCCATGCGTCGGATGGGCATGTAAAAAGTCGGACCTGCGCCTGATATCTCACCAGTCGTGTCGGTTATTCGTCCCACTGGGTTACGAGAGTAAAGGAAGAGAGAGTGCTCTTGTGTACTGCGCACACACTTGGGCACTATAAAATAACTCCTGCGTAGCTGGCCTGGTTTCAATTTAACCGGCCACCGTCACTGAAATCAGTGTGGGGAGCTATTATAAGGCCTGGAGAAGTTTCTAGAATTATAATATAGATATAGATATCCCCAATATAGATACAGACGCCTGCGACATCGACTGCGCCGAACCATATACCCATTACCTTATACCTTGACCATTTTTGTACCTATGCATTTCTGGATTTCTATCTGAATTATTTTCTTTTTTCGGCCTTTTTAGACCCCCTTTTTATTCCGTAATCGGGGTTTTTTAACTTTTTTTTTATTTCGTATTTTTCCGTTTCCCAATCGAACATGTTATTTTTGGAATAATATTAATGGGTACTTAATCAAAACACTTAAAATTAAAAATAATATCTTCACGAGCGTCGAGCGCGAAGCGAACCATTTTTATTCTAGATTTTAAGACCGATAATAATAATATTATTATAATATTTATAAAATAAAATATACTTAATGAAGGTAAAATAATATGTATGATCTAAAAATTATATATTTATAGACTTATATTACGTAATGTTCGGAAATTGGACAACTGGGTTTGTATGACTGCATTTTAAACGTGTATTTTGACATATTTGTGCATGCACGGCAGAAATGTGTATAATATACATATATACATATTTGTGGTGTGCATATATACATCTTTATGTATGTATAAATGTGTTTGTTCCCTCGTAGCGTCTAAACTACTGGTTCGATTTTAATAAATGAGCTGTCAGTATATTCGTAATAATGCTACGGGTAACATAGGCTATATTTTTTTTTTCAAAATTTTGTTGTTCGAAAATTGAACCTCAGATTCTAACATCTAAAAAAATTAAACCGATATAATCTCTCTCTCTCTCTGAAACACGTGTTTGGAATCAAAAGAATGGTCTTGGTAACATCACAAATACGTATATGTATTATATTAGGTCATTACATATGAAATTGGCGTTTTGTAAAGGAGGAACATACAGTCGGTTTTTCTAAACATAATATATTTATTTAATCAAAGTATATACCATTGCTATCTATGCACTTTTGGCATCTCATAGGTAGTTCATTAATTCCTTTACTAAAAAAACCATTCGGACAGGAATCAATAAAATCTTTGAAGGCGCTTTGGACTGCCCCATCGGAGTTGAATTTTTTCCCTTGCAAGAAGTTATCCAAATTTCGAACAAAATGGTAATCTGTTGGAGCAAGGTCCGGGGAGTACGGTGGATGTCTTAGACATTCCAATTGAGCTCCTCTAATTTGGTACCCGTCTGTTGTGCAGTGTGTGGTCTAGCGTTGTCCTGAAGCAGCAGTGGCCTAGAGCGAATGACCGACCTTGGTTGTTTAGCAGCTAGATTTTCCATCATGATTTGCAATTGCTGGCTATAGACATCTACCGTAATCGTCTGGCCAGATTTAAGAAAGCTGTAGTGAACGACACCGGCACTAGTCCACCAAACGCTCACAAGGAACTTTTTTGTATCAATTTTTGCTTGGGGCAGGCTTTGGCTGGTTCGCCAGGGTTCAGCCATTGCAATAAGCGTTTCAGATTATCGTACAGCATCGTACAAAATCCCTTAATTATTGTGCCGGTTGAGTAATGTAACGCAGCAGTCGACGCGCGTTTGTCGGTTTACTGCACTCAATTCATGAGGTACCCACTTTTCAAGCTTTTTCACCTTCCCAATTTGCTTCAAGTGGATTAAAACAGTTTTATCACTAACGCCGCAGCCTATAGATTACACGGACGTGGTTTGCGATGGATCCGCTTCCACAATAGCCTTCAATTCTTTATTATCAACTTTGGTCTCCGGCCGTCCGCGGGGCTTGTTCTGCAGGTCGAAATTTCCAGAACGAAAACGTTGGAACCAAAAACGCACTGTGTTTTCTTTTGCAACACCGCCGCGCCGCCATACACATCATTAATCCTTCGAGCTGTTTCTGAAGCACTGGTGCTATGGTGGAACTCGTACTCAAAAATAATACGATATGTCAAGTTTGCCATTTTGTAAGCAGAGTGACCCAAAGAAAAAAACAAAAGAGGAAAAAACTAATGAATGACGGTTTTCGAAACACAAATGAATAAGTAATTAGCGGTATAAATTTGAAATTGGAATTCCTAACCAAAGAAGATATATTTGAGATCAAAGTGGCTAGTTAAGGACCTAATATAATATCATTTTGTTTAAGTCAAAACATACGTTTAAAATGAGGTCGTACAATTCGTAAGTAACAGAGTTGTCCAATTTGCGAATGTTACGTAAGACTATAAATATATATTATGTATATTGTTGTATCTTCATAAAAAAATAAATAACATCCTTACTATCATTACTAATGTTATAAATGTGAAAGCGTGGATGTTTGTTACGCTTTCACGCAAAAACTACTGAACGGATTTCGATGAAATTCGGTATGGTAGTAGTTTAGACTCTGGATTAAAACATAGGCTACTTTTTATCCCGAAAAAGTAGTGTTCCCGAGGGATACTATAAGAAAATAAATTTAGGTAACCCCTCAATTGTCAAGCAGTGAACGAGCTGATTTTAATGAATTACAGCTAAGAACACTCTCGTTCATGTCACCTTTCAAACAAAAAAAAAATTAGATTAAAATCGGTTAATCGGTTCATCTGTTTTTAATTAATACACGCAGATGAAATAAATTATTATTATCGTTGTGTTTGATGTGAGGATATACCTAATATACGACTACATAATGTTATACGGTGAATAACTAATAAGTGAAAATATGGTGTAGCCTGTTGAATGATCTCCATTGCATTTCTTGATTATAATAATATTATAATATAGTCTAAAAAGGCCGAAACAAGAAAATAATTCAGATAGAAATCCAGAAATGCATAGGTACAAAAATGGTCAAGCTAGAGCCGTGGTCGCCCACGTCGACGTCGACCACGACCCCTGTTTCACGTAGTCGGTTATAGTCTTTTTAACTTATTTTATTTATTACATTTTGACGTTGATTTCTGTCACTGTTTAGTGGAAAAGTTTCCGTATTTTTTTAATCATATTAGAAAATCGTAGCGTATCGTAGTAAAAGCATTGTGTTTTTTTAATATATTTTCATAAAATGGTTCATATTAACCAATACCATTATACACATCACATGCGACTACTATAAGAATCGCTCGATTTTTTTTAAATTTGAGTTCTTGCATCGTTACTTCCTTTTATAATGGCTTTTGGTTTATATTATTATCTTTGTTTGTGTCTGCATGCCGGAAAGTTTACTCGTCCTTTTAGCAATAAACTTGGTCGAATAGTGGACAAATGATCTCCCTTAACATTTGTTATTGAAATTTTAGCTCAAGATATAAAAGTAGGACGTTTATGTCACCATATTTGGGTTAATTACAGTGAGTCCCATCGTAAAAACCTTTAGAAGGAACTATATGGAGGTCCCTACATGTGAATAAATTTATGTAGGAAAATGCGAGCAAGAAAGTTTTTAGAGTGTCGAATCGAATACCTGAATCGACCTGTAAAAAAATATTTTGTTTGTTTTCCTTTAGGTCAAGCTTGTGTTTACAAATTACTAAAATGACAATAGGTTTCGCCTACAGTACACGGTAATTAACAAACAAAAACTGACTTTCAATGTAAAAATAAAAATATTCTTAAAAATTAACCAAAATTCAATTATTTCTCTACATATCATTCTTATTTTTGATGTTGGTACCTTACCTTCAAACAAAAATTTACTTGTTAATAGCATCTACGTAACATGCTCAAAAAAAATTCTAAATCATCATAGGTTATCGATTAACTAATTTTCGAAGGATTTCCTCGATTTCTCTTGGATTCCGTTTTCAAGTCTACACCAAAATGTCAAAAGGACCAACTTCGAAGTAAGCCCTATACAACGAAAAAATAATTCTCAAAATCTGTTTACAAGTGACGGAGTAATCGTTGAACATACAAAAAAATCCACGGATCGAATATACAACTTCCTCCTTTAGAAGTCGGTTAAATAAGAACATTGACCCTGAATGATAGGTATTCGCTAGCGTCAAGGTTTTGTAGAGCGTTTTCTCTTACAGTAGCCATATACAACAATGCCTATCGTCCAATCTGTATTTAAAAGTTACGCCATCTTGATTTCACCATACCTCAAAATATTTCAAAATGGCTCCAAAACCCCAAAAGTATGGCCATTTAAGTTGGGAAAGTTTTTGCCTCAATATGCCTCGTCTATCCTACTAATATTATAAATATAAAAGTTTGTGAGGATGGATGGATGGATGTTTGTTACACTTTCACGCAAAAACTACTGAACGGATTTTAATGAAATTTGGTATGGTGTTAGTTTAGGCTCTGGATTAAAACACAGGCTACTTTTTATCCCGGAAAAGTACAGTACTCCCGCGGGATATTCGATAAGATATTCGACAACCTCTGTGGATCAGTGGTTCAGCGCGTTGGTGCTCAAGCCGGGGGTCGCAAGTTTGAATCCCGCCGATGGAACAAAAAGTTTTTCTGTGTTCCTGGGATGATCCAGGATGTATATTAAATATGTGTATAATATGATAAAAGTCTTAAATATGTATAGTATAAAATTATTAAATATACTTCCCGTTTTCTGGTACCTGTAACACAAGTTCTTCGGATACTTAGCACGTGGCCAGATTGATATGGTGTGAAGCGTCCATAGATATTATTATTATATTTACGCGGGCGGAGCCACGGGGAAACAGCTAGTAATATATAAGTCTATGATAAGCTGTCATGCCAATCCACGTTCATGGACGGTCAGCATTAACTCATCCAATCTGTAGCGTCAAGCCGATTGGACGATAGGCTGTGTGGTGTATGGCTTCACTCGCTCACAAAACTTCATGCTAGTTTGACTGTAATAAAAATGATTTTATATTACTTTGTCTTTAGTAATAAATAACATAATGTACTTAGTATGTAATCATTATAATACTTAATAAATATTTAGATTTATATAATACTAGACGTTGCCCGCGACTTTGTGCGCACAAGAGGAAATCACGAGGGAACCGTACCTTTTTCCGCAACAAAAAGTAGCCTATGTCATTCCCCGTAGTCTATTCTAAGTCTGTGTCAAATTGCACCAAAATCGGTCCAGTAGTTTCGAAGCTTATTCGATGCATACAAACAAACCTTTCCTGTTTATTATATTAGTATACATAATTAGACATACACAGTTAGACATTTGTATGCCCAATTATGCAAATGTGCTGATTCTACAGTTATCATACTGAAACATCTATAATAATTAATATCACACACTTTGAAATAAAGAAAATAAATAAGTAGTGAAACTTAACTTACGATTATGCTCTCCAAAACTGACAGTAACCGAATATATTCTCTTTTTAACGGCCGATGTGCATTTCATAAGACCGCTCTCTGCCACACTTATTTGACTTCGATAGGAATAGTCTTTGTCGCGTTTGGACACTTTAATAAAATTATAAGTAACAAACGAAGGCTGATATTTTTGATCGAAATATGGCGATACTCAAGTTTGTGACGTGGAACTAAACAGACAGAGCTATATGTGGAATTCGAGTCTGCTTACACTAAAAGGAATTTCATATTATATTGTATTGGCCTACGACTTATAATTTATAGATGTGCCATTTTTTCAGTATCTCTAAGTAGTAAAGTACTACACTTTAATGTAATGGTAGACTTTTCATAGTTGACTGATACAAAAGGTCCTTGTAATTTTGTCCGTCATTGCGCCTACATAGTTTGTGCCGAAATTGGTACAAGAAAAAGCTGGGACGAGAAATTATTAGAATTTGTATAAATTAAGCAATAACAAGTTAACAATACGGACACGGAAAAATGAAAAATATCGTGAGCAATTCTGCGCTTCTGAGAAGACCACTTCGTAAGCGAATCTCCGTAGAAAGGCGTAGTAAGACTGATCTAGAGACAAGTATCCTTGGTTCGGGTGACCAAGAGGATATAAAATTCTTATACTTCATGTAAGGGGATGAATAGAGAAGATATGGAATTTTATTTTCTTCAATAATTTTATATCTTAACACGTAAAAATAGATACGGGCTCACTATTTTATTTTGTGACTGGAAATAGTTTAAGATATAAATACCACTTCGTTTGATTTCAATTGTATTATGATTAATAATATTGAATCCATAGTCGAAATTGTATACTATTAGGTACATAAGGATTAGCCTTAGATCTATATATATATATGAAAGAAAGCTGTGTTAGTTACACTATTTATAACTCAGAAACGGCTGAACCGATTTGGCTGAAAATTGGTGAGGAGTTAGCTTAGAACCAGGAGACGGACCATGTTCGCGATAATCTCAGAAACTGACAGGATTTCCCGCTTACATTTACCGACAGAGTGGTTTCTTAGGAAGTTTTAGGTCGGTAATCATTTGTTAAGGTTTTGTGGAAATTGTTTGATTTACGACGATAATTGTTGAAGGTGTCGGAAAAATCAAGCCGTCTGGGAACTTTTATCGAAAACACCGCCTAACATAACCCGTTGGAGATAAATAACAAAACAATATATGGTGGGATTGTTTCTTTTTTATAGGTCTACAAAAAAGTCCGCGATGGCATACATATGTCTACCTTTTAAGGATAATAATAATAATACTATGGACGCTTCACACCACGTCAATCTGGCCCCTTGCTAAGTATCCGAAGAACTTGTGTTACAGGTACCAGAAAACGGGAAGTATATTTAATACTTTTATACTATACATATATTTAAGATTTTTATTATATTATACACATATTTAATACACATCCATGACCCAGGAACACAGAAAAACTTTTTGTTCCTTCGGCGGGATTCAAACCCGCGACCCCCGGCTTGAGCACCAACGCGCTGAACCACTGAGCCATAGAGGTCGTCAAATAAGGATAGATTACTATACCCATTCTAAGTTTAAAAAAAGATCAGAAATAATGTGGTATTTTCAGAAGCTATTTAGACTCATACAATTAATGATAATTATCCTTATCTAGGAGATATCTTAAAATCAAAAGTACGTGTGAAAATTTATTATAAAGTATATATTTTTACTCTGTGCTATATTGCAGGTATATTTGCTAAAGAAGTTTTTTGCCACGAACACTCTACCACGCGGGCGAAGCTGCGGGCAAAAGCTAGTCTTATATATGTATAAAAATTCTTGTGCGTGGTGTTTATTACAGATCTCCTCCGAGACGGCTCGTCAGATTTTTATGAAATTTTGCAGATGTATTTGGTAGGTATGAGTATAGCTTATACTCTTTTATACCTCTAAGTAACAGGGGTCACCCACCCCATTTATTTTTAATTTTTGAATCCTTTTTTATTTTTGTTATTTATGATTTGAGCTTAAAAATACTTATAGCCCATAGACGAGGCATGTTGAGGCAAAAAGTGTCTCCAGTTAAATGGCCCCACTTTTGAGATTTTTGGGGCCATATTGTCATTTGAAGTATGGTGAAAACATGATGGCTGACATTTGAAATATGGTGAAAACCAAGATGGCGTAACTTATTCTTGTATGATGATTTGCTCTGTCATATGTACGTCATAGCCTATCTTGAGTTTTGAAATCTTTGTTATAACCATACAGTTTGTAAGCGATAATATTAGCACTGTAATAATCTACAAGCCTCAGTTGTCGATAACTCTTATACACATCACCTGTAGGTTGTAGGGGCAATTGTTGGTAGCTATTTATATTTTATTCCAGTTCATAGTTAGACAAAACAACGTTTGCTGGGCACATCTAGTAATAGTATACAATCAGATCAAAATCTGTCTCAAATCTAGTCCTTTTTGAGCAAAGATTTCAAAACTCAAGATAGGCATTGCATAGGCAGACGTACATTTTACAGAACAAATCTTCATACAAGAAAAAATTACGCCACCTTGGTTTTCACCAAAATTCAAATGTCAAAATGGCCCCAAAAAGTCTCAAAAGTAGGGCCATTTAACTGGAGACACTTTTTGCCTCAGCATGCCTCGTTTATAATATATACGTCTATGTTTTTGAGTTAATTTCCTTATACTAGGTATGTTATCAAAATCTAAGAGCCATAGCACACGGCGTATTTTAAACGTACAAAGGACGCGCGTATTACGCGCAGATGACGCGCGTAATATGCGCTTTTAATGAGATTCGAACGAATTAATACAACAATCAGAATCTACGGCGCCGTAGGCGTGCGTCCCTATAATGTAACAACGCGCGTTCTCTGCGCGTTTAAAATACGCCGTGTGCTATCGCTCTTTGAGTATTTAAAATTAAAAACCTATAATATCCATAATAACACATTTATTTTAGATTGTGAACTAGAATTCAAACAATCGTTAAGCTTCGCTAGTACTATTAAGCTTAACTCACACTGGCGCGGCGTAGAGTCGAAGCGACTCGACGCGTCATGTTTTCACCTATGGATTAGCATAATATTTATCTCTATATTTTCATTATTAAGATTTAAGGTACATCTTATAATTTAAATGAGACAGTCTTGTATATATAATCGGTGTCTCGGAAACGGCTACAAGTATTACCAAGAAATTTAGTATGCAGGGAGTTTTGAGGCAGAAAAAGGGTTTTCCTTCTATCGTGCAACAATATATCAATAATTTCGACTCTATTATGTCAGTCCGATTGGCAGTTACCCAGGTACTTAGTATTATGGAAATATGGAAGCGCGTGACGTCGCGTCTACGTTTGACACCATATTTTCATATTACTTTGTACCTTGACAATGGAAAAATATAGATAAATATTATGATATAGGTGAAAACCATGACGCGTTGAGTCGCCTCGACTCTACGCCAATGTGAGTTGAGACTTAAGCTAGCCATACACGTAACGGTATACCTGACAGGTGTGTCTGCACAGTTATATCTGTCAGGTAAACTTGAGCTGATACTGTATGGAAACCTTTACAGGCGAACCTAGTCAGGTACACCGTTACGTGTATGGCAAGCGTTCGAAATTCTATGGTAACGCAAAAAAATAACTAGACAGCAATACCGCAATTAGCAACATAGTCCACAACTGGACTTGTTTTACGCAGCAACATTTATATTTTAATCTGAGTATAAGCTGTTTGCTAATGAGAAATATGACCACGTAGTGCTCAGCACCTGGAACATTTAAATAACAGATTAGTCAAGGTAGAGTCGAATACTGGGCGAGGGTTCCGGACACTCCCAGCATTCCGTCCGGTTGGAAAACGAAAATTACTGTTCAAATCCTTATGTTATTTGTAACTCTTCTTTGGTACCACAATGATTTACATAAACGCAGTATTTAAGTTAGTAAAATCTATTTTGTATTTATTAGCCGACGAAAAACCGAAGGAGGTTGTAATGTCAAGTCAACGCGTATATTTTTTCTTCGTACATTTTCAACCGCTGTGACGTCACTCGAGCATACTTTTTTGTATAGAGCGTTTTTAATGCCCTCCAACGATTCGTGATTGTATTTCGTCAACGGTTGATCGTAGATATGCCATTGAAAAAAAAAAACTATACATATTCCCCAATAATTCTATTACACTTGCATATCCTGAACCACAATATAACTGCCACATAAGTACGGAATAACAAGCGCTAATGACAAACCTGAGGCAGTCACGAGGCTATAACTGTGAGTTGTGGTCACATTACATTTTATGAGCTTAGTGTGGCAAGTCCAGAGAAGAATACGTCATTATGGTCTTTTTTATGGGATGAAACATATTCTAGGTATCGTCATATAGTGTAGCCAGAATAAAGAGTTTTACTCAGCTATTTAGCCTTACCATCTGAAGCTAGTTATGGCTATAACTATCCGATTGGTTGCTTAGCGTATAGGCGTATACGCTCGCAGGCAACCAGGGATCCACGAGGGCTTGAGGGTCCGGAACCCGGTGGAATGAAAGGATTTTTTAATCTATGGATGATTTCACACCACGTCAATCAGGTCCCGTGCTAAGCACTCGAAGAACTTATGTTACGGGGACTAGACAACGGGAATAGGTATATGTACAATTTTTTGACTATACCTACGGCGGTGTATTTATGTACCTTCGCCGGGATTCAAACCCACGACCACCAGCTTGAGCACTGACGCGCTCAACCACTGAGCCACAGAGGTTGAGGAGGACCTCTGTGGCTAAAACATAAACATAGCTTAAAGGTGCGCAGTTTCCCAGAAATAAAACCTAGTTAGCACGATTTTTCCCCCCCAAACTCCCAACTAAGTTTCACGGTAATACTTGCAGCCGATTTCGAGAAACCTATTATATATATAATATACAGTCTTATTTAAAGTACAAGATGTGGCTGAGCACACGCACTTACCCTGGAGAAAGTAATTAAAGTTACTGGCACACGCTTTAAAGCAGTCAAATAGCATGGAAATTGGGACCTAGAACAGTAAATTAAAGATTAATCGATCGAAAATCGCGACGCAGCACGGCATTTGCAAGAGTCCAATTTGGAGCTACACAGCGCTGCGCAACGCGACACCGCTCTTGCAATGAAACGTGTATCTTTTTGTGTAGTGAAGAAAATTCATTTTTGAATCAATGCCGCGGCGCGTCGCGTCTCGATATGAGCTGACTTTCAGTATTAGTAGTTATAGGAGTTTCCGAGGACCATTTTTTTAAACCAGTCCTCATAAATATTGGTTGGGGAAAAAGAAATCCATTATTTTTGCGCGAAATTCAAGACTTTATTTAAGATGCTTTTGATTGTCCGATTTAGGTCAATTATGCACCGTTTTGTTGCATAAATTTTTGCCATTTTAAATGTAACTTCATAATGCCTCACTTTTAGAAGTTTTGGTCCTTATTGAGGAAAAACTCTAATAATCGATTTTCACAATCTTCTCTTAATTCCAATTTCTTATCGCACAGGAAGTTTTGCAATGCGAGAAAAAGGCGGTAATCGCTTGGTGCCAGGTCCGGACTATATGGTGGATGCATTAAAATTTCCCAACCAAGCTCCAAGAGTTTCTGGCGAGTCACTACAGCCATGTATGGCCGGGCGTAATTGGCCGTTTCTGGTCAATCGCTAACTTCAAACAGCCCAGTTGTTGACAGTAGAAAATCTCTACTGTCAACAACTGGGCCGTTGTTTGGGCCCTGGGCTGGGCCGCTGCGCCGAATTTCGTGTTTGGCCATACGGAAGCAACTCATAATAAATGATTCCGTTCCAGTCCCACCAAATACACAGTAGAACCTTTAGTCGTCATTTGGTTACCGTTTGAGTTGCTTCATCGCGCTTAGACCACGATCGTTTTCGCACAATTTTGTCCCATGTTGTATGTGACCCATTTCTCATCGCGAGTCACCATCCGTTTAAGAAGTGGTTAGATTTCATTCCGTTTGGCCAAGGCTTCCCAGATGGAAATTCGGTCTAACATGCTTTTTGGTGTTAATAGGTGTGGCGCCCAAACATCCAGCTTCTTTTTGAATCCATCTTTGCACAAATGGTTTAAAACTATTTTATGGTAGATCTTTCGCTCCTGGGCTATACAACGACTACTAACATGCCGGTCAACTTCGGTTATTTCTGTGATTTTATCGACATTTTCGACGTGGGGCCTGCCTGTGCGAGATGCACTTTTAACATCAAAAATGCCTTAACGGAATCGACGAAACTAAAATTACACGCGATTAGCTGTTACAGTATGGCACCATAAACACCATTAACAATTTCAGCCGCCTGGCTTGCATTTTCGCCTTTATCAAAGAAAATCTGTAAAATGTATAGAATTTTCTCTCTGTTGACTTACATTTTTAACATCCTGTAACTCACAACAGAATGGAAGAAACAAAAAACAACAAAATATTTATTTTTGTGTGAAATGTCACCTTGATAACGAGCATATACTTGAAAGTGTTTGATCGATACTTTACGTGATATCGTTCACTACTGCTATCTACCGAAAAAATAATGGATTTCTTTTTCCCCAACCTATTATAACATTTTCAAAATCAAACTCCTAAAATCGTATTTCATTCCCCTCTGACCTGATTGTAAAAAAAATAATATCCGAATTATCCTTTTCTAACCACAAGAACACTACACCAAATAATAAAATATTATAAATTCAATTTTATTTTTATTATCTAATTACTCACTCTAACTATACCGATCTGATGAAAAATAGACTTTGCATGTGTATTTTTCAATAGTTTTTCCCACGGCTCCACCCGCGTAAAATACAGTATCCCGTGGGAACACTGCACTTTTCGGGATAAAAAGTAGCTTAAGTGTTAATCCAGAGTTTAAACTACTACCACACCAAATTTCTTCGAAATCAGTTCAGTAGTTTTTGCGTGAAAGAGTAACAAACATCCATCCATCCATCTTCACAAACTTTCACATTTATAATAGTAATAGGATTTTTCTTGGTAGAGAAAAACCAAGGAAACAGAAAATTACAAAGATGTTCATGTAAATGCTGATAGTCATGACGCGCACACCTTATTTATTACGCTTTTACCTCGCAATAATAAAACAAATTGTTTTCTGGTAATTCGTGCCGCCCTGGTACCATAAATCCTCGTACACGGCATCTGCTATACGGGAGCTCTGTAAGTGCGTTAATTTATATTTATAGCTGTTTTTCAAAACGCGTAGACAGTAATTTTTGCAATCCACTGATCTATTAGCTGAATATGTTGGCTGAATGTGTTGGCTAAAATTGGCTGGATGGTTGCGAAACTACAATGGTTTTTTTTAATGTAATCTTCATTTCTTAGCATAGACTAATCATTGGTCTCGCTGGGCGCACTACCACTAGCGAGACCAATCAAATATCTTTGTTTGTTAGATTCATTGTATAAAAAACTAGCTGTTGCCCTCGGCTCCACCCGCGTAAATATAGTATTCCTCGGAAACATTATACTTTTTCGGATAAAAAGCAGCCTATGTTTTAATCCAGATCCTAAACTACCATACCAAATTTAATGGAAATCCGTTCAGTAGATTTTGGGTGAAAGAGTAACAAACATCCATCCATATATCCATCCATCCTTACAAACTTTAAAATTTATAATGTTATATTATATAGGACAATAATAATAGTAATAATAATAATTATCTATGTCAATGTTAAATCTGACAAGTGACACCTCAACACTCATGTGTTTGATTTTCAACTCTATTCTATTATTCCAGTGTTATATTTTCAATGCTCTGAATTTTCTCCGGCCTTCCAGATTCCGGACAATATAGTCCCAGACTTAGTTGTTATAGAAACACTTACTTCTTCTCCCAAAATGGTGCTGTAGTAGCAATAAATATAAATCGGTGTCAATACACCGAAAACCGCCGAAAGGTTACTTGCCATTAGTGATGTTTCGTGGGTACACTGAAAAAACAAGGCATTAAATCTACCCACAAAATGCATTTTTCAATTATAATGTTATGTCGCCTACACACTGCAGGCAAGCAGCTGCGCTTGCAATACAAGCAATTCCTTTTGATCTATTGTATACTCGATGGCATGGCAGTGGCGATGGCTGGTTCTCCTTCATAGGGAAGCTCTACACTGTATAATAGGTAGGAATTTGGATGAGGATCTTCAAAAGGTAAGTGGTAAAGCCGATAATAGTTATAGGAAACCCACGCCACTGGTAGGTGGCATTAAATGTATGGCATGTGTATTGCTTATACACATGCTATACATTTATTGCCACCTACCTATTAATAACTAACTTTAGTACTTAATTTACCTATTAACAACTAACCTTATAGATTAATAACTAACTAACTACTAAACTAAAAATCTTTTATCCCTTTTCTCTCCGTAGGGCTGCTGGAAGAAATTTCGTTTTAGAAATAAGCAGAACCTTTGTGTCATTTTTCCATGTAAAGTGTAATGTTTTAAATGTTACTTGTGTACAATAAATTGTTAAATAAAATAAAATAAAATACCGTGAGTGCTGTTACAATTTTGTTACACGTTGGCATTAATTAACAATCAGCTACAATATTTACACTTTACATATTTCTACCTTAGAGGCAAACATTATTAAACATTAAGGGAAATTTTCGACATGGCGAGCTCTAGTTACAAAAATTATACTTACAGTTGCTGCGAACGCAAAAAAACATGCAGTCATTGTAGCAAACAGGAGATCGAAGAATATCATTTGGTTAAAAATGTTGTTCAGCAAAGCTGACAGGCTGAAACAATGTTTACTTTGAGATTTGCTCGTTCAATAATATAAATAAAAATAATATTATGTTAGAAATGTAATTTTTTATAATAAGTATGCGACATACGTTCTATCTTATTCGTTTAATTTTATAAATTTTATCTATATTTCATAATACATTTAGACACGTAATCCGTCGCCGGATTTTTTACAAAATCCATACAAATTCCGGCGGCGACTCCGTAACTACGGCGCGTGTGTAAAGGCTCTAACACGCACTCTTTAATATTATACAGATTTACCTTTTTTGTGTGTATGTGTTGTGCGAGAGAATGTACAATACAATAGTGCTGAATGAGGGTTATTGATATCTTTTCAGCCGCTAGGGGACAGACCCTACTCACACAAGGCGTCATCTGGTGGCATATGTGGTATCGAAAACTGTCAATAAGAATTTTCGATTCTTTTTCCATCACCAGGCGGCGCGTCGTATTTAGGTCGGGTCTGTCGTGTCAAACAGCTGTCAAATATCACAAACATAAAAATCCTCATTGGGATGGCTTTCAAACGCTGCGGCAGTGACGCGACACTGCATGATACTGTCGCAGCACTAGCAAGCTGTCCCATACTATTCAGTATGTACTACATTGACCTGTCGCACTGTCGCGGCGGCACTGTCGCTATAGACCTCGCTTCGGAAGTCTACCTCTAATGTCACCTTTTCATTTCATCGAGTTTCAAATCACAAATATTATCTATACTAATAACAAAAAGAGGAAAGGTTTGTTTGTACGTTTGTTTGTATCGAATAGGCTCTGACACTACAGGACCAATTTTCATGAAATTTGGCATAGATATAGAGTAGACCACGGAGAAGGACATAGGCTACTTTTTGTCGCGGACAAATGCACGATCCCCGTGAGATATTCTTTCGCGCGTGCGAAGTAGCGGGCAACATCTTATACTAAATAAGTTACAAGTTTTAATTCGTCAACATTCAACTGCTTACCTTTATACTACACTAGCTTTTGCCCGCGGATCCGCCCGCGTACATACAGTATCCCATGGGAACACTGTACTTTTTCAGCATAAAAGTGGTCTATGTTTTAATCCCGAGCCTAACCGACTACTATACCAAATTTCATCAAAATCTGTTCAGTCGTTTCTGTGTGAAAGAGTAACAAACATCCATCCATCCCCACAAACTTTCAAATTTGTAATAGTAGTATCCTTCTCTTACTTTATCAACACTTGATGTCTTCTGATTAAAATTTTTACGTTTCTCATTACATATTCCGAGGATTTTTCTCGTGGAATACATTTCAGGTCCTCTTGTAGAAGCATGAACTCAATAATGAGGTACGCACACAGGATTATCTTCAATAGCTCGGTCCCAAGGTATATGTAGATTAATCGCAACACTACAGAAATATAATAATACTTAGTAGGTACACGGAGAGTAAAATCAAAGAACTTAACATATTTTGTGACAGACAACACTTAAAAAATATATTATATAATATAAAAACTCATAGACCTTTGTATTATATGCATGTCGAGGCAAAAAATGGCCACCATGGAGAATAGAGTAAGTCTCCATGGTGTCTACATTTAATCTGCTCCACTTTTGGGGTTGTTTGGGGCAGTTGAGGTTGGAAATTTGTCATCTTGACATTTCGACATTTGCTTTCAGATTTTACTGTCAAATGTACGTCATAGGCCATTCATAATTTTGATATCATTGTAAAACTCATAGATTGATAGAAATTAATCTGACAATTGATGAAACTATTACCAGACCTCTCGAAAACAGTTTTGCCGAAAAACATTTTATTTTGTAGTTTGTCCAGATTTCCATGGAATCGAAAGTTTTATTTCTATTTGTAGAAAATAAAGTTAAATACAAAACAAAGAAGTTAAAACCAGGGACGTTTTTAACGATACATATTTTTACATCGGAAAACGTGAGTATATACACAAACAAATAGAGTTGCCATTTCACAAAGGATTTATAAAATTAGCTGCTGGACTGTGGCTGGACATTTATTTGTGGTAAAATATTGAATAATTCACATTTGGGTATTGACTATTGAGTTTGATATTATGTTAGTTCCGAAATAACAAATAGTTTAGTGCTGATGGTTAAATTCACACAGATTTTGCGTTGTACATTTTACAAATGCTTTTGTTTTTTATGTATTATTTTGTGATTGAAATAAGATTAATTCATATGTGCAATTCACATGCGATATAATACGATAGAATATAATAATATTCTTATTTATGTATAAAAATGGATTGCAGTTTCAATGTCACGCCAAAACTCGAGAACGGCTTGACCGATTTAGCTAATTTTGATCTTGAAATAATTGTTGAAGTTCAGGGAAGGTTTAAATGGTGAGAAATATTGGAAAAAATGCGAGGAAAATTTAAAAAACTATGACTACGTTTTCCCATACTGACTGTTCGCTATGTTCAATAATATAATAATAATGGACTATGGACGCTTCTTCTGGCTCCGTGGTAAGTATCCGAAGATTTTTTTCTGTGTACCTGGGTCATAGATATGTAATATACATGTGTATAATGAAACAAAAATCTTAAATGTGTAGCGTTTATATTATCTATACGTACTAATATTATAAAGAGGAAAGATATGCATGTTTGTTTGTTTGTTTGCATCGAATAGACTCCGAAACTACTGGACCAATTCTGATATTTAGCAAGGATATAGAGTAGACCACGGGGAAGGACATAGGATACTTTTATCCTGGCAAAATGCACGATTCCCGCAGAATGTACTTTTGCACGTATGAAGTCGCGGAAACATCTATTATATTCTATAGATATTATTATTATATTATAGAGTAATAGGGTCTCGTTTTCACCCATCAGGTACGGAACTCTGCAAAGGATTCTTACTCGTATAACATTGAAAGGCGTAGACCGCCAAGTATCTCCAAGTATTCAGTTTGAATGGGAGTACATATCCAAAGGGCAGCTGTAGATCGTGATGCCCTTGGTACCTCTGCAGAGCTGTGACGAAGAGAGGTGTCATGAGGTTCTGCCATGCGGCTATTATGCACACCCAGTAGAAAACTGAAACATTTGTGAATTCTTGTAAGACAGTATGTACACTTACTAATGCCCGCTACAGATAACAACGATAAAACTGCACAGTTTAATCACAGATTTAAAAAAGACGAACAGATAAACAGCTAGATAGCTTTCGATTTCATTGCACTGCTACAAGCATTCGGTGTGTCTACGATTGTGTGGAAAAATTGTAGGCCGTTGAAGGGGGACGACGTCAAAATTTTCAAATTTGGATCGATTTGGAATTGGATCGTTTTATGAAAGCTGTTTCTCTGTACGTAAGTATATATATTTTCTACTCTGTGGTTCCGTCACAATGAACATATTATATATGTAAGCTAGGAACTTACACATGCGACTATGAGCTGAGGGAAGTAGGTATATAGGTTAATGTGAGGGCTGGAGAAATCTGGGACTGACCTTATTGTTGAGCTGGTGGTTCTGTATCTGGGCGGAGGTTTCTTCTCACTACACTACACAGCTGTTGAGCGGATTATCGATAGATTTATCGCGGTTCGCCGGCGAATTTGGTATTATATTAACGAGCACAAATAAATATGCGCACACGCGTTCGCGTTCACTAGGTTTCGGGATGAGCTGAAAATGCATCCGGCGCGGAAGGGGATCTAAATGTAAGTGTTCGTCACTCTCTGACAGCGCCCCTTTCGGTCGGCCATACATCACGTAGTGATGTCCTTTGTGTTTATTCTAAACGTCGCGCTAGTGTTGGCGCGAACAATATAGTATGTGTGCGTGCGCCGATTCGGGCAGTCTTAGTATGAAGACGTCTACTGTGACGGAACTGTGCAGTTTTATCGTTATGGTATGTAGCGGGCATAAGAGCGTAAGCAATCATGTAAATTGTAATAAAGTAATAGAGAAAAACACATTTGTGAGTGTTTGTGTGTGTGTGTTCATCAAAAAAAATCTATTTATACAATTTGCTTTAAGTAATTACCTTTGATGGAGTTGTCGAGTTGGACTTACTTCACAGTTTAAAAAAAAGTGGATTACCTTTAGAAGTATTTAGTATATGACTTTAAAATATCGACGGCAGACCTTTATACCAGACTATTTAAGTTAATTAAGGTTTGATCAAAAGGTTTATTATAGACTAGCTTTGGCCCGCGGCTCCGCCGGCGGAAAATAGAGTATCCCACTGAAACACTGTACTTTTTGGGTATAAAATGTAGCATATGTTTCAATCTTGAGTCTAAACTAGTGCCATGCCAAATTTCATCTAAATCCGTTTGGTAGTTTTTGCGTCATAGAGTCACAAACATCCATCCATCTACCCATCCATCCATACATCCATCCTTACGAACATTCACATTTATAATTGTAAGTAGGATAGACATACTTTTTTTAACAACATGAAGTTGCTTCAGGAAAGTCGTTCTTCTTTCATTTTGAACTGGAGTAAGAGAGTCAGATTTCCACAGAGCTCCAAGACTACTCACAATAGTTTCCATTTTGCTTTTATTTTTAATGATAATCAGCGCTTTGATAATAACTAGAAAACAATTATACAAAAGAGCAAGATAGTTAAGAAGTATGCATATGAATGAATTAAATACCCTGGGATAATTGATTCATAAGCAGGTAGTGTGTTCTGATAATTTATTTGTAATACAGTGACGGTATGCAGTCACAATACATGTCAACAACATGTCAGTTCGATATCATATTATGACAACATTCAACTGCTTATGAATTAGATTCCCTGGTAGTACGAAGGAGTAAGGAGTGTGTAATCTATAAAAGGTAAGATCGAGGTACGTTTAGCGTGAAAATCCATCGATATTTTAATTTTAAATTGACTCTACATTTTACATAATTGTATATTATATAGAGTCCATTCGATTTTTAAATGCGATATTTTCTGCAAAGAAGTGATTCATTAATGATCGTAATAATCGGTATTCCACTTTAAGAAATGGTTTTGTGGACTAGAAGATAATAGAAGAAACATAGTGAAATACAGTAGTGGCTAGAGAATATAATACGTAGGATTAAACGTCACAATTTTCACAGAAAGGACCTACCCACATAACCCGACCAATTCAAAAGATCGCAACGAAGTACACTCCTAGTCCTTAAAGAGTTTATTTTATTGCAGACGTTACATAGAGAAGGGTGTAATGGTTAGTGTTTGGGTGCTCGCCAAGCTCCGATAACGTTACTTAAACATACTAAGGGTTTAGGACTAGAATGGGGATTTGCAAAACTATTTTTGTTACGGTAGAGACACCATTATTTAGCTTTTTAAATTGAATGTCTTTGCAGTGCACTTGTGTGGTAAACACTATATTGTATTGTGAACTCTACGAACAAAGTTATCTTATACTTTAAACGAGACAACCTTGTATACATATATAATAGGAATCTCGGTAACGGCTGCAAATATAACGATAAAATTTAGTATGCAGGGAGGTTTGAGTGGGAAAACTCGATCTAGCTCGGTCTTATTCATACGGAAAAAATAATGACATACGTATATCAGCGTTTTCTAAAATTCAGCCCCTAGGTAGGTAAAATAGAGGGTGAAAGCTTAAAACCTAATTTCACGCAGGAGAGGCCGCGGGAAAAATTGACATATTGTTGCACGAAGAAATAAAAAACATATAACTTAAAAATTCGCAGTTTTCCGGGAATAAAACCTAGCTAGACCTATTTTGCTCCCCCAAAACTACCTGCGTACTAAATTTCATGTAAATACTTGCAGCTGTTGCCGAGATTACGATTATATACATACAAGATTGTCTCGTTTAAAGTATAAGATTTTCTTTGTTCGCAAATTCGGAATATGGTGAGTTCAAAATACGGTCAGAAAATATTTTTGTGATTCTTTTTTGAAGCCTAGAACTCTGAGCATTGCAGGGTATTTTTTTATACAAGCAAAATTGAAAATTTTGAGTTACATTAACATTGTGAACATGGATATTTGCAACAGAGGAGTATCAAATGCGTTGCCGATCTTTTAAACCTCTTTGGACTCCAGTATTGCAATTTGCAATAAACACAATTCAATAAATATTGGTAATATTCAATATTGGTTATCTGCGAGGCCGTGGTATCTCTTTAGTCGAGATGTTTCAGTACAAGGTCAAAATGCAGTCTCTTCAAGGTCAGATGTCAAGTCAGACCTGAGTATTGACTAGTCACTAGTCAAAACTAGAAGCGCCGCAGCTACGAGGTTTGACAAACACATCGATACCTTTCTCACTTAAAAGTGCGCTTATGTAAACGTGTTACCTACAAAGGTGCATACATCAGAAATTGGGGAAAATGTATAGTTTTTTTTATGGCTTTTGGAAAAGTACATAATAAGCGAGGAAATTTTGTTTTTGCGATGGGATATCTACGATAAACCGTTGACGAAATACAGTCATCACAAAAGTGATATCGTTGGAAAACATTAAAACCGCTCTATACAAAAGATGATGCATGAGTGATGACACAGCAGTTGAAATTTATGAAGATGAATACAAATTTTATTTCATTATCTTAAATATTGCGTTTATGTATATCAATGTTGTAACAAAAAAAATCAGAAATAACGGATTTGGCCAGTTTTTTTCGTTTTTCAATCATAGCAAAAAAAAACGTCGTCTTGTTTAATCCTTTTTAGTCCTGTAGCTTTTTAATTTAGCAACTGATTACTGTATTTTTGCATTTTCAGTCCATTTTTGTGTTGCCTTTCGGAAAATATAAGAATTTTGCAGATTTAAAACAAAATATGCATGTTCCCCAATAGATAGTATGGAATAAGTAAATAATTTTTATTATGTAATATGTACTGCTGGTGTCCATTTCAATAAATAAGTGCTCAAATATTATAAAAGTATCTCAATTATATTAAACCTTGAGCTGTAACTATATATAAAGACACCATGAAAGCCAGCTTCGATGTCTTCGTATTCAGAGACAGTGTCTTCATGTAACACGACATGGAGATGAAATGTATGAAAATGAATGGGACAATGTAAAATGAACGCCAGTGTTTCTTGAAAAACGGTTGGTTTGCGTCAAAAAACCCAATGTTCGCCAGTTTTAGTAAGTCAAAACAAACTTGTATGGGATACTTAAATTCTTCGGGGTGTTTGGGATCCATATCTTGCTGATATTAGACTATAAATTGTAGTATTGTCGCTACAGAAGATCTCGCAAAATAGATTATTTTTATATAGAGAGTGTTTTATTATATAATATTGATATAATATATTATTTATGGCTCTTGTTTAGAGTTCCGCTAAGTTTGAATGGGGAACATGCATAGTTTTTTTAATTGGATTTTCGAAAAGTACGTAATACGCCAGGAAATATTGTCTTTGCAATGGCATATCTTCGATCAAACGTTGACGAAATACAGCCAACACAAAAGTGAGATCGTTGGAGAGCATTAAATACGCTCTATACAAAAAAATATATGCACGAGTGACGTCACAGCAGTTGAAAATGTATGGACAATAATACAAAATTGATCATCTTAAATACTGCGTCTATGTATATCATTATTTTAACAAAACATTACACAAACAACAAATAAGGTATTTTTTTACGTTAGTTTGATTTGAACGGTTTTTTTAGTCCTGTAACTTTTGATTTAGCATTTGGTTAGTGTGTTTTTTTACGTTAGTTTGATTTGAACGTTTTTTTAGTCCTGTAACTTTTGATTTAGCATCTGATTAGTGTGTTTTTTTACGTTAGTTTGATTTGAAGGTTTTTTTTAGTCCTGTATCTTTTGATTTAGCATCTGATTAGTGTGTTTTTTTACGTTAGTTTGATTTGAACGTTTTTTTAGTCCTGTAACTTTTGATTTAGCATCTGATTAGTGTGTTTTTTTACGTTAGTTTGATTTGAACGTTTTTTTTAGTCCTGTAACTTTTGATTTAGCATCTGATTAATGTGTTTTTTTACGTTAGTTTGATTTGAACGTTTTTTTTAGTCCTGTAACTTTTGATTTAACATCTGATTAGTGTGTTTTTTTACGTTAGTTTGATTTGAACGTTTTTTTTAGTCCTGTAACTTTTGATTTAGCATCTGATTAGAGTGTTTTTTTACGTTAGTTTGATTTGAACGTTTTTTTTAGTCCTGTAACTTTTGATTTAGCATCTGATTAGTGTGTTTTTTGCATTTTCCGGTCCACATTTATGTTGCTATTCAGATAATATAAGAATTTTGCTGATCTAAAACAACTGCATATTTCCTATTATGTTGTTCTGTAAGTACGTTTTGTTTTCAGATATAACATGGTATTTGATTTGAGCCTACTTCTAGGATAAAACAGCTGATGCAGATGAAAATGTTTCACAATCCTACTACTATTGTATCCCATGGGAACACTGCCATTTTTCGGGATAAAAAGTAGACTATATGTTAACCCTGAGCTTCAACTACCATACCAAATTTCTTCAAAATCCGTCCAGTAGTCCTCACAAACTTTCACATTTATAATAGTTGTAGGATTTAGCAAATAATATTTAGATTCATTAAAATACAAAGAACCACGACATAGTTGCATAGGCGTGTATATTTTGCCGAGTCAAAATTACATACACCTTTGTGAATAGCAAATGGATGATAAATTTCAGACGCACGTTGTATTTTGCATCTTTTATAACGAAAATCACAAAGGAGTTATCATAATCATTGCCAGGGTAGCTCCACGTGAGGTAGTGAGGTGGAAGTGTCGATAAAATAGATATCGATGAAAATAATATAGTTTCGGTTATAGAAGCGAGTTTTAAGTAAAGCTGTGCAACTTCTTTTCACTTTTACAGCTGCTCTAGAAATGTAGCTGTTACCGAAAATGGAAATATTCATAAATTACATATTTTACAACGTAATGCGAATAGTTGTCCTAGTTTCCTGCCACGGTGAATGTTGTTATATGTCGCGTCAGTGAATAGGTAACTAATTTCGTAGTAAGCCCTCACTATGTTGTCGCAGATTATATATTATTTTATCCTTCTGAAAATTCGGTGAGATTAACATAGAGTATCCTTTCCGCAGCTCAGCCAATGCGATGCATCTTACTTTTTTATCGATATAATGACATTACTATGCTCCACATTACAGCCTAGAACGAAACAAATAAGTCATTGTATTCCATAATGTTTCCTGTCCTTTTTATCCCAAATAGTAAATAGGTTTTAAAAAACTTGCGAGTTTTGGTCCACGATAAAATAATAATTTTTGTGCGCAATTATAAAATGTTATTTTTAAACAAAACAGAATTCTGTAGTTTAAAGTGGGGATTTTCTGAGGAATAAGCCAGTAATCGATTTTATTCACGTTTTGAAAGCGTATTTCGGATTTATTTATTGAAGCGTACAGAACCAGATCTACGTGAAAATTAAAATACTTCTTACTACTTTTATAAACGTGAAAGTTTGTAAGGATGGATGGATGGATGTTTCTCTCTTTCACTCTTTCACAAACTACTGAACTGTAATTCAATGAAAATTGGAAGGGTAGTAGTTTAGGCTCTGGTCTACTTCTTATCTCGTAAAAGTACAGTATGCCCGTGGGATACTCGATACTATATTAACGCGGGCGGAGCCGCGGGAAAAAGCTAGTCCTTAATATATCTGCAACAAGAATAGTAGATACAATATTGTTTTCATGTCGATTTACGTCGAATTTGATGGGATGATTGGATTTTACGTATTTTATTAGAATTTAGTTTTAGAATTTTAGAATTTAGAATTTTTAGTTTTGTTTTCCAGTTTAGAATTCCACAAAATGCATACTCACATGTATGTATAACGATTCCGTGAATGAATCGCACATCTAGTGCAAGCTTCTAGGTATTATATTATGGCTTGATTGACAAGGGACTGAGATTGAAATTCAGATCAACCTACACTCAACCCGTTTATTAATAAAAATATTTACACCACGGATACGTTAATTCATGTTGCTGTCTTTGTCTGTCAAGTGGCTTTTCCAACATCAGACATAGACAGCAACATGGATTAGCATATACAAATATTTACACCACGTGGTATACGTGGTATACAATATTTTTATAAATGTGTACGGGCTTATAATATTATAAATCAGGACTTAAATGTACAAACAATTTCCATACATTCAGCAAAAATAATCTTTAATAGGTTTGACGACCTCTGTGGCTCAGTGGTTAGCAAGGACGCGGGTTCGAATCTCGCCGAATGGACAAAAAACTTTTCTGTGTTCCTGGGTCTATGTAAAAAATAAGTATAATATGTATTGCATTATAAAAATCTTAAATAACATATTATAATATTATTTCCGTTGTCTGGTAACTGTGATACAAGTTCTTCAGATAAGTTCTTCGTACTGGACCAAATTGACGTGGTGTGGACGCGTCCATAAATATTATTGTTTATATTATACTATAATATATTACTATGTCTTATTTTGAAGTGGCGTTGCCACAGAGGGCGACACGCTCTTCTTCTTCTCTTCTTCTTCTTTTGGCATAGCCTCCCCTGTAATAGGAGTTGCCAACGTCAGAGTGATGGAGCAGATGTTCAGTGAAAAGCTGATGGCGTACAGTGCAGGGAATGGCTCATGCAATGACTTCATGGGTACCTACTGCAGATACGAGTTATAATTACTAGTATAAAAACAGACTAATATACAAAGCCAATGTTTCTTAGCCTTTTTTTATATTTTTTATTAAGCCCTACATAATATACAGAACATATATAAATAAAATAAAATTTAATGAAAATTAGTTAAACTTTAATTAAATATACCAAATGGCAGCTCGAGCACCGGCGAATGTCACCCATGTTGACGTAAGCCTAAGGTTGACACCGAAATGATTTTAAACTGACTTGAGTCAGACAAATCTATCATAAATATTATGAAATTATACTATCAATTATGTCAAAGCACGAAACGACCAGCAGCCAGCCCATTGAAAAAAACTCACGCCCCGCTCGCCGCGCGCACCCCTGGCATACGTCTAGCCACGCACACATAGCTGCGAGCTGTCAATGGTGTTAGGTACACCATTCGCAGCTATATTCACAGTACACAGTCTATCGAATGACGGTTCTTTACGTTAGTAATACAATACTTCCTTTAGCGTTACGGCGTCCATCGTCTTATCCCCGGGTAATAGTAACATGTCCAATTTTGAATGAGTATCACACGTAGCATGAATTTGAACTTCATGCGCGCAAAAGAAAACTCGGCGGAAACTGTACATTTTACCGCTATTAAAAGTTGCCTATGTCTTTCCCCGTGGTCTACAGCATATCTATGCTAAATTTCATCAAAATTGGTCCAGTAGTTTCGGTACCTATTCAATGCAAACCAACAAACATACTACTACGTACGCGGAAATTTCATGATTTATCTATATAGGTACTTTAAAATTTTTAAGAAGATATGGAAAAAAAAAGATTTTTTTACTATTGTAGTATAATATTGTATAGGCGTATACATTCACCTCTAACGATTTGATTAATTTACTTTACAATCATATAGAATCATTTAAATTCAGTAACATGCTTCCAATTCAAAGCAAGATTAAAGTATCAATTTTAAATGAAGAACATCATAACTTGAATGTACTAAAAGAAAAAAATAGACCAGTTAATTTAAGAAAATTGAATAAATGTAATAGACACACCCTCCCTTTATGTAAATTACTTAACAATTTGCCTAATGATATAATACTGAAGCAATATCTGGATAGGAAAAATGTAAAAGACTGTTTAAAAAACTTCTTTCTCTCTTTAGACTGTAAATAATATACACACAGATAACCAAATATGTATGGCTTAATACTATACCACTTCACTCTAGACAAGCACCCTAGTAGTTCTGTATACTGATCCCAAGACATTGGTTGTAGGGCTAGGGCTACACACACATACACACACATACTACAATTGATTATATTTTTAGATGCAGCATTTGCATGTATGCATAATGTACTGTTACTCCTTGTTTGTTACTCCTTTTTTTCTCAGTGTGCTAGATTATAAAAATGATTGTGAAGTTGTGGGAATATTGAAAGCCCAAGGGAGATCTCCGACCGAGCGAGGTGGTATGCTCGGTCAAACCGAAGCCCACTTGTATGAATTTCAGATGTCGTATATATAGTGCCGATTATAGAAAACTTCGATAGCGCGATTCAGGATTGTGGCGCTAATTGGTCCGCCATCACTCCCCCCCGAAGATCTGAGGTCGAATCTTGAGTCGTCTTGCTAGAGTCGCCAGCGCCAGAGAGTCCCAGTGAGTCGGAACTGTGCTGCTACTGCACGGGCTCCAGTGAGTCGGAGTGCTGCCGTGCGGGGCCAATGCTACGTGCTGACCAGGAGAGATGTGCTCTGCTTGCTGACGTCGTTGTAGTGAGTGTGCCCGTTGAAGCCGATGAGGGTTCGACCAGGCCGCGGTGCGTTGAGGCTGGTGGTCGAGGTACCCGATGAGGCTGAAGCTGGCTGGCATGGTGCGGAGGGGTGGGGGGATGATGATGATGATGTCCAGAAGGAGGCGTGTTCTGTCGAGGGTCACCAATGTGGGAAGAGTGGGTGCCCCAAATGGAGATCTCCGACCGAGCGAGGTGCTATGCTCGGTCAGGCCGAAGCCCGCTTGTATGCAATTCAGATGTCGTATATATAGGGCTTCTGATGATTACTACAAACCAAAAAAAGAAATTTTTGTTGTCTTGGTTAATAAATAATAATATAATACTTAGTCTGATCACCGGTATAGCTTGTGCTTATAAAACTGCCTGTAAAGCGTCTACCACTTTACTGAATCGACTGACTTGACTCATTGACTACACTGACGATTTATTTGGACTTTGACGAGACTTTGGACTAGTCGAATTAGAAATAAGGTGTTGCCAATCTTAAATAAAAATTTTCCCGCCTCTTTCACTTGACACTGGCAATTGCTTAAAGTCGATCGCCATTATATAAAACGAATCTACTACAACTACCCAAGTTGCGCGCCAGCTGGCAACGCCGTGCGCTGTTTTGCAATGTTGCCAATGATGTGCGTTGAATGTCAGTTGATGCCTAGTGCAAACGCGGCTTTAATAAGGGATAATCAACACTCTGCATTTACTGATTGCCTGCCTAATTTAGTCAAAACACGACAAATATGAAATAAAAGCATGTAAAATAAGTTACATATATTTATCACAAAGGCAATGGTTGACGTTCAGAAACACGATTATAAAAGTAAGTGTGGCTGCAGAATGAAGTATCAGTTTCTGCAAACATTTTTACATCTAAAATATGCATGTAAATATCAGTGGCGTGCACAGGATTATGACACTGGGTATGCGGCGAAGTACTCGGTCACAAAAACTTTTTCGTTTATAGATTTTTAGCATAGCTACAGCCAAGCGACGGATCTCTAAGTCGAAACCATGCCAACAGAGCAAGTCGTAGATGTACTACTATTCATGTACATCTTCTACGGCAACGCAGACAAAACAGCGATCGATCGTCGCGGCGGAAGAAATTCTAATAAGTAAAATAATAAGCATATTTTAAAATATTATAACTACTCACCAGTCAGTCAGCTTCAATTTTCACATATTCAAGGTTCCGGTTACTTGAGATTACTATATCCCGATGTAAATTACTAAATAATATGCAAGGAAAACAATATAATTTAATCGTGTGTACACAACCACACAGCCAGTTATACGTTTCATAACTTTTAACATGAAATTTTCGAGTTACATTATTTTTTTGCTGGTTTAATTGTTGTAACTCGGGTACACACCTACATTTAGACAGAATTTGAATCTTTTCACTGAATGACAATTGTGAGAACTGGTTATTTTAAATTTTTAATAAACACACATTTTCAACACAAACCTTACAATCAAATAACATTTAAAAAAAATCAAAAACGCACTAGTAAAAGCAAATCACTACAGTTATTATAGAAACTCAGTAATAAACTGTTAAATGTACACACTTTCAAATGTTAAAATGAAAAATCTTTTAAGAAAACTATAAATAAACTGGAGCGATTAAATTGTAAACAATGCTTATCACATGAAATATGCAATATGGCCCCCGCGAAACACAAAACGTTTCTTCTATTTAAACAAATAAAACCTTACTAAACAAAAATGCGTAATGTGCTTACATGATTCATTAGATTCGCGTCGTATTGCTTTTACTCGGATTATAGGCATCGAATAATTTCCGACAAGCCAGTTCGGCGGTTTTCGGAAGCGATCGGATAGCCGAGAGCCATTGCCTGCCGCGGGAGTTGTCGCTATATAATCATGTCGATATTCATGGGTGTGTGCGTTTGCGAAGTATGAAAATTACACATACATGCGATGATATGTCCTGCAGAACGCAACGGCATGATATGAGTTGCTATTTATAAAATATTAGGCGTTTTTAAGTTATTATATTTTTTAAACGTACGAACGTTTTATTAAAATATCTGTGAATGACAAGTAAAGCACTGCATTTCTGCCTACAAGGAGCGCACGCCCATGGTAAATATCTAATAATAATCTAATATCTATGGACACTTTCACGTACTTTTTATATTATACTTAGGTATATTTAATATATAATAAACATAATATTTAATTCACATCCATACCCCAGGAACATAGAAGACTTTTTTGTTCCCTGGCGGGATTCGAAACCGCGACTTTGGGCTTGAGCGCCAACCCGCTAACCACAGAGCCACAGAGGTCGTCAAGTATTATTATTTTTAAAGTGTGGCTACTGGCTAAGCATAGAACCTCAATCAAGGCGCAAATTCTTTGTAGTTTGTACTTTCATCGTGAAAAGCACAAATTTATAAGGAATCGTGAGCGTAAAAATATAAATAGAAAGCTTTAGGTTCTTTCTGGTTGGTTTACGAAAAAATGCTTGTAAAGCTTAAGAAGTCTAATCATTATCACCACTATCATCGTTATAATCAAGCAGGATCTTTTAATAATTTTATCTAGGTACTTGAAATAATGTTTCATTTTCGACTCGCATAGTTTATAGACGATAAAAAAAAATTAACACCCGATATGATCAAGCAGTAAGCGAGCTGATGATGATGAATTACTATAATTAAGAATACTCTCGTTCAAGGCAGAGTAAAAAAAAAATATAGTCTATTCCCGTTAAGAATGAAGTAAATCATGTGCACATACTCGTAATAAGTAAAAATTTACCAATTGGGTACTGTTACGGGTGGTTCAGGATTTGGTTTAAAAAAAAAACTATTTTAATTGACATAAGAAAATATATTATAAAAAGAACTTAGAGAAAGACCTGCACCCGACGGAAGTCCAATTCAATCTGACTTAAAACACTATGTTTTATTAAACGGAAATAATATAGGTTTCCTATTGCATTAGCTATAATGCAATGGGAAACTCAGCAATTTTACTATACATATGAACTTGGTTACTTGTGCCTTTACATACGAATATTTGTAATTGTACATAAATGTGTGACTACGTAAAATATTTCCTATGTGGAAATTTTAATAAATAATGTAACAAAATATGTTGAATTATCCCTGGCTCATGGTAAATAGTAAAATCGATGGAAAATTGCCATATATCAGATGAGACAGCATCGGCTCTCTATACGGCATTGCCATGAGCTAGGATAGTAAACAAAATTTTGTGCTAAATGTTCTCCACAAGCCATCTTTTAATCCTCTTACCACAGAAAATTATAAATAATTTCTCTCTGACCTTATCAGTTTGTTGCTATGGTCTGAACCGAACGGCGCTGGAAAATCCTATGGAAAATTACTGTTCCCTACATAAGTATTATACTTACTTGTGTAAAATATCACTTTGTCGTGTGCTCTTACATCGGATAAACATATTTTTACAGTCTACTGATTCGAACAGAGCAAGCTTGGTACAGATACAGCAGAATATTACAATTTAATATCTACTACTCGTATTACAAATATCTTAAACCAGGATATAGGCATTTCGTTCAAATACTCTCTCCTTATTATTAATAAAAATATTAACACCACAATCCATGTCCAATATCCAATATCCAAATCCATGTTGCTGTCTTTATATGTCAAGTGACTTTTCCAACGTATAACACAAAAACAGCAACATGGATGTGCGTATTCGTGGCGTAAATATTATTATGAAAAAGGGAGTGAGTGATTTAAGCACTTAGTGTGTGTTTTATTTATTCTTAGCGAAATATCTAGTCTCTAAGGCCACTAGTTAGACTTGTTTCAGGTTTTTTTTTTAAATTATATATGGCATCGGCTTATAACCATTTGCCAGTGTCAAGTTAGTCAAAAGGCGGGAAATAGAACTTTCGTTTAAATTTTCAACACCGTATTCCTATATCGTCAAGTCTAAAGTCTAGTCAAAGTCCAAATAAATAGTCAGTACAGTCCATGAGTCATGTTAGTCGATTCAGTAAAGTGGTAGAAGCTTTACTGATAGTTCCTTGGGAATTTTGGCGGGAACACAAAATAGCACGTTTATAGAAGTTGTAACACTTGCCCACACTTGTGCACGATACTGAATATTTAATGGTTAATATTCTACCAATATTACACATTAAGAACCGAAATAACACAGATTTATGAAGAAATACAAATTCACAACGTCACCCATTGAACTCCCTGGCAAAACTCGTTTAGGTTTTATTTACACCACTTTCATTTAATTTAGTTCTTTGTCTGTGCATATATACGATAACTTCCTTCATACGCACTAATTTGCTACTAGAGGATTGCACAAGACTCAGTTCACACCGAGGCAGCGCGGTGTGCAGTTTTTAATAGCGATACGAATTCGAAATACATGTCGCTGCGCTGCATATTATTATAGAATCTTAATAATAATAATAATAATAATAATAATAATAATAATAATAATAAGGGGGTGAAGCCGGCCCCTCCTAGTTGGTGTCCCCGGGCAACACTTGGGTGCGCCACCCCACTCTCTTCGGGGTGAGGTACTCACGTGGCTGATCGTCGGCTCTTTCTTTCTTTCTTTCTTTCTCGTCACTATCTTTTCATCACCTTTTTGGTTTGTCTAATTTTCACCACCTTTATTTCTTCTCTTCCTATATTTCCTTTTTCGTTAACTCTTCCTATTTTTGTTCTAATATATTAAAAGAAAAATGCGACTACGTAATAGAAATATACTACCCCAGGCGGGTACCGGCGCGAAAAGCAATGGAGAATCCCGCCCCGGGCTTTCGGGCCCGGGCTGTCCCTCGTATTCTGGGGGGGGCACCGTATCGCATCCTACTGCCCAGTCTAGTACTGCTGCAGAGTATACTAATATCCAAACAATAAGCAACACATACTCATATCCTTCATCACCCACCTCATCCGTCAGCTTGTTTCCATCGCTTCACTCTTCACCGCAGTCATTCATCCTCAATAACTCATTCTCATCGCGATCTACCACATTATCACCATTGTCAGACGATGTTACACAGGAAGCAATAGCTACTAATCCGGTGCCCATTCCTGACACCAGTCCGTCTACGAGAAATTCTGAATACATTAATCCGAATATCGTAGATCATAATACTCATACGCAGCCTCATCTCACAAACACTCCAGTAAGAAGTGTTTTGCAGGAAATGCTTCCTCCAACCACTCTCGCTGGAAAAAGTAGACAACGGATGAAATGGACTGATCAAATAAACAGAGAACTTCTCCGTTGCTACTACATTATAACATCATGCGAATCTAACCTCACAGCATTCAGACCATCACTCCATAAAAAATTCACAGAGTCCTACCCTGAACTAAGCCACATATCCGAGCAACGATTAGCAGATCAAATCCGAGTTATACATCGCAATAACAGAATACCAAGTCATGAAAGAGACAAGATAAAAAATACAGTAGCGCATACGTTCGATTATTCCAACGACCAGAACTATACAATATGTAGCATAGACACACAGCTTAGCCCCTGCGATATTCTTACCATCCCACATAATGCAACGAACGACCCGAATCTACAACATTCTACAATTCAACCCACAAATAATAATCAACCCATAACTCTATCAAACTCTTCTGAAACTGTAGAAAATCTAATAGCACTAGAGACAAACAACGCTGAAATACTCACAACTGATGCCGATCAAACACAGAATCACAAAATTAGACAAGTATTTACAGAAATGTTAGTCAAATACGCCGATACAGATCCAACACTTAGACCGGTAATACCAAAACTCCACATTACACGCAACATAATAAAGACGGTAAATTCACTTAACAAGTTAATAGGAGAACATCTAGAAGCGAAAGAAACGCCAGATTTAACGGAAATCCACAGTGCTATTTATTGCGCTGCAATATCAACTACAACTCTACACACTAAACTAAATAACCCCCTTGAAAAGATATATCAAATAAAACAGGAGACCCGAAAATGCCAAAATGGCAACTACGAATTGAAAATAGAGTCAAGAAACTACGAAAAGAAATTGGACAACTTACACAGTACCTTAAAGGAAATCTTAGCCACACAAAACAACGAAAATTAAACCCCAACAATCTCACTGAAAATCAAATAGTAGAATTATTAGATACTCTGAAACAAAAACTGCAAGCACAATCAAAAAGACTCCGCCGACTTAAAATCAGTAACTCTAGAAGAACGGATAATTTATTTTTTACTAACAATCAAAAACTCTTTTATCAAAATTTAAACTCAGAAAATATTAAAATCATACAACCGCCTAGTACAGATACAATTAAGGACTATTGGGAAAACCTATGGACCAAACCAGCCCATCACAACGTACACGCTTCATGGCTTGATACCGAAATAAGTGAATGTCACAATATTAATCCAATGCCTGAAGTTATAATAGATGATAACGATGTCACATACGCCATAAAGAAGACTTTGAACTGGAAGGCACCAGGGCCAGATAAAATTCAAAATTATTGGATAAAATATTTCACTTCAACACATCACTACATCGCCAAAGCATTCAATTCAGCCCTTAAGGATCCCAAATTAGTGCCACTATTTATGATGCAAGGAATAACATATCTAAAGCCTAAAGATAAAAACGATACTAAAAATCCGACTAAATACCGTCCAATCACCTGCCTTCCAACTCTTTACAAACTACTTACGTTAATAATCACACAAAAACTAAATACTCACATTACTGATAATAAAATAATCCCTGAAGAACAAAAAGGCTGCGATAAAGGATCAATGGGCTGTAAAGAACAACTTATCATTGACGCCCAAATACATAATCAAACTAAAAAAGATCATAAGAACCTTTATTACGCATACATAGATTACCAAAAAGCCTTTGATAGTGTCCCGCATTCTTGGTTGATACATGTACTAAAAATATATAAGATTCATAATACTTTAATTCAATTTCTACAATATATAATGCATAACTGGTCTACTAAACTCAATCTAAGAACAGTCAGTACCACCGTCAGTACCTCACCAATCAAAATTAAGCGTGGCATTTTCCAAGGCGACTCACTTAGCCCCTTATGGTTTTGCTTAGCTTTAAACCCTCTATCTAAAACTCTTAATAGGTCAAACTTAGGATATATTATAGATAAAGTCAATAAAATCAAAATCACTCACCTTCTTTACATGGACGACATAAAACTCTTCGCACCTGACAGGCAACAACTGGAACAACTATTAAAATTAACGGAAAAATTTAGCGCTGATATTTACATGACATTCGGAACTGATAAATGTAAAATTAATTGCATTCTTAAGGGCAAACATACACATACAGAACCACTCAACTTAGAACTACAAGAAGGAACAATAGACAGCATGCAAGCGAAAGACACATATAAGTACCTAGGTTATATACAAAATACAGCTATAGATCATAAAGAAATAAAAAATACATTAAAAAATAAATACAAACAGAGACTAAATAAAATTTTAAAAACGCAATTGTCAGGCCAAAACAAAATTAAAGCTGTAAATACCTATGCGATCCCTATATTAACGTATTCATTTGGAATTATCAGGTGGTCTGACACTGATTTGGAAACCCTCAACACCGCAACCCGAACCGCTTGTTACAAACACAATATTCACCACATCCATTCAGCAGTTGAAAGATTTACAATAAAGAGGAAGCAGGGAGGGCGTGGTTTTATAGACATAAAAAATCTACATTACACCCAAATAGATAACCTCCTAAATTATTTCAAGACAAAAGCTAACACAAGCCCACTTCATAAAGCCATTGTAAATTTACCTCATTCTGGAACACCGCTACAGTTAAATAATGACAAATTTAACCCTAAAAATAAAATAATTAATGATGGAAACAAAATAGAAAAATGGAAAAGTAAGGCTCTACATGGTAAATTTCCGTACCAGTTAAGTCAGGACCATATCGATCAAGCCGCGTCATTCAGTTGGTTAACTAAGGGCAGCATTTATAGTGAAACAGAAGGGTTCTTAATAGCTATACAGTGTGCGGAGTTCGAGTTTTTGTCACTACTCACCGTGAAGAAGTTAACTACAATTTGTATGGCACCGAATTAGTTACCATTGTTTGCCCCTAGGGGCGCTGTTTCGATGCCATACAAATTGTAGTTAACTTCTTCACGGTGAGTAGTGACGAAAACTCGCACACAGCACACAGGACCAAATTATCAAAACTCGCAATTACTCAAAATTTATCCTCAAAGAAGCCATAGAAACTGATAAGTGTAGATTATGCCACCAAACCACTGAGACAATAGACCATATTACCGGAGGATGCAGTGCACTAGCAAATAAAGAATATACTCACCGTCACGATAACGTAGCCAAACATATACATCAATTAATAGCAATCAAGTTTAACCTTATAGATACACATACACCGTACTACAAATACAAACCATCTAACGTTCTAGAAAATGACTCCGTAAAACTCTACTGGGATCGCGATATCGTCACAGACCGTACCATCCTAAGCAATAGACCAGACATAACCCTCACAATTAAATCTGAAAAAACCACTTGCCTTATAGACATCGCCGTTCCAAACACCAACAACCTGAAACAGAAACACACAGAAAAAATCCAAAAATACATACCGTTTTGCAGATGAGATCAAACAAATGTGGCATCAAAACACAGTAAAAATAATCCCGATAGTCATCTCCTCAACGGGCGTTATTCCAAAAACGCTTGCCGTTGCACTTAAATCCCTTAACCTTCACAAAAACACATATATACAGTTACAAAAGTCAATCGTTATAGATACCTGCTCTATAGTCCGCCGCTTCCTTAATTCATCTTCATCATTCCCTACAACTCACACCAATTAAACTTCTTTCACGCTACATGAACAGGATACTTGGCAATCGCCCGTACCTGCTTCATTCTACCGGTTAAGCCGAGACAAATATATGTTAAATAATAATAATAATAATAATAATAATAATAATAATAATCTTCAAGTAAAGTCGCGTCTGGTCTCCATGTGGACCACACTCTAAGCGTGGACCACAGTGTTTTTGCCATCCCCGTCTATTGCGAATCCCATCCATATCTCGCTGGAGCTGGTCCAAAGCCAATTAGTAACTAAGATTGATTTACAACTAACCACCAGCTCACATGCACAAACAATATCGGTACAGCTCGCGGCTTCATTCGTGTAAATACATAGTTCTAAATGTATTTTATCCTGCCTTAAAAAGAAACTGCAGTTTGAAATATAATTATGTTCGCTTAGTATGAGAACCGTAGAAAAATTAACCTATTTACAGTGTTTATGAAATTATAGACAGATTAATAAAGAAAATCTGTGATTTTGCCTATTCTTCCGTAGACACACTTAAGGCGTTTTCGGCATCGAAACTCCCCCGGGGCAGGGTAACCCGAATGAGTATCTACGGAAATAGCCGATCAAACCGATTATTTATGAAACACACAATTTCAAACTACATAAGATTGGAATTTCTTATGTTGTATGTATGTATGTTTTGAATACACATACCTCTCCTGATGGTTCTTTTATATTTATTTTGTCAATAAAAAGCACGTCTTACATTACGTTTCGGCGTACCGATAAAGATTTATTAAAATAATACATAAATAAGTGGTATAATATTACTTTGTACCTAAAATTTGCCTCCTTCACATTAATTTAAACATAATTCCTTTGCAAAATGCATATAATACAACATAGCAAAATATGCATTTTACTACATGCAAACTATTGGCTGTTTTTCCACTTACTGGCCCAGCGCCGGGGCGGCCGGTGACATGTGTCATGTGGGAGTCATCGCCGTGCCATTGCCAGGCTGGTTAGTGAAAAACATCCTCATCTACACCACAGGGGCGACACTCTCTACTAATGACAGCTCGAGCACCGGCGAATGCCAGCCATGATGACGGAAGCCTAAGGTTGCCACCGATATCATTGAACGTCGTGTTAGAGAAATCTATCAAAGATAATATTATGAAATTATAATATTGTCAATTATGTCATAGCACATAACGACCAGCAGCCAGCCCCGTGAACGAAAGTCCTGGCTTGAAAAAACTCACGTCCCGCTAGCCGCGCGCACTTCTTGCTACGCACACATAGCTGCGAGATGTCAATCGTGTAAGTCTATTAAATGACGGTTCTTTAAGTTAGCAATATATATTCTTTCTCTACATTCTGATGATGGTAACTCCTATAGAAGAAGAGGTGAAAAAACATGCCATACATTTTTGCTCCCCTAGCAGAAGCAGGTGCTCGGTACCCGGCCCGGTAAGTGGAATAACAGCCATTGTCTTGGCGCCTGACGAAAGCCGGGCCAACTTTGACCGTAACAATTTAGAAGCAACATAACAAAGTTTCGTTTGTTGGCTTACTAGGCAGCGCTGCAAGTACAACCTTTGCTTTATGTCAAAAGACGTGGTCTTTGTTTTGTTTAACTTGTGCAGTTTGATGTATGATTAAACCGTGGTATATCTTTGATCTTTTTATAGTATAAAAAGAAGTCGCTTCCTTTCCTGTTCTCTTAAATCTTTTAAACTACTCAACGGATTTTAATGCAGTTTTCAGCAATAGATAGAGTGATTCAAGAGGAAGGTTTATGTGTAATACATTGCACTGCGAAGCTGGGATGGGTTGCTAATTTGATAATATTTATTGCAACATTGTAGGTTCGAGTTTTGTGAGTCGACTTATATATTTAAGTCTTTTTCAATTTGAAAAAAATATATAATAACTTTACCTGCATAATTCCCAGGATAAAGTAAACTGTGTTAATGCACGGTAGAACTATGTTTATGCCAAATCATTTTCATATATATTAAAATGCGTCAACACATCGTCACAAACTTTTACATCAAATATACTAGACGTCGCCCGCGACTTCGTGCGTTCAAAAAGAAATATCGCTGGCACCGTATATTTTACATAGATAAAAAGTAGTCTATGTCCTTACCCGTGGTCTAATCTAAATCTGTGTCAAATTTCATCAAAATCAGTCCAGTAGTCTCGGAGCCTATTCAATGCAAAAAAACTAATCTTTCTTCTTTTAATATTAGTGTCGTCGAGTAGTAACGAAATAAAAGCAAGATTTGGAGTCTCGCATTGGGTTGGCTCGGGCTATATTGTCCGGAATCCGTAAGGCCGGGGAAAATTCAGAGCTACTAAAATAGAACTGTGTGATTATATAACAAATACAGTTGAAAATTAAACACACGAGTGTCGAGTCATATGCCAATGTCAGATCTGACAAATCGACACTGGAGACTTTGATATTCAACTATTTAATAAATTAGCACAGAGTTAAATTTTTGGCACTCTGAATTTTCTCCGGCTTTTCGGGTTCCGTATCATATAGTGGGACTATATGATACGTGTAAGTGGGACTATATGAGCCTTAGATACTCGGTCATCACTCATCCTATTACTATTATGTAGTCTCTAGTATCTTAGGCCCTAGGGTGCATATACGTCTTCGGAAGTCGCGATACAACATCTGCCGTAGCCCGTAGCTTCTATCTACGACTGACAAACAACTGAATCATCGCCTAACTAAATATAGACTACCGCCCGTCAATCTCCAAGAAAAAATATTTTGTAACAAAATCCGTTACACAATCAATTTTCTTGGAGATTGACCCAGGTACGCCCAAAGATTTCAAAACTAAAGATGTGCTATGAGGTACATTTGACAGAAAAAATCTTCATACAAGCAAAAGTTACGCCATCTTGATTTCAGAAGACTGAATATACTGCGGAAAGCAAATACCAAAATGACAAATGTCAGACCTGAATGGCCCCAAAACGCCCCAAACAACTCCACGATTGACACCGGAAACGTTATGAATGAACGAATAAGCTAGGTGACCAAGATGCTAATATACGATAGCTACGCAACTGAACTTGCATCCTTGGATAAACAAATTTAAAGATTTAAGTAACCCCATAAGTAAATCAATGATAAGCAGTAAGCAAAGATGATGAATTATAGCTAAAAATCCTCTCGATCACTTTAGCGTTTAAACAAAAAAAAACAAAATCTGTTCATCCGTATGGGAGCTACGATGCGACGGACAACACACACATACATACACGTCACCTATAACACCCCTTTGTTTTCGTTGGCGACTTAATGTAGGATTTGTGCCTCATACACAATTTCTGTTATAAATCTCCCCCCCTCCCCGATATTAAAAGTCTGGGAGGCTCGAGAACACCCTTCCCCCCTCCCTTCCCAGGTCAGTTGTGTCCGTGGTCGACAAAAGCGGCGCGTGCGGGAGTGGATTCATACACGCTTCCTGGTCCCCGGCCCGGGACCCCACGCGTCGCCGGAGTCGACCGCAGGTCTTAGCCGTCCGCGGCCCTCACCACCATCACCCTCAGTTGACACCTCGGGTTTCCCCTGCTTTCTGCCGCGGGGGGGTCTTCCCTTAAAATTTGACGAAATGCGTCCAGTATTTGTACTGGGCGCGTCATCCCACCCCATGTAGAGGGGCTCAGCCCCTGACCATGGTTCTCCGCCCAGGGCCCCTTTCAAGGGCCCGGCGTGAGAAGACGAAGTAGAATTTTCTGTTGTAAAATTATTCTGTGTTTATGGTAACAAGATCAAATATATGATCTGAGGTGGAAACGCGCAGGTGTGGCATTTGATTACAACTGCTACATGGTTCAAAGTTTATCATATGTATTAAGAAGCACTTTGAACTGTATGTGAAATCCTAATATAATTATAAATGTGAAAGTTTGTGAGTATGTATGGATGGATGGATGTTTGTTACTCTTTCACGTAAAAACTACTGAACGTATTTTGATTGAATAATAGTATGGTAGTAGCTTGAGATCTGATTAAAACATAGGCTACTTTTTATCCCGAAAAAAGTACAGTGTTCCCGTGAGATGCTGTGTTTACGCGGGCGGAGCCGCGGGCAACAGCTAGTAATAATATCCAAGGACGCTTCACGCCACGTCAGTCTGGCCCCGTGCTAAGTACTCGAATGACTTGCGTTACGCTGGACTGAGGGACCGCGGAATTCCGGATCATATGATCCGGAATTCCGCGGTCCTTCTTCGTTAATACTAATACTACCCAACGCGAGACTCCAAATCTTGCTTTTATTTTGTTACTACACGACTACACTAATATTAAAAGAGGAAAGATTCGTTTGTTTGCATTGAGTAGGCTCCGAGACTACTGGACCGATTTTGATGAAATGTGGCACAGATATAGATTAGACCACGGGGAGGGCCATATACTACTTTCTCTATGCAAAATGTATGGTGCCAGCGTGATTTCCTTTTGCGCGCAAGATGTCGCGGGCGACGTTTAGTATATATGATGTAAAAGTTTGTGACGATGTGTTGACGCATTTTCACAAAAATCAGCTTTCCTGTGAAACTAAATTTGGCATAAACATAGTTTGTACCGTGCTTTAACACAGTTTTAAAGTTATTATATATTTTTTTCAAATCGAAAAAGACTTAAATATATAAGTCGACTCACAAAACTCAAACCTACAATGTTGCAATAAATATTATCAAATTAGCAACCCGTCCCAGCTTCGCAGTGCAATGTATTACACATAAACCTTCCTCTTGAATCACTCTATCTATTGCTGAAAACTGCATTCAAATCCGTTGAGTAGTTTAAAAGATTTAAGCGAAGAAGAAAGGAAGCGACTTCCTTTTATACTATGAAAAGATCAAACATATACCACGGTTTAATCATACATCAAACTGCACAAGTTAAACAAAACAAAGACCATGTACTTGCAGCGCTGCTTAGTAAGCCAACAAACGAAACTTTGTTATGTTGTTTCTAAATTTCTACGGTCAAAGTTCGGCTTTCGTCAGGCGCCAAGACAATGACTGTCTTTCCACTTACCGGGCTGCCGGCACCAGCACCTGCTTCTGCTAGGGTATAGGAATTACTATTCACTAGGTCATGGACGCTCTTTTATTATAAAGTTTTTAAACTTTCATTCGACAAAAAACATAATATGAAAAATTTGTCATTTGTCGTCATGACAACCAAGACTAATCGGTAGCACACATCACAAGTCACAATCACATCACAATCTTTCATGACATGAAAACTAAAACACGACAAAATAAAAACGAAATTAGACTTAAATTTTAAAATTAGATTTAAAATTTAGAAGTCAGGTCCCTTCGACGGGACACAATGTTTACCGGATTTGTCCACTATTGCCACTTATGCGATAGGAGTTTCGTGCACACGCATACATTAACCGCATACTTGTAGTAATGCAATCAAATCGAATGCTCACCATGTAGCTGATTATCTGTTCCTTCTCTTTAATCTGTGTGTAAAGTCCAACAAGTACGAAATATGTTTACTTACCCGTTAAAATGTTCAAAATGTGTGATCAATATAACCGTCCACTCAGATTTTGATCAGTCTCCTTAGCTACGGAGTCAAGGGTCCTCTCTCTAAGCGCAATTGACTTTTAAACTAGCGTCAGATAGCACTCCTAAGCTTCAAGTAAACCGCAACGGATTCAGGACTCTTTAAAAAATATCAAAAAATAAAATTGTGTGCGATCGTTAATGAAATCATTCACCCTATAATAATAATTTTTGACCTCTCTATTGACCCCTCTATGTATATGAGATTGTGCATTAAAAATTGCGGATTTAATCGAAGTAATTTTTTGTTTTTTGACAATTTTGGTGTAATCGCCCAGGGCGCTGGTAAAAATGGCATCCATTTACAGAACGTAATCGGTAATACACTTTTATTTTTATTTTATGAAATGAACCACGAAATGAGCAGACGAATCGCCTGATGGTAAGCGATTACCGCCGCCCATGGACACTTGTAAACTGATTTTTTACTCTGTTTCTTAAAATGTCCGTTTATCTGTTTTTAAAATGTCCGCTTGTCTGTTTAAGGAGTAACTTAGGCCACTTTTATATTGAGGTTCCGTTTAAAAAATAGGACTTCGTTTTCATTAGTTCTACGCAAACGCAGTTGCGGGCACCAGCAAGTTAATCATAATTATATTCGTAGAACAAATACAAATATGAGACGCATTTTAATTACAGAAGTCAATTTCGTAACATCCCGAAGTTTCGATGGATCTGTCTCGGGAGGCTGTATAGATTAGGTTACGAAGGAGCCATTCCATTAGGCCCCCGAGCGTAATCTTCCAAGTTTAGGAATATTGTAATTTTATGTATTACCAAGCTCATGCGATATCTTAATTACATGACTGTTACATTACAACGAATGAATATAAAATGCGATTTAACAGAAATATTACTACGCCTGTAGCCCCGATACCTAAACGAGGAGTTACAAGAGCGTTTCCCGCTCTATAAGGCTGGGACTATATTATGCTACAGAATCCGGCGAACCCAGAAAAATTCAGAGCACTGAAAATAGTACTGCTAATACGATAGAGTTGAAAATCTAACACATGAATGTCGAGTTGTCAGATTTGACATCGATATTTGACTTGACAATCGTGTGTTCCTATTCAGCTCTAATGTATGAGCGTAGAGTTCTATTTTCAGTGCTATGAATTTCCCCCAGCTTTACGGATCCCGGAAAATATAGTGCCAGCCTGAAGGAATCGCAATGCAAGCGTTGTAATTTGTGGCATCACTCCGGTCGAGCCAATGGAGCACAAGCAGATCTCCCATGGAATCTTATTATGCAATTCAAGTGATACACCATCGACGCAAGGACGTGAATTGAATTATATATCTAGATAATAAAAACCAGCCAAGTGCGAGTCGGACTGGCGCCCGAAGGATTACGTATATTCCGATTATCTTTACAAGTAACTTTACAACTATCCGTTCGTATATAGAGCACTAGTATTAACTATTAATATCAAGAAAAAACAGCGGGAGAAGCTCACTTGAATATTTATTCTATTATTTATTTTTAAAGAGAACATAAAACTCAATATTCAGTGAAGATTTCAAGCGTCTACCTGTTGCTGTTATTAGTAATTAATATGAAGAAAAACACGGCAAAAATCAAGTTTGTTGTATATTTGGAGCCCGGAGCCCCCCATAAATATTTATATTATTCTGGTATTTGTTGTTATGGCGGGAACAGAAATACGTCATTTCTGCAACAGTCTAGTTATCGCGGTTCACGATATGTCGTGTGGTGACAGGCAAACGGACGGACGGACGGCAGCGAAGTCTCAATAATAGTGACCCGTTTTCACCCTTTCGTACGAAACCCGTAAAAGGTAAGGTCGAGAAATGACGTGTTTCGATGAGTCAAGTGGGCAGCAACTCGTGAAAACATTTATCGGAACTCACAATGCACATTCATATTTAAACGCCCGTTTTGTTGTACAATTTATTATGTATTGTATGAGCCACATTTTTTTAATATTGAATTCGCCAACAAAACGATTTTTCCAATTACAATATATTTGATCAAATATAAAAAATTATTGAGTCAACAGTTCTGTTTTGGATAAAATGTTACTAATTAATTGTATTGAAAAATTTATTCTATACTAGCTTTTGCCCGCAGATTCGCCCACGTGGGAGTGTTCGTCACAAAAAACTTCTTTATCTTAATATGCTTATACCTAATACATTTTCACACGTACTTTTTAATTTTAATATATCTCCTAGATAATGATTGGGTAATATTGTATCCGTTTAAATAGCTTCTAAGAATACCATATTATTTGTGATAATTTCTTTTTTAAACTTAGACTGGGTATAGTAATCTATCCTTAAAAGACATATGTATGCGATCGCACACTTTTTTGTAGACACCATGTTACCGACTTCAAAAATATGAAGATCGAGTAGAGAAATAGTTAAAATTTTTACCGAATTTAAAAGGGGAATTATTTGGAAAAGACGTTTTATTTCATACTTTTTTGTGCATTTATACTTTGCAAGTCGGTTTTAATTTTTTTTGTTAAAAAATAGCATTTTTTCCCTTATTAATTATATTTATTATTATTAACACATTTTAAGAAAGTTCTTAATACAAAAAAAGCTTCCGGTATTCTCACTCTCTCGGCAAAACGAACTCAAGCGTTTTTTTATGCCGGTTTTCTGAGATACCGTGGTATTTCCCCAAATAAGCATTACCACAGACTGTGGACCAAATAAACAATCACCAGTGATGATAATGATTAGACACTATATTATTAAATAATAATTATTATCTTTTGTAGTAGGTAGTCGGCGGAAAAATGTAGCAGTCAGTATTAAATATAATATTAGGTCATTACATATGAAATTGGTGTTTTGTAAAGGAGGAACATAAAGTCGTTTTTTTTTAAACATAATATATTAATTTAATCAAAGTATATACCATTGCTATCTATGCACTTTTGCCATCTCATATGTAGTTCATTGATTCCTTTACTAAAAAAACCATTCGGACAGGAATCAATAAAATCTTTGAAGGCGCTTTGGACTGCCCCATCGGAGTTGAATTTTTTCCCTTGCAAGAAGTTATCCAAATTTCGAACAAAATGGTAATCTGTTGGAGCAAGGTCCGGGGAGTACGGTGGATGTCTTAGACATTCCAATTGAGCTCCTCTAATTTGGTACCCGTCTGTTGTGCAGTGTGTGGTCTAGCGTTGTCCTGAAGCAGCAGTGGCCTAGAGCGAATGACCGACCTTGGTTGTTTAGCAGCTAGATTTTCCATCATGATATGCAGTTGCTGGCTATAGACATCTACCGTAATCGTCTGGCCAGATTTAAGAAAGCTGTAGTGAACGACACCGGCACTAGTCCACCAAACGCTCACAAGGAACTTTTTTGTATCAATTTTTGCTTGGGGCAGGCTTTGGCTGGTTCGCCAGGGTTCAGCCATTGCAATAAGCGTTTCAGATTATCGTACAGCATCGTACAAAATCCCTTAATTATTGTGCCGGTTGAGTAATGTGACGCAGCAGTCGACGCGCGTTTGTCGGTTTGCTGCACTCCATTCATGAGGTTTTCACCCACCTTTCAAGCTTTTTCACCTTTCCAATTTGCTTCAAGTGGATTAAAACAGTTTTATCACTAACACCGCAGCCTGCAGCTAACTCGGACGTGGCTTGCGATGGATCCGCTTCCACAATAGCCTTCAATTCTTCATTATCAACTTTGGTCTCCGGCCGTCTATGGGGCTGGTTTTGCAGGTCGAAATTTCCAGAACGAAAACGTTGGAACCAAAAACGAACTGTTTTATTTTACGACACCGCCGCCATACACATAATTAATCCTTCGATCCGTTTCTGCAGCACTGGTGCGTGGAACTCGTACTCGAAAATACTAATACGATACGATATTTCAAATTTTCCATTTTGTAAACAGAGTGACGCAAAGAAAAAACCAAAAGAGGAACAAACAAATGAATTACGGTTTTCTAAACACAAACATAGGCCTTTTCATCCTTTATTGGATGATTTATACAGAGTTCTCCGAGCGAAGTAACCACTCTTAAAATACTGTAATGCCTGGGACAGTTGGTTTTTAAATGTCGTATGGTTGCCAAAACACGTACGGCATTCTCACAATATAGTCAGCTTAGTCCAGAGGAATGCCTGGTCAATACGTCTGGGGCCAACTATGTGCGGGTTTCCTCACGATGTTTTCCTTCACCTTTAGAGCGTCCGTATTTGAGATCTGAAAAACTCTCATTGGTACACGCTAAAACCTGGGAAGCGAACCTGCACTCTCTCGAGTCTACCGGTCATACGATCAAACGGTCTACCCACTAGGCCACGGAGCTCGAAACACAAATGCATGAGTAATTAGCGGTATAAATTTGAAATTGGAATTCCTAACCAAAGAAGATATATTTTGAGATCGAAGTGGCCGGTACGACAAATGACGTAAACAGACGATCATGAATACAATTTTGGCTATAGCGAAATTTCAAATACATAAATACAAAACTATGAGGACTGAGGTGTACCTATGTCATCATAATAATTATTATGTTGGTGTATCGTAAGAAGATGGTGGTGATGATGATGATGATGATGATTACTGTAAGTGGCATAATATGCTTGTTCTTTAAACAATGCTGAAATATCAAAACGTGTATCTTTAAAGACTGAGGAGTTCTGTTCAGTGCTTTTGGATCTAGGGCACACCACCTTGGCACATTTTACTTACTATAAAAGTCGAAATCACTATAAATGTCCTCATAATTTTGTGGAGTTCTCTCGATTCCTCATGGATGCCATCATCAAGTCTCCACCTTGGTGACTAAGGGACCAATTTCGAATTTTATTCTTTATACAACAACAAAAGAATTTTAAAAATTCTTCGAGAAACGGCAGAGTAATGTTCAAAGATATACGTGTCGGTGTTAAAGAGATGAGAAGTACCTATTATCATCATAATGTGTGTGGTGTGATGAAGGCGGTGATGGTGATGATTACTTTAATTGACATAGTGGCATATGCTTTCAGTTCTTTAAACAACGCTGATATCCCCAAACATATTGTATCTATAACGACTCGGGAGTTCTGTTAAGCACTTTTGGTTCCGGGGTGCAAAATCTTTATTTTTAGTAGCATAATATGCCTGTATTAATTTTAGAAAAAGTCAAAATCACTATATATCATATAATTTTCTAGGAGTTCCCTCGATTCCACTAGATTCCATCATCAGGTCACCACTTTGGTGTCATAAAGACCAATTGGGGATTATACCTTTTACAGCAAAAAAATAATTTTAAAAATTGGTCCACATCCAAGTAATCGTTGAACATACAAAAAAAAAAAAATATAAACAGCCGAACAGTATAACCGCCTATTTTTTTGGAAGTCGATTAATTAAATTTTAACTGGAGTGGAGTAACCAAAATGCATTCAAATCGGTTAAGCCGTTGACTTCGTACGCGCAAAAACAAATATCACGGGAACCGTACATTTTTCCGCAATAAAAAGTAGCCTATGTGTTAATCCATGCCAAATTTCATCAAAATCCGATCATTCTGAGATTAGCGCGTACAAATGCACGGACAAACTGACAAACAGAAAAACAGACAAAAATTCTAAAATTCATTGCTTTGGGTTCTATGTCGTGCATAAAGTAATACTTTTTAATAGTTTTAATAATAATAATGTGTAATAATTGTTCCGTAATAGTTTTTCTTATTTATCTTCCATGTACAGACAGCGATCAGTTACGAATTTATTATATGTAGAGATATAGATTTTAATAAAAAAAATATAATTTTGAAACAAAAAATAATAACCGGTTTCCAAAGTAAAAATGCACAAAAAGTATTTAAATTAATTCTAAATAATTCCCCTTTTAAATTCGCCTAGAATTTTAACTATTTTTTATCAATCAATCTTCATTATTTTGAGGTCGGTACCAGCCCAAAACAATATCCTGATAAAACAATATTCTATAGAACTGACGTTCAAATCGGCTGGTACCGATTTCTAAAGTTTGATTTGAGAGATGAAGATTGAGTATTCTGAGTATTAAATTGGAGCTGTGTTCAATTTCAGTGTTTCATGTCCGATAAGCGATCAATTCCACCCTGATGGGGTTGTTTTTACAGGCCATAGATGTATGATACCAAACACAATTCAGAGTCTTCCATACGTACCGCAACCACACCACGCCGACGCGACAAAATATGGTCCAGCTGTGGTTACGTGTGAACCACATCACAGCCACCAGCGTATTTATATCAGTAATTAAAAATAAACATCGACATTTTGTCGGTACCACAACGCAACGATAAGTCGTCGGAGTGGTATGGTTGTGGTATGTGTAGGAAGGCCCTAATAACTAGTTAATAGAATAAGGCTGGGAGTATATTATGATCCGGCGGACCCGGGAAAATTCAGAGCACTGAAAATATAACTCTAGAGTATAGATAGAGTTGAAAATCGAACACATGAGTGTCAAGTCAAATCACACTCGACACTTCGATTCTCAGCTTTATTGCATTAGCGCAAAGTTCTATTTTCAGTGCTCTGAATTTTCTCCGGCCCGCCGGATTCCAGTTCCCCTAGTCCCAACTCCCAGCATATGGCGTTTCTTTGCGGAAATCCATAGCATGTTTGCTCGTTGGACTAATGCTTTAAGGTTTCAACGCATGCTTATGCGTGTACTCACACATTTGCCTGCAGGTTTTGAGTATTTTTTCGCAGTATATTTCTAGATATAACATTAATAAAATTCTATTTAACTGCAGTAAAAGTTTTCTTACAAATACAGACAAATCCGAGAGACATAGCTATAAGACTGTGTAATTAATTAATTTCGCAATTGTTTGGTACATGTTGTTGGAACCACATCGACTTACGGAAATTACAACCGAACCTCAGCTGCGGTACATATTATCAGGGAAGACTTTAATAAGATTTTGGTTGAGTTACAGTGAGATTATTAAATTTAAATAATTTTGTGTATCTCATAAGGTTGTTCTAAATGAATAGGGTATTTTTCAAGTTATATTTAATATATCGCCTTATCGAACTTATCGACGCATATTACAAATATGCGTCGATAAGTTCGATAGTAGACGTATTGTTTTCAAAACAAGGCAGGTTACGACCCGGGTATTTTATTTTGATGGCCAGGTACCGGGTTGCGACCCGGCAGTTGGGAAACACTGCACTAGGTCATGGATGCTCTTATTATATTATATTATTATTATCTTATATTTATATTATTTCGTTTAATAAAGCAAGTCATCTCCTAGAAAATGAAATATTTACTTACCTATCCTTAGGATAGGTAAAATAATACATATTTATTCTAGTATTGATATACAGCACAATACATAACGACTTTTTTGTTTGATATTATTTGTATTTAATATTCTAATATTGTAAAGTTTTCACATTCGTTGAACACAAATTTATATTCAAAAACGTTATTTGTCGTCATGACAACCAACAACACAATATCATAATTTTCAATCTCACATGACATTAAAACTCAAACACGAAATTTGAAAAGTTAGGCGTCTCTTGACGGGTTTTTGACACTATTGTCGTGTACGCGATAGGAGCATTGTGTGAAAACGTCGTATGCTTGTAGCTGGGCAAAACTAATCGACAGTTTTCTATGTACATGTTTGTCTGGTCCTAGCTTTCTTTTAATCTGTGCTGATATTCCGCATACGGAGGGTAGAGGAAAGGAGTACTATGTCCATACATGAAAAAGTGTCCCTAAAAAAGCGGTGGCACTACGGTTAGCGCTCGAGAACGGCTCCAATAATTTCCATAAAATTTAGCAGTTACTTAGCACACAGGAGGGAATTTTTGAGTTTTTATATATTTTTTTCTTTAACTGCGTTTTACTTAAGACAATATGAGATGTACTTTTTACGTTGTTGGCAAATTAGTGTCTCGGGATCGAGTTCCAGTTAGTATAAAATTTTTGTGATTTATTCTTTTGACGTGATAACCTCTTATAATTCGATGAGCCGGCTGCACGCACGAAAAAACATGACTAATGCGGCGTTACCTCGCACTGAGGCGTTCCATTTAAGGCTTGAAGTGCAAGCGAAGAGCGCGGAATCTGTCTCTCTCCTAATGGAGTGAGCGATCCATCAGTATTTTCTTATGACGTTGTCACGTTCAACTATCGTCAGTAAACCGTCTTTACGGACAACCGATTTTTTTATACCTCTACAGTCTCCATACTCCATAGGTAGGGAGGGTACCTACGCCAATTTAGTTTTTGACTGTTAACGTGAACTAAACAAGTCAACAAACACACTACTTACTTGAGCTGCCAATGCATGTACAAACTAAAATCTTATACTTTAAACGAGACAATCTTGTATATTATATAATTGTAATCTTGGAAACGGCTGCATGTACTTACATGAAATTTGATATGCAGGGAGTTTTGGGGGAGAGAAATCGTTCTAGCTAGGTTTTATCCCTGGGAAACGGCGTATTTTTAAGTTATATGTTTCTTCTTCTGTCGTACACCAATATATCAATAATTTCGACTCCAATAATGTCAGTCCAATCGGCAAATTGGTTAATTTTTGCGTTGTCCAAAATTTCATAATGTGGTGGGTTCGAACCCCGGTAGAATATAAAAATTTTGTGATTATTAAAAAAATAATTAAATCAACTAGAGCTCCGAGCAACGCTCGGTTACCCAGATTTTTTTATTTCATAGAAACACAGAGTACCTATATACATATTTTAATTCAAACTTTATAAAAATTGAATGAAAAGCCGATGCTGTATGTAACCTGCGGCTTACCCCAGATATGACCACCGAGTACGTTATAGAAAAGTTTTGAAGCATGAAATGAAGCACTGATTGGTCGATACTCAATACTGATACATACGAGAGGTATTCAAGAGCTCTTTTATATGTAAAAAAGCAAATATATTTTAGTATGAGTTGGAATTCTAGCTTAGTTATTATAGAGCTAGCTTTTGCCCGCGGCTCGCGTAAATGCAGTATCCCACGGGAACACTGTACTTTTTCAGGATAAAATTTAGCTTATTTTATTTATTTATTTATTGAAACTTAATGCACAAACATGTACAAAGGCGAAATTAATGCCTTATGGCATTATCTACCAGTCAACCTTTGGGCGTTACAGGAGCAAAATTATATAGGTGCCGGTAAAGTGAAAAAAAAAATGCTGAGAAGAAGAAATCAAAAAATCCTAGATGAAATAGGGATACAAACATGATACAATACAATAATATAAATACAATGAAGATAGATAACAAAATATATTATAACAATATATACCTATGAAATACAAAATTACTATAATATATATATATATATATATATATATATATATATATATATATATATATATATATATATATATATACACTAACTAATAACAAATACTAAGAATCTGCCAATTGCTTAAAATAAAATTCACGAACCCTGCGCTTGAACGTGTCCCTGGTTTTTGACATCCTGATTTCTAGAGGAAGTGCATTCCAGAGAAGAATAGCCTGTATATTGAAAGAAGAATGGATGATATTAGACTTATGGGGAGGGCAAAGTAAAACCTCGTTGTTAGTCGATCGGAGGTTCTTGTCGTGCCTGCTGCGGAGATATTGAAAGTGAGAAGAGAGATACTCGGGAGCGTGTTGATGGTGCAGCAATGACTAGAGCATGCACAGTGCCCGCACAGAGCGGCGCTGGCGTACTGGCAACCAGTGCAGCTTGAAGCGATAGGAAGAAACATGATCGAATTTTCGTAGGTTGAAGATAAACCTTATACAGTTATTGAAAAGACGATCAAGTTTATTTAGTTTATCAGTATTAAGATCGAAACTACACACGTCACCATAGTCGATTATTGGGAAAATAAGGGTCTGCACCAGCAAAGTCTTGACCGGGATAGGAAGGAAATTTTCGAAATCGCAAGATCCCCGTGACTTTGCAGGAAACGTCAGTAATATGGGTTTGCCAACCGAGAGACGAGTCAATATGTAAACCAAGATCTTTTACGCTGGAACTAAAAGAAATAACAGACCCATCGTAGATAACAGGTGGAAGAGTGCTTTTGTCCACTTTACACAAGCATCGAGATGTACCTAACAATACAGCCTGACATTTAGTTGGATTTACTGTTAAACCAAATTTGTCACACCAGTCTTATATTGCTCTTAGATCCTGGTTTAACTCTTCGATGGCTGTTGGTAACCCCTCTAATCCTGCCTGGATATAAAGTTGTAAGTCATTCGCAGTACGTATCATCTGTATGCACAGATGATACGTACTGCGAAGTCTTTTGGTGATAAGATTTATAAAAATACAGAAAAATAGGGGAGATAAAATACCGCCTTGAGGAACACCAGCATCGAGATTACGCCAATTAGATGACCTATCCGTGCGTACTGACTGCTGACGGCCTCGAAGATAGGAAGAAATCCATGTTAGCGCTTCAGACGAGATCATAAGGCCGGAGAGTACTGCCAGTAGGATATCATGATTGACGTGGTTAAATGCGTTCGAGAAGTCTACTAACACTAAAACGGTAATCATAGAGTTCTCGAAACCAGCTCTGACATCGCCTGTCACTTTTAACAATGCAGAGGTTGTGCTATGTCCAGGTCTGAAACCGGATTGAAGTGGGGAAAGTAAGTTATTCTGATAAACAAACCTGGACAACTGCTTGTGGACGCAGGCTTCGAGAACCTTTGATAAGAAAGGAAGGATGGAAATACGACGAAAGTGTGAAGGATGAGTGGGGTTGGAGATTTTTGGAAGCGGACGAATGAAGGCTTTGCGCCACAGATTTGGAAATTCTGATGAATCAAGGGAAAAATTGATAATGTGGGTGATGGCAGTCAGGAGTTAGACTTGAATGGTGGTAATCATACGACGACTGATGTCATCACATCCCATGGCTTTTGATACTATAGACTTGATTGTCTTGTCGATCTCGTCTGAAGTAATTGGAGAAAATTGAAATGGACCTATATTAGGACGAGATAGGCTATTTAAATAACCAATTGTCTGGAATTTTGTGTCATCATCTAGTGTTACTGTGGAAGAGAAATGGAGATTGAAGTCGTCAAGACTAATGGCGCAAGGCAGTTCTTGGTGTTCATGCGACTTACCTACACCAATAGTTCCAAGGAACTTCCAAACATTATTTTCGTAAATATGTCGGCGTTTAGCATTACGTATCATCTGATTGCAACATGGAGAGGAAGCTATTATTTTATGAGGAAGATTACTACGTGGCGACACCACCGCCTCGCCGACCCATCCGATCATTGCGGATCAGATCATAGCCGGGCAGGGCGTATGATGTGGAGAGAAGATTAGGTTTAAACCAGCTCTCAGAAATCAGGATGGCATGTACGTTATTCCCAGTAAGGGTCACAATCATGTCACTGAAGTGAATTGGAACACTTTGCGCATTTATGTGACAGATGTTAAGAACACCATTTTTTTTATAATTAAAGTTCTGAGATAAAATTTCGCCTAACGTATTACAAACAGAATCAAAACTTTCGTCAGTAGATAAAATACATGATTCATTGGCAGAATAAAAAGACTCAATATCAGACATAGATTTTTCTGTAAAATAAAAATAATATATTAATAATATAAAATAAAATATATTTAGTTAATACTAATTATGTTATTCCTAGCTCAGAGTTTACAAAAAAAAAAAATTTTGCACGTCCGTACCACCCGCCAACTAACAAAATATACAATAAATCACATAAAATAACAAAATAAAAGGAATGTAAGAGAAACGTAATATTTTGCATAAAAGGAACAGGTTACAAGACTAAACATTAACAAGATCACAAACAAGATTAAAACTGTGCTATTATTACGTGTAAAAGGTTTGCGTGCGGATTTCCGAACGCACTTTGATAGAGAGTTATGAAATCTCAAAAACGAGAAAAAGCAAAAAGAAAATGTCATGTGTCAGAGTGACAGATTAAGTTTAGTATCACTCAAACACTTTTGTCACTTGTCAAGTGTCAGTAACAATTTTTCGAGGCAAATTAATAGGTTAAAAGTAAAATTATTCGTTACCGACAAGTAACACCCTGTTACCCTCCAAAATAATTAAACAAAAACAAACAAGTATAAAGCACAAATATGAGAAGATACAAAAATCAACAACATGTATAGTGTTATGATGAGAGGACAGTGACTACTGACTAACGAGATGAAACATGTAGATAGACAATAGTGGTTAATCTTTAGCTATAGACGGAGTTACCGAAGATACCTTGGGGTATTTCGACATGAGGGGCTGGAGCTCTTCTATGCACAGCACCTTATGACGCTTCCCATCTGCAGTCTTGATGACAATAGTACCGTCCTGTGTCCAGCATGCCCTTACACCGAAATGCAGTCTCGCCTTGCCGAACACTACCTGCCGCGACCTTGTCAAAAACTCCTTAACTGTAGCAGAAGTACCTTTCAACTTTGTTTTGGCTCTCCATATCGCAGTCTTGGTCTCAAAAGAAGAAAATTTCACAAGTATTGGTCGTGTTTTATTGGGCTCATTGGCTCCCAAGCGATGACACGCCTTAAATGAGCTTGATGGAATGTCCTGAAGACCTAATTTGCTGTTCATTAGACTCACAATAGTGGCTGTGCAATTTTCACCATTTTGTTCAGGAATACCAGAGAAAATTAAATTCTTCCTGCGTGACCTGAACTCAATTGTATCAACAGCCTTTGAGCATTCCGAGATCTGCTTGCGAAGGAGGCTGAGCATTGTGAAGGTTAATTCACGAAACGTGCGGAATTCGTCGGCAACCTTAGCAACAGTATCCTTGGCAGAACCACTTTGCAGCCGGGCATGAAGTTCCTCCATCTTTTTTGTTACAAGTTCCTCAAGACTCTGCTGTGCCTTTACAATTTCATGCAATTGTGACATCGTTGACTGTAGATACTTGCGAATGTTTTGGAGAATACAGGTGTAATCTAATGTAAGTCAGCTGGTGGGTGGTGTCTAGTGTCGGTAATAGCACTTCACATAGGGTTCCACAAACGCTTATTGACTTTAAAACTGTATGTATTGTGCTCAATCATATAATAATATTTTCACTATATTTGGTTAAACTATTTAAATAATATAATTAGTTATTAAGAATGTCTGTGTACTTTTTTGCACCTACCCTCTTTTTAGCTTATGTGTTAATCCAGGGCTCAACTACAACCATACCAAATTTCATCAAAATCTGTTTAGTAGTTTTTGCGTGAAAGAGTCACAAACATCCATCGATCCTCACAAAATTTCACATTTATATAATATTATTATTATTAGGACACACTCGTACGTTTTTAGAACAGGTACAATATAGGTCGGTGTAAGGGGTCCCATGTACAGTCCGGTTTTCCTTCAGTTCGGCCTGAACGGATGCAAAACAGTATTGTCTGTGTGCAATTTTGAGATCGTATCAGTCGGCCGGATGGACAAAAGCGCTTCGTTCCAGTGTTTCCAGCCTTAAATACCGCCGAAATGCCCAAACATGTATCTATATGGAGTCAGGAGGTCTGTTCAGTACTTTTGGATGCAGGGTATGCCTTGGTGCAAAATCTTACTTTATGGCAGCATAATATGCTTGGACTACTTCAGAAAAAGTCGAAATAAATTTCGAGGAATTCCCTCAATTCCTCAACTCATGGATCCCATCATCAGGTCACCATTTTGGTGAAAATGGGACCAACTTGGGATTTTGAAAATCGTACCACAGACGGCCGAATTATCGCTAAACATACAAAAAATACATAGTAAATTAAATAAAATAAAAAAAAATATACATAAGCCGGTTAATAAATCATACATATTAGTTTTTTTATTATAAATAAATAGTTCATGACATCTTATAAAGTTATATTAGGTCTTTACCTATGGAATTGCCGTTTTGTATGAAAAAATTTAAACGAATTTTTTTCATGTATTTTTTATTTGTATTAATAGAAGTAATCACCCATGCAATCAATGCATCTTTGCCAACGCAGTGGCAGTTTATTGATGCCCTTCTTAAAGAAATCAGCTGGACGGGAGGCAACAAATTCTTCAAAGGCATTTTGTAAAGCCTCTCGGGTATTGAATTTTTTTCCCGCCAAGAAGTTATCCAAATTCTGGAAAAAGTAGTAGTCTGTAGGCGCAAGGTCTGGTGAGTAGGGCGGATGACGGAGAGCTTCCAAACCCAGTTCTTGCAACTTGCAGGCCGTCTGCTGTGCAGTATGAGGTCGCGCGTTGTCGTGCAGGAGCAGCGGAGACGAGCGATTGACCAATGCTGGTTGGAGATGTGCCAGCTTCTCCATCATTGTGTTCAGTTCTTCACAGTACACATCTGCAGTAATGCTCACCCCGTTTGGTAAGAAGCTGTGATGAATCACACCGGCGCTAGACCACCAAACAGTGACCATCACTTTTCTAGGGGTAAGTTTTCGTTTAGGGCATTGTTTAGGTGCTGAACCAACCAACTTGCTAAGCGCTTGCGGTTATCAAACAGAATCCACTTTTCATCGCAGGTAACAATGCGGTTCAAAATTCCTTCATTTGTGTGTATGTTGAGCAGTGCAAGGCACGTCTCGACGCGTACTTCGCGCTGGCGATCATTGAGTTCGTGGGGCACCCATTTGTCAAGCTTTTTTACCTTGCCAGTTTGACGTTAACGTCGAAAGCTGTTGCTAATTCAGCCGTAGATTGTGTATCATCAGCTTCCACAATCGCCTTTAATTCGTCATTGTCTACCAAAGTCTTCGGACGACCGCGAGGTTCATTTTCAGGTCGAAATTTCCAGAACGGAAGCGAGCAAACCAATAGTGGTGCGTTGGTTTGTAGTGTTAGCTCCGTAAACGCCGCTGATGTTGCGTGCCGCTTGTGCCGCGTTGCTGCCACGACGGTACTCATATTCCATAATTACTCGAATTTTTAACGTTATCCATGATGACGAAAAAGATTGAAATGCGACGAAAATGTAACACTAATCAATAAACAAATGACTACTTTTGGAAAAAGAATTCCATGTTTTTAAAATAAAATTAATTTGAAATTAGAATTCTTAGCCAAACAAAAATTATTTTGATTTGAAATGGCCGGTACTGCAGAACGGCAATTTCATAGGTAAAGACCTATTATTATGTCTAAACGTCAAACGGAACGTAACACCGCCATTTTACTACTACGGACTATAGCACAGATTACAAATAGTACTAGTATGACGTCACAGCACACATAATCTATCAACCAACATTGTGAATAGTGTTTTGGGCGGTTTTTAAAAAGTGTATTTTAAAATAATTTTTTGTAGGTTCTTTTAGGTTCCTAAATAATAGAATAGGTATTTTTTTGTGGAACATATATTTTATACAAATCCGCTGTAGCGTTGGAACGCGTTACGCTATCACGTATAATGGATCGACCCATTGCATTGTCTATTCACAAAAAAAGTGTAAAAGCGTATGACACAACCTAAAACAACGAAAGAAAAGACTTTTAATAACTCTTTTGTTTTTAGAAATCAATTTTATTTATTTATTTACCTACCAACAACTATTGCACTCGATTTTAGTTATAACTTTACTAAAAAGAATTGAAAGCTTAATTCATTTGCGGCCGCCAAACTTTGTAATTAGAATACGTGGCGCCCCTTGTCATTTAAAATAGTTTAGCCGTATTTTATTATTCTATTTTGCTATTCTAAGCTACTAGGCGTTTATTTTTATGTTAATTAACTGTACCTCTTGTGGTTTGCCGGAACTGTAACTGCTCTTGTAGAAAATGCAAGTAATTATTTTGAGGTACACGTTTCCGTGTTGTTTACAGTAAAATGTATATTTGTTATTTAAGTAGTGGGTACAATTAGGTAAGTAGTGATGTAGAGCAGGACTTCCCAACAAGTTGGCGCGCCTCCCTAGGGGAGATATCAAGGGTGGGCAAAATACAAATTAAACATTCAGGGATTTGTCTTATCACTAATATTAATCGAAGCCTCGTCAGTCGCTATTAAACAAGTTACTACAAGTTACAATATTCATTTATTGATTGATATAAATGGAGATTTGTATAGGAATAAATAAATATATCGATAGATCACATATGACCCCCCATATGTGATCTATCGATATATTACTTAGAAATTATTATTTATCTCCGTGGAAAAAAAGATTGGGGAACCCTGCTGTAGAGGATATAACATTCGAACTAACTTATTTAATATTTTAAATCCATTTCATTTCAACACAAAGTTGTTGTAAACAGTCAACAACATTTCGTCTAGGTAAATCTTCAAATTGCATCTAGCATAAGCCTTCTAAGCTCAGACTGTACACGGTGTTGACTTGTGCTTTTACGTTGGGACTATATGATCCGGGATCCGGCGGGCCGGGGAAAATTCAGAGCACTGAATATAGAGCACTGCGCTCATACAATAGAGTTGAAAATCGTAGTGTCGAGTGTCATGCTCGATTTTCAGCTCTATTGTATGAGAGCAGAGTTCTATTTTCAGTGCTCTAAATTTTTCCCCGGCCAGCCGGATTCGGGATTCCGGAGCATAATATAGTCCCAGCCTTAGGGCAAGTATATATTTTTACTCTGTTTAGGGTCAGCTCACACCGAAACGAGACGATACGTGAATTTTTAAATTAGTGATTCAAAATTGAACTTTATTCAGTACACCAGAAGATGTACACGTTACACTGCAAAAGTGGCACTGCGCTATGCAGAGCGATCTAGTTTGAAATTAGAACTCTTGAAAAAACTCATGAATTCGCGGTTTCTCTGAGATAAAATCCTAGCCAGATCGATTTGTCATCCCCAAAACCCACTGCGTAGTAAATTTCTTGGAAATTGTTGAAGCCGTTTCCGAGATTTAGATCAATAATATATATACAAGAATTGCTCGTTTAAAGTATGAGATATTGCTCAGTAATTCTCTGAAAAATACAAAACGTTTCGACTAAAACATAAGAGGAAAAGTTCAGGAAAAAGTGCAGCTTGATAGATGGGAAACTCTAAATGCTACGTCAAACCCAGAACACCTTATTATAAATAGTTCTCAGCTATTCCCCATATTTTCCCATGGGAATCGAATATTACGAGGACAATTCCCGCTAACAAGCTGGAAGTTTTCCAGTTTGATAAGTCGTTATTCGAGATTCTAATAACTTCTAACAGTGTGGTATTTTCTTGAACAAGTATTGCAACTATTATATGGTTAAGTTTGTGAGGCATTTGATATAAGTAGATTCAAATAATTCTTATTTTTTTTTATCTGAAGTATCTATTTTTAATAAATACACTTTTACGAGTATTGTGCAAAGACGACGACGGAGAACGGTGTACATAAAGCTAATACTTTTTTTTAAATAATGCTTTAAAAATGCGTAAAGTAATAAAAATAACAACCACACACACTGCCACAGATTATTCACACACACTACCACTTATTATTCACACACGCTACCGTGCAATTTTGTTACAGATTGACGTTAGTCAATCTGAAATAACATTTAAATCCTAATCGGTACAGTAGTTTCGGAGCCTATTCAATGCAAACAAACAAACAAATCTTCCTTCTTTATAATATTAGTATAGATAAGTAAAAGTATGTAGAAAAAGGATTTTTTAAATTTTAATCTTTGAAATAATACTGTTAGTACCTGGGAGACCACGCTTTTCTCGGAATAGGTATTAAACAATTAATTACAGAAATATTAAACTGGCCGGGACTTTGACTTTGACGAAAGAGCGAAATAACCCATATCTTATATTACGCAAATAAAAAAAGAATGCGCTTTTCCTGGGATAAGATCCACTCTTACCCCAGGGGAACAAGCTAGATCGATTATTCACAATTTAGTTTTTCAAGGAAATCGCTTAAGGCGTATACAAGGTTTTGATAACATAATATATACAAGAATTGCTTGTTTAAAGTATAAAATTATAATATTATTAAATAATTGAAAATTTTATAAATTTTAATTTCATAAATAATTTGTTTTAACCAAGTTTTTCTTCAAACCATTTCAGCTTTAGCTGATCTAGAATTATGCTGAACTGAATTTATAAGAAGTGCTCATGCTAATGGTCCTTTAGGTTATGTCTTTGGTGCCGAATAAAAAAATGGATTTTATTTAAAATTACAAACTTAACGATCCTGCAAATATGCAGTTTATGTGTTTTCTATTGTGAATTTATTATATTAGATAATTCTAGGGGTCGGCCAGTGGTCGAAATTTGACCATCATTACTAATATTGTTATCAGTGTGACTGTAAGTTTGTTTGTTTGGTTGTTACCATTATCGCAGAAAAATGTACGGTTCCGGTTACGGTTCGCAGGAAATTGTTATCAGTGTGAATGTAAGTTTGTTTGTTTGGTTGTTACCATTATCGCAGGAAAATGTACGGTTCCCGTGACCAATCTCACTTAATCGACCATCGTGAAATTTGGCACAGGCATAGAGTAGACTACAGGGAAGGACATAGGCTACTTTTATTGTGTTAACATATACGGTTACCGTGGGGTACAGTATTTACGCGGACGAAGTCACGGGCAAAGGCTAATATATATTTTTTTAGTTTCACATTTTTTGAGTTAATTTGCGTATAAGATACGCAATAAAAATATGTAAAGGAATTTGAAAGAAGGATCGACAATTGTGTCAAACCAAAACCTACCGTTAGTATACAAACGCACGCTAGTGTGAGTGAGGTAGTGTGTGACTGTATGTACGTTAAATTATACAATATTAATTGTATGTATTTATGAGCATTATTTTAAAAATTTTAGCCTTCTACTCACCTTACTCCACATAAACTTTAACTGTGTCAAATTTCATACTCCGCCGTGGGTAAAATTCTCGTAAAACTGTGCTTAAAGTTTTTGCTTGACGTACCAATAATACTAATTACACTTACCTGTTAGTGTCTACAACTGTAAAGCATCAATTTGCTATTGAAAGTTTTAATGATGTGGTTTCATTACGAACTTTGAGTAAAAACCATATACGTATATATTATAGACGAGGCATGTCGAGGAAAAAAATGGCCACACTTAAACGGTCCCACTTTTGGTTTTTTTTGGGGTCATTTTGATATATGAGGTATGGTGATATCAAGATGGCTGACATTTGAGGTACCTAGGTGTAGTAAAAACAAGATGGCGCAACTTTTTCTTGTATGATGATTTGTTCTGATAAATGTACGTCGTAGCCCTTCTTGAGTTTTGAAATCATTGGTAATAAAAACGAAGTCTCTCGAATGGAGGACTAGGTTTCATGGGTTCCTTAGTAACGCTTTCCGTGATTACGCTCTGTCGTTGAGTCGACAACAACTGTTGAGTCTCCCGCTTTGTTGTTGGGAGTGTCCACAGATACCCGCGGTGTAAGCTGTCCAATAGGGTTCCGTATCCTCGTTTGGCCGTTACGTACATTTATTAATGTAGCAAAAGGCCCCACTGCTACGGAACAATAAATACTTAAAATTATCCAGGTGTTAGACATTTATTCGTACTATATAAACCTCCAGTCAATCACACAGAAATCTGGTGTGCTTTTTAGGGCTCCGTACCCAAAGGGTAAAACGGGACCCTCTTAATAAGTCTCCGATATCTGTCCGTCTGTCTATCCATCTATATCTCATGACCGTGATATTTAGACAGTTGAAATTTACACAGATGATGTATTTCTGTTGCCGCTTTATGTATTTAAAAAAAAACAGAATAAAATAAATATTTAAGGACGCTGCCATATAACAACGTGATTTTTTTGCTGGTTTTTAGAGTTCCGTAATACTCAAGGAACCCTTATAGTTTCACTCTGTCCGTCCGTCTGTCTGTCTGTCCGCGCTTCTAGCTTCTATAATCTATATCTATACATATAATAAATTTGTAACTGGTCGCTGTCTGTACAGTGTACATGGAAGATACACAAGTAAAGTATTACAGGGGGGCTTTATGAACGACATCGAACCCAAAACAATGATTTTTAGAATTTTTGTCTGTTTGTCTGTTTATCATGCTTGCGCTATTCCGAAATTAGCGCACTTTCCGATTTTGTACGCGCTAATCTCGGAATATACTGGACGGATTTTGACGAAATTTGGTATGGTAGTAGAGTAGACTCTGGATTAACATATGCTACTCCTTATTGCTGAAAAATGTACGGTTTCCGCGATATTTGTTTTTGCGCGTACGAAGCCAACGGCTTAACCGATGTGAATGCGGTTTTCACTAATACGTTTTGGTTTGCTCCACTTAAAATTTAATGTTTCATTTCAATCGGTTCAAAGATATAAAAGTTAAGTCAGTCTAAAGGCTTCCACAGGCGAGTGGCCGATCGTTTCAGGTAGAACTGACGTCAGTTCGGCCTGAACGGATTCGAGCACACACACGGAAAAATCGCATCAGTTCGTTCTGGTTTGCCACGAGCTACGGTCGTGTTTATTAATTCTAAACTCACTACGCTTGTACACGATACACGCCCGCACGGCTGCGGCTCTGGCGAGAACTAATGTTGTCCAGAATAAATGTTGCCAACTTAGTTGTTTTACAAGTACTACTAAATTAAGTATTTTATTCCCTCATTAGTAGGAATTTAGTTGTTAGTAGTGTTTTATTAGGAAAGTCAGACAGAAATCATATGCAAAATGGCCTAGATTAGGCACAAAAAAAAAACAAAAAAAAAGACATATAATAATACATCGTAGCATTCGTCCGTTTTATACTATATACGTAATACTTCCTAGTATATTTAAAAAAAAATTAATATAACAAAACATAAAATGTAGTGGTTTTTGGGAGCTTTACGGATTCCTAAGTTGTGTAGCTTTTTTGATAGTTGTCAGTATTCTTTTAGTCGACGCGAGTTTAGTAGTTTCGCAAAAACAGAGCTGCCAACACTGGAACGAATCGCTTCAGTCCATCCGGCCGACTGATGCGATCTCGAAATTGCAGACAGAAGATACGATTTTGCATCCGTTTAGGCGGAACTGATGGAAAACCGGACCGTAATAACATATCAAATCCTATAGAATAATTGGCTGAAAGCTATGTAGGTATTACCTAATCATTGATGTATATTAATACCAGGAGTAATAAGTGAGAAGTTCTATTATGGCCGTAGCGCTAACTCATGTTAAGCAACGCCGGTCGTGAATTCAACTGGAATGGGTGACCACAATCCCAAATATGTTTAAGGTCAAAATCTATATGCCTAATACCTACTAACTATTCAAAAGATTTTCGAAATCATTGAAACACGACTACGGAGATATCCTTACTTATATTATTATAAACGCGAAAGTTTTATAATATATACGCAGCATAAAGTACGGTTCTCAGGGATTTCTTTTTCGCGTACGAAGTCGTGGCTAACCGCCGGACTATACTCATATTATAAACAGGTAAAGTTTGTTTCTTTGTGAGTTTGTGACTTACCGAGGTTGTAAGGAGCTAATCTCTGGATCTACTTACTTCAACCGATTTTTTAAATTATTTTACCAATAGAGAGCCACATTATTTGTGAGTGTCATAGGCTATAACATATTAACCCGAATAATGTATTTTCCGTGGTAGTCTGATTTGCAAAAAAAAAACGAAAATAACCTAATCAAGAGCATGTCAGGACATATTTATTTAAGGAGGGTTCCGTAACTATAAACGCGCAATTGGTTTTCTTTTAATTACTTCAAAAGTTATTGTCCGACTTCACTCAAAATAATTTTCCTAAAGGTTTTTAGCATGATCTATCAGCAAGGAAAAAGAAGCTTAAAAGTTTATATCTCCTACGGTTTAGAAATGCTAGGAGGGGAAAAAGTTATAAACCACTTTGGAAACCGATTACTCGAAAATGGTTGACTTTGTGAAATGTCATGTACAAAAACCTTGCCTTTATTTTAAAATACCTATTGAATGATACCCCACACGATGGGGTAGAATAAAAAAATATTTTTCATCCCCACTTCACATGTATGGAGAGCCACCCCTGGAATACAAAATTATTATTATTGTATGATGCCAAAGCCGAGATCTATACACAGTCTATAACTATACCAAATTTCATCTATTTATATTCAAAATTTTGAAGACGGACGAAATTGTGTTTGAGAAACGCTGCCTTAACGATGAGAGATTCATTATTGAGTTCAAGAGAAAAGTTTTAGAATTTGATAGTGTCTGCAAAAAACGTCAGCGACAGCATATCTAAGTCACAAAAACATGATTTTATATTAAAAAAAAATTATTTAAATCGTGATGTGACGTGATGTTTATTGGTCATTTATTATCAACAATTATAATTTTTTATCAAAATAAGATAATTTATCGTGTCAAGTGTTTAAAACATGAGATCTTTTTCATTTACTGCACATAATTTGGACTATTGGTTAAATAGATAAGGGTGGGACTATGATATGATCTGGAATCCGAAAGTCCGGAGAAAATATCAGAGCGCTAAAAATAGGACTCTGCGTTACTACAATATAGCTGAAAATCGAAAATACAAGTGTGGAGTCAAATGTCATATTATATGACAGCTCGACACTCGACACTTTGGTTTTCAGGTCTATTACAATCAGCGCTATTTACTATGCTCTGTATTATCCCCAGCCTACCGGATTCCGGACAATATTATAGCTTAAGGTCGTGTTAACTAGCGCGGCCACGTTGTTGGTATAAGGTTGGTACAATATATGGTTGGTAATAAGTTGTTTGCCACGAACACTCTCCCACGCGGGCGAAGCTGCGGTCAAAAGCTAGTTATGAATATAATTGGATGAAATTTGGTAAATGAAAAACAATTTTTTATTCTACTCCATCGTGTGGGGTATCGTTGAATAGTCTATTAAAATAAAGACAAAAAACTTAGGCCTATTCATCCGTTGTTGGATGATTTATATAGTATTCTCCGAGCGAAGTAACCACTTTTGAAATACTGTAGTGCCTGGGACTGTCGGTTTTTAAATGTCGTGTGGTTGCCCAAGCACATACGGCATTCTCACAACATCGTCAGCATAGTCCAGAGGAATGACTGGTCAATACGTCTGGGGCCAACCATGTGCTTACCTCACGATATTTTCCTTCACCATTAGAGCATCCATATAATGTACTTGAGATCTGAAAAAGTCTCATTGGTACACGCCATAACCTGGGAATCGAACCTGCACTCTCTCGAGTGCGAATCAAACGGTCTACCCACTAGGCCACGGAGCTATACCACGGAGCTATATCTAAAATAAAGACTTTTCGTTTCATAATATCTCACTTTTTTACAAAGCTAACTATTTTCGTGCAATCGGCCTCCAAAGTAGTTTATGAATTAGCCCCCCCCCTCCTGGCATTTCTAAGCCATGGGAGATAGAAACTTGTAAGTTTCCATGCTGATAGACCATGCTAAAAACACTTTAGGAAAATTATTTTGAGCGTAATCGGACAATAACTTTTGAAGTAATTAAAAGAATACCTATTGCGCGTTAATAGTTACGGAGCCCTCCATAGTAATATAATATAATAACTTTCATATGTCTTGACATGCGTCTGGTTAGGTTATTATAGATAACGATACAGAACCGTTCGTGCGCGAGTTCGACTCGCACTTGGCCGGTGTTTAAAATATTTTCTTATTTTAATAAATAAACCTTCCATCGTTTTCGCATAGTTGGCAATGTATTCTGTCCGGAAAACTACTATGAAATAGTGCGAAATATGAAGATATTCTTACCGAACTATGTTTGGAAGTAGCATGCTGTTACATAGTTCCCGAAACATCTGTTGTTAATACCGAGTGTTTGGAATTTATGTTCGAGCCAAGTTTCAAATACAAATAAGTTTAAAGGCGTTGTTAAATGGCAGCAACTGACGTTATGGAATACGTTTTGAAATGTTATTAGCGTTACATTAAATTAAACTATATTGATAATATAAAACGTGGTCTGTTCGATTCTAAATAAATTCAAAAATATATACATCAGTTTGTAAATGAAATGACAAGAGAAAAAAGTGCTGGTTTTGAGAAAAATACTAAGCCTCAAATTCATCAACGTAATAAAACGACGCTTAATGCTGATCTACGGTTGTCGACCTGTACGTCTCGTTCTAACATTGAATGAGAAATATCGAATCCGGGCTTAGCGTTAAGCGCGTTTAAAGAGGTTTGGTGAAATCGAGGCTTAGTTACCTTCAGGATTCCTATAGAGTACCTGTAGGTCGCTTTAAGACATTGTGTTGGTTAGGACTTAGTACACGCTGAGCCCTTCATTTTTCCATGACTTTTTTACTTTACATTTTTTCAAAAGGATACTCGGTTAAAGTTAGCCCTGGGTTAAATATTATGTTATCTATCTCGTTCTTCGTATTTAAAAACAGAAAATGCATGATATTTTAATCCAGGGTTAACTTTAACCCAGATCTGCGCAAGTGGGCCCGAAGTGGGATTCTTATTACGTACATCATTTGTTTCATATCAGATATCATAAATTGGATCCAATTGTCATGTCAGGTGGATCATTATAAATAGAATCATTTCAATTCTAATAGAAATGAGTAAAATTGTACACATCAATTGCTTAATTGTCAATTAAGAGAATCGTTAGCATTTACTGTCAGAGCAACTTCTTCAATTATTCATATTGCTGTTGTATTTATTTTATACTTGTAGGTCTATAATGGCCACATTAAGTGAATCGTATGTATGTATTGATGAAGTTGCTATTAAATTAACTTCTAACAATTCTCTTTATTTACAATCAAGCAATTTATCATAATATGTGTGCCATTTTTCGGATTTCTATTGAAAAGTGTCGAAATTGATGAATTGGTAAATTATTCTATTTATGACTAGATTTTTCCTGCGGCTCTGTTCGCGTAAATAAAGTATCGGGTATCCCGCGGGAATACTGTACTTTTTCAGGATAAAAAGTAGCCTATGTTTTAATCCGGAGCCTAAACTACTACTATATCAAATTTCATCGAAATTCGTTCAGTAGTTTTAGTGTGAAAGAGTAACAAACATTCAACCATCCATCCATCCATCCTCACAAACTTTCACATTTATAATAGTAGTAGGATAAAAATGAGCTTATGTTTTAATCCAGAGACTCGACTTCTACCATACCAAATTTCATCGAAATCCGAGAGTAGTTTTTGTGTGAAAGAGTTACAAACATCCATCCATCCGTTCATCCATCCATCCATCCATCCATCCATACATCCATCTTCACGAACTTTCACATTTATAATAGTAGTAGGATGATTCATCTGACATGTAGCCATTTTGCGATATCTGAAATGAAAAAAATTTATATGAGCGTAATACAAAACACTCGAAGTGGATTTTAGACCTGCAGCTGGTTATTAAATATCGTCCCTAATTTTAAATACATTCTCCCTCCAGTAGTTTCCAGTCCACCATTTTGTTATATTGAAACGACATTATTTCAATTGCCTATTTGGAATTTCTATGACTAATATTCAAGTTATGACTGACTCCGTTATAAGGTACGTTCGGGTTCCAGTCCCCTAATTTATGTTTGTGTCAGAACAGGGCCCAATAAATCATGGTAACACATTGTTTTATATTTATTACTGGGCCCTTCGTTGTTGGTTTTTAACGGAATATGTTTAAGCTGTATTTGTACCGTAGTTTTTTTTAACTTTTTACCCCACTAAGGCGAAGCCAAAAGGAAGGGCTAATTGCCCTTCCTTTTGGCTTTTTGCAGTCTATGTATGTATGTATGTTTTTTCCACCTTTTTCGCGTACTTATATCTCCTATAATGATCCGATTTCAATTAACGAGGTGACAAAGACTATAATATAATTTATGATTTTTTTTACTATTTCAGCCATACCCTTTTTCGTTTTTGATTTCCTCGAATAATTCTTGCACTCGCGAATACACGTCTTTTGTGTCTTTTTTGAATATGATATCTTCACAACTCTCCGAGATATAAGGGGATCGCACTTTTTCGTGAAATCCCAGCCTACACTGGAGCGAATGAAAAGACATTTCCAATGTCAAAAGAAAAGTTATTGTGGTCTCTGAAACGCTAAAGAAGTCCTTGTAAAAATACTTTTTACAAGGACTTCTTTAGCGTTTCAGGGATAAGGGATCTTTGCATGACTGCCTATCGTCCAATCGGTTTGACGCTGCATTCTGCAGGCTTAATCCAATCTGCAGTTCGTCCATATACACCACAAAACATATAACATAACATATAACATATAACATATAACATATAACATATAACATATAACATATAACATATAGCATATAACATATAACATATAACATATAACATATAACATATAACATATAACATATAACATATAACATATAACATATAACATATAACATATAACATATAACATATAACATATAACATATAACATATAACATATAACATATAACATATAACATATAACATATAACATATAACATATAACATATAACATATAACATATAACATATAACATATAACATATAACATATAACATATAACATATAACATATATGATATAAGATATAACATATAACATATTATGTTATGTTATATGTTATTTTTTGTGTTAATAATAAAAATTTAAAAAAATCATGCCAATCCAAACACTGTAGGATGTAAAACTATTACCTTTATATAATATGTAACCTTATATAATACGAACTTTAAGAATATTATGAAATTAAACTTTAATTATTAATTTCACTGAAAATTTTATTAATCTACTAGATGTCCCGACACACGTTGTGTCTCAACTATGAACTGAAATAAATAAATAACTATACATACACACCTACAACCTACTCCAACATCTGCACCCACAGTATTTTCTCCGCAATTTTTCCCATATTTGTCATCGTTTAAACCTTCCCTGAAATTCCACAATTATTTCAAGACCAAAATTAGCTAAATCAGTCCAGCCGTTCTGGAGTTCTAGCGAGACATTGGAATTACAATACATTTATAGGGTACCGTAATACTTATGGAACCCTTATAGTTTCGCTCTGTCCGTCATTTGTTTATCACACATTAATTATGAGCGGTCTGTCTGAATATCTGTCTGTCTATGCGGTCGTCTCGGTCGCGGCATTGTTAATAATAATATCGCCACAATAAGTTCTTCTTCTTCTTCTTTTGGCACATCCTTCCCTGTAATAACCACAATAAGTTAATAGAAACTCGAAACAAATACATCAACCGGTCAACTTCAAAATTTCTATTTGTCAAATGTTTAACCATTATTAAGTGACAGCTAAACGTAATAAACAACATTACGTTTAGCTGTCAGTTGCGTTTTGTTAAACCACGTTTTATGTCACGTGACACGTCTGTCCATCTCCAGAGCCTTTAGTCAAGATGCATTCGATAAGCTCGACAGCGAAGTTCGAAAACAAAATGTATGGGATTGGACATAAGTCATCGCTAAGAGACATGTAGCTTGCGATGCCTTATGTCAATTCCCATACATTTTGTTTTCGAACTTCGCCGTCGAAATTATCGAATGCATCTTGACTAAAGGCCCTGGTTCTATGCTACCTCTCCACCAATTTTCAGCCAAATCAGCTAACATGACTTTCTTTTATATGTATAAATATGTATACTATAATATGTATACTCGTATATAGATATATATAAAAGAAAGTCGTGTTAGTTACACTTCTTATAACTCAAGAACGGCTAAACCAATTTGGCTGAAAATTGGTGGAGAGGTAACTTAGAACCAGGAGACGGAAAAAGGATACTTAAGTGCCCCGCCGAGTCTGTCTGTCTCTATGTTCGCGATAATCTCAAAAACTACTGAAACGATTTTCATGCCATCTACATTTACCGACAGAGTGGTTCCTTAAGGTTTTAGGTCGATAATAATTTGTTAATGTTTTGTGGAAACTGTTTGATTTATGACTTTGAATATAATTTATGATTATGACTGATATTTTTTGTATTTTTTGAAGGTGTCGGAAAAAATCAAGCCGTCTGGGAACTTTTATCGAAAACGATACCTAACCCGTTGGAGATAAATAACAAAACAATGTATGGTGGAATTGTTTCTCTTTTATAGGTCTACAAAAAAGTCCGCATTGGCATGGATATGTCTATCTCTAATGAATAGGTTACTATTCCCATTCTAAGTTGAAAAATGATCAGGAATAATGTGGTATTTTCAGAAGCTATTTAGACGGATACCATTAAATTATCCTTATCTAGGAAATCATATCTAGGAGATATCTTAAAATTAAAAAGTACGTGTGCAAATTTATTATAAAATATATATTTTTACATTGTGCTACTACTATATTGCAGGGGTATTTGCTTAAGAATTTTTCTCCCATGCGCGCGAAGCTGCGGACAAAAGCTATAACGGATGTAAATTACTTAAACAACGTGTTGTAATTTTTTATTTAACTCAACTCAACAAAAGACAGTAGAAACTGTATGAAATTGCTACGTATCGTACATTTTCCGCAAGGCGTGACGACTTTCGATCGAGTCTTGGTTCATTGCTCTGAATGAACCAAGAATTAATTACAATACACGATTTGCATTTGATTTCATATATTTTATACAATCATTAATTATAAAACATAAAACGCAAAAAAATATATACATATAAACTAAGAAAATAAGTAATTACAAAAGCCTAAAAATATTTAAGAATTTAAGTACCTAAAGTTGATTTTAGTTTATCCTCAATTCAGTTATTACAATTCAATTGAATTTGTAGGATAGGAACCGTACATTTCTACGTTGCTTAACAAGTTTTTTTTTATTGATTTATTTTAAAGTTAAATAAGTAAACTTAAAACTAGCTTAATTTATATACACCATTAAATAATCCCCTAAGACTAGAACCCTACTCAATTAAATATAATATCTAAAATCACGGAATATTAACAGGTAAAAACATCTGTGGATCTCCTAGCTTAGGTTCGAATCGAATGTTCACTTTAGTATCACCATCTCCGACTTCTAAAAAGCTATTCCAATCTACCATCCAATAGAAACCATTCTTCTTTGGCGGAGGGAGCATTGAGTCCCCTGGCATCTCAGGAGCAGCACCTCCAAACGAATCTTCTAAATCAGCAATAGATGCTCCAGAATCGGAGTCAGATGGTAGACTGTCAGCAGCAGGTGCTGCACTTGAAGTAGTTGCTGCTGTTGTAGTTGTTTCATCTCTTGTTTCACTCTCAGTATTTACAGTAGGTGAAAATATTGTAGTAGTTTCGTTTGCTGCACTGTCGTCCATTACATTGGTTTCATTGGTTTGTCGCTTACTTTGTTCGCTTAATTTACTCTCATCAGCAACAGCTGGACTAGGACCTTGATTTAATGGTATAACTTTTACCGAGTCATAATCTATGGGCTCATAGTTTTTGGCTGATTTTGTTTTGCGTGGTTTTGGCAAATCGTATGGAATACTTATGTCTTTATTTTCAGAAGCTGAAGTGTCTAATTCAAAAGGAAATTCTGGGCGTAATGGTTCATAAAGGTAATTATTATTTGAATGTGCTGCCAATCGATCACTACTCGATGATAAATCTGACGGTGACAGAAGATCATAAGTCAGTAAAATGTTTTCTGGTAACTGAACCGTTCCATCTACGATCTTACCAGGTGGCAAAGGTTTGAATCCATCAAGAGGTAGAAGAAAATGATCTTTCCCTGTATCACTTTTTAATCCGTGACTATCTAAAAATGCTTGCAGCTCAGCTGGGAAATCTAATTTCTGATTATTAGCAATCTTAGAATTTGTCGTTAAAATGTCTTGAATGTTGCTATTATATTTCACTGCTTTCTTTGGCTTGGGGGTAACATTTTCTGTGACTATTTCTAGACGAGGTGGTCTGGTGTATAATTCTTGTAAAGAAGAACCATCTCGTGGTGTATATGGGAGAACTACGGTTAAAGTCTGACCGGTAGACTTTGTAGTACTTTCTACAAGATTATCTTTTCCAGACACTGCTGCAAGATCATCAGTTTCTCTTATTACTTCTCTTTCTATCTTATTATCTTTGTCTTTTGAATGTTCTTCTGATTTAGAAATAACCTCATTTTCTTCAGTGCTCTTAAAAGTTGTTGTAGATATTACCTCACTCGACTTTTCTTTTGATGCGGATGTACTTTTAGCATCCTCGGCTTTTATATCATTTAAAAGTTGTATTATTTCATCCCTGGATAGTCTTGGTAATAATGAGTTAGTTTTTAGTATATTTTGTACTTGTTGCACTGTTTTCTCAACATCCACGGCCGCATGAGTTATTGTAAGTAATACTGCAGCAAAGCAGTACCAATACAGCTTCATTTTCTGAAAAAAAAAAACAAAAAATGAGTTACTTACACAAGATGACATTATAGGCTACATAAAGTGTATAGTTCATTAGCGTCAAAGTTACTTAGATAAATTGTCCATATTTTTCCTGCAGGAAAATTAGAGAAGACATTATTCGATACCAAAATATGCGCTTTTAGACATATTTATTATCCTTAGGGAGGAAGTGTGTCGTAATATTTCTCACGTTGAGAATAACTTGATATTTTTTGCTGGAACCTAATAACAATAAGACAATACAATCTTTGTTAATAAAATCAATATGCAGGAGAGAAAAACCTACTAATGATTGGTAATTGTTTTGAGATTATTGTGCTAAATATTGAAAGAAGTTTAACTATAACTAGTACCGTATTACAATAGAACAATTAACAACTTTTAAATTAACAAGTTTTATTTCTATAAAATGATAGTAACAAATGTGATAAAAAGACTGATATAATTAAATTTCAACTAAACAAAAACTGAAAAATGTATAGTAAATTGTTGAATGACAAAAACTATCTATAACTTTTATTTCGGTGGACGAAACTCTATGGTCGAATGGGCGGCAAACTAACGTAGTTTAGGTATATAATTTTATGTAAAAAGATAAAAGATAAGGCCAAACTATCTAGAATATATTATCAGTGAAAATAATAAACATTTACGTGGACAAGGCCTGAGTAAATGGATAGTGTATTTAATAAGGTCATTTATACGGACCGTCATAAAACAGCCCACTCGAGTAGTGAGAGCGAAAATTATGTCGATAGTCTTAACAACAAGTATTAAAAAAAGTTACTGGATCTTGTTTTGAGTCAAATTAGGTACCACTGGACCAATTTTGACGAAATTGAACAAGACGTTTTAAAATGTATTGCCGCGATAAAAAGTATCCTATGTCCTTTTACATAGTAGTGACAAATTTCATCAAAATTGGTCCAGTGGTTTCGGAGCCTACTCAATGCAAACAGAAATGCTTAGATAAAGTTTTTACTACTATTTTTTTATTTTATAGCTGGCTTTTAGCCGAGGCTCCGCCTGCGTAAATATCCCACGGGAATATTGTACTTTTTCGGAATAAAAAGTAGCCTACGTTTTAATCCAATACCTAAATTACTACTATACCAAATTTCATCGAAATTAGTTCAGTAGTTTTAGTGTGAAAGAGTAACAAATATCCAGCCATCCTCACAAACTTTCACATTTATAATATAAGTAGGATTACATACGTAATAAAATGTGTACCTATTGTAAGTTTAGGCATTGTTCGTTAGTACATTATTTGGAGCGAATAGACACTCATAATAAGTAAAAAATAATAAGCAATGTAGTTACGCATTAAATTACGAATATATATATCAATTAAAATATCAATATAATATTATAATTAACTAATAACTAACTAATTGAGACTTAGAACGATTTCGCTGTCTCGGATCATCCGCAAGAAACTATATAATGTATGAGGCCCAAAAGTCAAGAATCGATATAAAAACGTCGATATCGACACATTCCAATTTCCATCCCAACTATAAACCGCAATAAAATATACGGCGAAAAGGCACGTTTCATCACTTTCTTCGCATCGGCATGCGGCATGCGAGCCACGTTTTCAATGGCCCCTGACACTCGCGTATGAAAAATGCTCTGTTTTCACTGACTGGCCTGAAATGACATGTGTAAGTCAGCAAAAAATTACCGGAAAAGTTGAAAAAAAAGCTTGAAAAATATGTCATAATTTAATTTATGACTCTACAATCTACATGTAGAGTTCGTATTTTACTTGTTTGGCGATTGTTTTATTTTTCCTGACTTTAACTCAAGCATATTCATTAAAGTAGCTGGCCTTGTCTTCTGTATTTTTATCTGAATGAATTAACCCAATATTAGGCTACATTAATTCTTAAGTAATAACAGTATGCATGACTTTAATTTTTCTAATTTAGAGAAAAAAAACATGACTAACATATTTTCTTGATAACTTGCATGGACACTCTCACACTGCCGCGCAACGAGTCGGCTTTGAATGTCACGCACCTGCTACGCAGTATCACCGCTATATAGTTATGTAATGAATTTTAGTATTTATATTTTTGGAACGAGAACCGAATACTGATTACGCTCTTTGAATATTTATTTTTGTTTGGAAGACATTCTGTATATCGTATTGCAAAATCGATTACACGCATTTTGGGCACATCGTGTACTTCTTATGTAAATAATAGGCAATGATATATTATAATGATAGTTTCAGTTTTTTGTCAAAATCGTGCTCGCGACTGTTCTCAACATTTTTCACTATTCCTTATAGTTTCGGTACTATAAGGAATAGTGAAAAATGTTGTCTAGACTAGACTACCATGCCTTCTCGAAAAATTCACCCTATACAGCGGAACAACATCGGTTGCTTTATATAACTAGCTGACTTTGGCAGCGAAAGTATTTAGTAGCGTCTGCCGTGGATGGAGGAAGTAGACGTCAGTTAAGATGCTTGGAGAGAGGTAGTAAGCCGGAAGTTAGTTAATTTTAGACACAAATGAATGCTTTATCCTGGAGTTAAAAACTTCTCTAGGTTTATCGTACAGCAAGGATAGAGGAACTATAAAAACAAATAAATAAAAATCATAAATAAAAAAAAATTGTATAAGAGATAAAAAAATATGTATTCTCGTAAAATATTAATTTTGGAAACTGGGTTTCATTGAAGGAAATATTGGAAATGATTGGAACTACAACCCCATAAGTGATCAACATCGACTTCCCCAATAGGCTTTTATACAAGGTTTGCTCATTGAAAGTATATACTCGTAGTATGTGATAAGCCAATGCAATCGTCATTTTTACGCTTTCGCCTTTGCAAAACAAAGAACTGCACAGAAGTATTTAATTATCATCTAGCTTATGCTTCCATATATTTCCCTGTACACTTTATTTTAATTACACTTTTAAACAAGTTCCTCAAGGCATCTGTTAAAATGTAAATGATTATTGCTCTAGAGGGATTCCAGTTCCTTTCCAGATAAAAGAGATTGGAATTGTGAACAAAAATGTATGTTTATACTATACTAGCTTTTGCCCGCGGCTTCGCCCGCGTATACAGTATCCCACGTCAACACTGCCAATTAATTATAATTTTTAATAATTTAATCCCAAGCCTAACCTACTACCATACTAAATTTCATCAATATTATTTTTATAGTTTTTGCGTGAAAGAGTAACAAACATCCATCCAACAATCCATTAGTCTATCCATCCATATCCATCCTAACAAAATTTTACATTTATAATAATAGTAGGATAGTAGGATTCTGGATTATTTCATCGTTCACTAAAACTCCGAGCAAAGCTCGTAATAAAAAATATAATTTAATCTTACAAAAATATACAATGCCACTTTGCCACTATGCAACCACATAAAACACATTCAGGTGTCAATAAGCTGCTTGTTTTCTAATTAATATCCTTATCTAACTTAATAAAATGTTGCTTATAAATTATTATATTTAGATTATGATTATTTTGGGCGATAATAATATATTGACAAACATATTTTACAACTTGGATTGTTATATAACACATTTATAATATTTATTTCATCATACATTTTTAAAAACGAGACGGCATAAAATATTATGTATGGTTTAAAAAAAATGTAACTAAGTAACTAACTAAACTAAGCTGCTGAACTATAGACAAAAGAACTTTATAATTACTCCAATTAAAAATAAATCTATCTAATGGGCCACTAGATGGAACTTTTACGCCTCAAATTGACAATATACAGCATGATAACCATAGATTAAACAGATATGATGACAACGATTACCACAGATAAGTACACATTTTGCACATGAAGTCTCTGATATTCGGAGACTCATAAATTTTTATTTCCAAGTCCTAAAAATATAATATATTTTTTTGTTTAATAACTTTTTAATTAGTACTATAAATCCACATATGTTCGAAACTTGGCCGCTCTTGATGGAAAATCAGGCAGGATTCGCCAGTGTCCTTTAGTATGCAGGAAGCTTTGGGGATTTTTGTTATCCCTGGAAAATTACGAATTTTTAAGCTACAGATGTTTATTCTTTTGTCGTGGAACAATATATCAATAAATTCCACTCTATTATGTCAGTCTAATTGGCAGTTTGGAGTTCGTATGTATGATTTTGCGTTGTTCGGACATCTAGAATGTGTTGGGTTCGGATCCCGTACAGTTAAGTTTTTGTAATTCTTTTTATTTCTTTTTAAATCTACTAGTACCCCAAGCAAAGCTCGGTTACCCAGGTACTTTACATAATACATAATATCAAAACTATTCAAATGAAACAAAGAATAATAGCGAATGTGAGAACTGGTATAGTTAAAGTATGCAAGGGTAAGTTACGAATGTTAAAAGTGAAATATTAGAGATGAACAATTCTCGTCTGAAAGTGCACTTTGGCCTTTGAACTGCACACGTTTTAAATGGAAATGCGTAAACGAAACTTTGTATAACATATGAAGTTTTAAATGAAGAGTATGAACTCTCGATAAGGAGATATTCTATAACAGGGGTTGAGTCGGTAGAGTCGAAAATTACAATTTACGAAGTTTCTAAGTTTTTGAAGAGCCACATTTTTTTTTCTTGCCAACAACTGACAAGAAAATAACAAATAGTTCGAGTTTGAATCCGACTAACTTATTTATTCATAAGAACTGGTGAAGACGCCGAACTGTCTTGAGTCGAAAACGCATTAAAACCTACATGGAGACATCAGATTCTTAATTAAAATGCGAGCAAGCGGAAGGAGCGAGCAAAATTTTTTGTATGTGACAAGTTAAACATAAACCCCGGAAGACTATAATATTATGTACACTTGGGTAAATAGAACACAACCAACAGCCTGAAACAGAACGTCGCGTCGATACAAAATTAATATAGTAAGTGCGTTGTTTATATTTAACGCTAGCGAGAGAAAAAAATGTATCATTTTATAATGGATAAACTTTTTAATTGCATCCGAATTTCGAGTTATACGTAATTGAGGCCCGAGGCGCCTACGGCCTACGGTGCGCGCGCGGGTGGCCCACGTCGCTCACGCCTAACGCCGCCTCTGGGTGTGCAGAAAAGCAAGCTCAAGTGGATGAGCTGAAATTTGATATTAATGGAATCAAAACATTTATTTTTATTTTTTAATAATATTTTTATTGGATAAAAGAAATAATTAATATTTGTGTTTAGTATGTACCAATAAGTAACAATAGGTAACAATAAAGTTTTAATACTAATGACTAATTATATAATATGGTTGCAACTAGTAATAACTTCTTTACCGTGTTTCAATCTTCAAAATAGCCTTATTAGCTGATGTTAATTCGAGAACAAAGTACTAACTTTTATTTGGGAGCTACGATGTCACGGACAGAAACACACCCCTTTACCACACCCTTGAAAGAAAACATTTTAGTGGTAACTATTAACAAACTTGAATTTTAAGCATTTAACGGCCGGATTCAATAACCTATGTACCAATAAATATTTGTTAAAAACGTCGTCACGTTCAATCATTTGCCGGTTTTTTGCGATACAAATGTAACGTTTTTAACAAATAGTTAGGTTGTGGAAACGGGCCGTAAGCCAACTCAACAAAACAATTAGTCTCTTTAAGAGGGTCAACAAATTCGTGCCACTTATCATTCATCTGGTTACGTTAATTACGTGATACGTAACACTTTCTACGTCCACGTTCTACGTTAAGCAGATTAAATCGCCGCAAAACCGCCGACAAAAGTGAAAGGAATTCTGGCGACAGATTCGCTCATTTAATATACATCGCTTCTTTTTACTGTACAACATAATTCTTGTGCTAAAAAACGCTCGATGTAGCTGCTAGCGTTCGAATGTCGTTGCTCGCGTGCAACACGTTATGTAATTCTTTTGTCATTTGTAAGGTTATTGGCATACGCAGGGCATACATCACGACACAGTTAATTATGTAAATATTACGGCTATATTTGTTGGAGAGCTCGAGCTTGCTTAACGATCAAAATGTGGCCAACTTTTTAATGTCAAATGTCAATGGCACTAAATAATTCAAATTTAGATTCCGTTCAGAATAACGTTTTCAAGGACTGTGGCTTTAAAATTATCATCATCAACTACTAACGTCCTTATTTCTGGATTATGGGTCTCTCTTTTTCTCTCTATCTTTTAAGATTTGTAATTTAGCCTTTGCAGACGGAGGTTAGCTCACAATGTTGGTTCACAGTTTCGTCTGATCCTTTGCCATACTGATGAAATGTGATGAAGTTTTGGACACAAAATAACTACGCTTACACACGCGCCATTACCATTCTGTGATGTACAACTTTGGAAAAATGTAATAACGTAATTTATCTTCTGTTGGCCGATTCTGCAGTTTGGTTAATTTTTGCGTTGTTCGGAAATTCGAAATGTGGTGGGTTCGAACTCCGGTAAAATATTTTTGTGATTCTTTTTTTTCTATTTAATTTTTCTATTTATTCTTTTTTTATATTTAATAGTAGGAGCACTATTTGTAATTTAGATGTAACATTATAATATTACACATGGCATTGTCAGTTGTCACCCTTATTGATTTTCCCATGTAATTTATCACCCAACCTCACGCTTTACACATTTACGACGAACATTTATTTCGCCTTCGTCAAACGCTGAAATGGGGGTTTATTATATTTAAGACTATACCCATCTATCAACTAATAAAACCCGGTCGACTGTCATAATAAAGGATCTTTTGAGGAACTCACCCCATGGAAAGTTGAAACTGGAAGGATTTTACTTCAATTTATTAAAATTAAGTTTCCAAATAATTGAAGTGTGCATTTTTTATATTTTTAACGTTTCCAACTATAGAGTACAGAGTGCTAAGTGTGAGGTTTTCTTTTCGCATTCGATCGTGATTTACCTAGTTGTCGCGTTTACAACTAGGTGGCGCTGTACAAATCACATACAAATTCCTAGTAAACGCCAAATGCGCTCACGATCGAATTTGGAAATAAAAACTCACACTTAGCACACAGAGTAGAGTGGGTAAAAACTATTACAATTTGGGTGAGAGTCGAAAACGTCAAAGTGCGACACAGTATTTGAATTGATGTCAAAGTGTGTCGCTAGACTTCATCTCTGTCTTAGGCCTATTTGCGCAGATCTCTTGGGCTTAATATCATATGTTATCTCTCTCGTTCTTCGTATTTAAAAAAAGACAATGAACGATATTTTAACCCAGGGTTAACTTTAACCCATATCTGCGCAAGTGGGCCTTATGCTATTATGCTATTATAATATTAGTCAGTAGGACCAGCACGAAATGCGTTTTGCCTACACAAGAATAGACATACTGACATATAATATGGACAAAATGACAGCTTTCTCTTGTCAATCTGTCATTTTGTTTATTCATCCGTAAAAAGAAACCATTTGTACGGCGGTTATGCTAAGCATGCTGGCATATATCAGATATCTGTATAATCTATGGTTAGGACAATGCAGATCACCTGAATGTCTGACAAGAAAGATGATCCATGCGTCGTATGGGCATGTAAAACGTTGGTCCTGCGCCTGATCTCTCGCCGGTCGTGTCGGTCATCCGTCCCGCTAGGCTACGAGAGAAAAGAAGAGAGAGTGATCTTGTGTACTGCGCACACACTTGGGTACTAGAAAATTACTCCTGCGTAGCAGAACTGCTTTCTTTGAAACCGGCCTCCGCTACGTAATCGGTGTGGGAGATATTATTATTATTAATAGTGTCATAAACGTAATTACTGTATATAAAAACGATAACTAAGTCGGAAATTTCATCGCAAAATCAGGTGGTTATTCGTTTCGATATTGTAAGCCTCCTACTAAGGCTCCTGATCGTCAATGATAATTATAATAAGGGTCAGTTCACACCGCGACGATACGCGACGTGAGGCGGCGCTGAATTTTTTAAGACAGCGATTTAAAATTGAACTTTTTAACTACACAAAAAGATACATAATATTTCATACAACATCAGTCATACACTGCACATGCGTTGTGCAGCGCGGTGTAACTTGATATTCGAACTCATACAATGAAACGTGCATCTCCTTATGTAATTTATAAAGTTTAATTTTAACAGCTATGAAAAATGCAGCACCACGCCGCGTCGAGTATAGTTTGGTGTGAATTGGCCCTAAGATGCTTCTCACAAGAATCAATAGAGGCTTGCCAAAGTCAGTTGAGAAATGATTGACACACGGTTTTACATCATTATGGAGAGCTGGATGCTGGTACTCTAATCATCATCAACATCGGCACCTACGCCCCTATGGCACATAACTATTCAGGCAAAACTAGGTAGTAAAATTGATTAAAGCTGCGGATCAGTAGAATCAATATGAGTTTTTCAAGACTGTTAGCTCACCACAAAACGACAGGATACGCGACGTGACGTTGCATTTTAAAATAGTGATTCAAAATTGAACTTTATTCAGTACACATGATACACTTTTCATTGCAACAGCGGCGTCGCGCTATGCAGCTATACCCATACATTTTTGTTTTCGAACTTCGTTGTCGTAATTAGCGATGACACCTCGGCTCTGTAGGCATATTCGTGCCGAAGCCATGTATATATTGATGATTATTTTTCCAAGTATATTTTAAACGACCTATGTAAATTCATAATTGATTCATAACAAGTCAAGGCAGTTGTTTATTGCGAAAGGCGTTGTGTATGAAGGCTGTTATATTTGTATACAAATATATATTTTACAGCTCAACCCGAGAAACGTTTTATGACAATCAATGATCAGTCGATTTGTCTGCTCGTTGGATAGTTTATGCCATAGCATTTATATTATGGAATAATACCACAGTATTGCAATTGAATGAGAGACATAGGCTTCTGTGGTAGAAACTCTGGGGGATGAACGTAGAATAAGCGTCAGTGCACAATGTGACGCAACGCGACGTGGGGCTGCATTTTTAAGATAGCAATTCAAAATTGAAATTTATTCACTACCTACTCTAGAAGATACACGTTTCATTGCCAGAGCAGCACCCTTGCAATTGAATATATATAAAAATGCTGCACCCCGTTGCATCGCGTTTCGTTTTGGTGTTTTGGTGTTTACTGACCCTAAGCTATTACGATTTTCGAAACTCGTATTTTACTGTAAGCTAACCTTTCAATGCATCTATTAAAATACTTATAATCTTATATTTATGCTGCAGAAGGTCAGCATAATTGATATTGTGAGAAAATATTTAAATACCTTGTATTGTTTTAGAAAAAGAAGCTATATTGGCCATTAGTAATGCGGCAATGCCAAATCTAATAATTATATTATACTAGAGGTCGTTCTGTGGTCGAAATTCGACCATAATTCATATTTTAATTTTTCACTTAGGTACATGTTACTTAGGATTCTTTTGCCTCTAAGGCGGAGATTATATTATTCTCCGGAATCCGGAAGGCCGGAGAAAATTCAGAGCATTGAAAATTTAACTCTGGTCTAATACAATACAGTTGAAAATCGAACACATGAGTGTCGAGTTGACAGATTTGACATTGATATATTTGACATTTGACTTGAGTCTTGAAACGCGTGTGTTCGATTTTAAGATCTATTGTATTAGCAGAGTTCTAGTTTCAGTGCAATGTATTTTCCCCGGCCTAACAGATTCCGGATAATATATTAAACTAAATAAATACGCAAAAAAAAATGTACATTTTGTCTACGGAATGTGAAAGACCACCACGTACTGTAGTGTGAGTATTATTATATACACGCATGGTAGTGTGACTGAGCTAGTGTGTGTAATTTTATTTTTATTAATTTTATGTTCTTCTAAGCATCATTAAAAATTGTTACTTTCTGCACACCCTACCCGTTCGCACGACTCTCGTAAATCTGTAGGCAAAGTTTTTGCTTCGCGTATGTACGAGTATTAATATTATAATTTACATTACTTACGATATTTTCACAATATTTTATTAACTACTAATTTACATTACATTTACATGGCCACTTGAGCAGCATTTATATTTTATTATAATTTGTTAAGCTACCTTTAGAATCTTCTGATATTAAAACCCGGTTTCACTAACGCCTGTCGATATCAATCGTTAGTCTAAATATAATGCCTTTTTTTATTGATACGAAGAACGAGAGAGATACATTTACTCAGCGATTAACTTATCAGGCGTTAGTGAAATTGGCAAGGTAGATGTCGCCCGTTTCTTTGTGACACCCGACGTAAAAAGTGGGGTGTTATAAGTTTGTCTGTCCATCTGTCTCTGTGTCTGTCCGTGACATCGTAGCTCCAAAACGGATGAACCGATTTAGATATATCATGATCGAGAGTGTCCTTACCTATAATTCATAATAATTCATATATTTCGGGTGTTACTTAAAATTTAAATTTTTGTTTTATTTCAATACAAAATCTGCTATTATACTGAAGCCGCATAATTACTTCGGCATTTAAAATGCCTGTTCAATTCATCTAAGATTCACATAATTAAAGTAAAACTCTATAAAGAGTATTCATATTCATATTGATTCATATTGATCTGCAGTTCTAGACTGATATTAATTAAAACCTAACCTGCGAACACGGTTTTATTTCTATTGAGCGGTAATCCTCTACGGGACTGTTATATTTCCCTTTATGGATCGCGCATAACTTTGAATACAAAGTATCCTTAAAAGTTGCACTTTATATTCACAGTTCAGGCTATTACTTTGAATGCAGATAGTGTTAATACAGATATATAGAAAGTTTAAAAACATAAGATGGTTTATTAAATATAATTATTTTTATTAAAATATATAACCCGACTAGGTAAATTAGGTACATAGCCTATCTTACCTGGGATATTATTACGAACCTTTTGACATCTCGTTAATTGAAATTGTATCAGTAGTTTAGGCGCTACGAGAGAACAAATATACATACATAGACTGCCAAAATCATCACCCTTTTTTTAGCTTCGCCGTAGTCGGGTGAAAACATAATATATATTGAAAAATATTCATAAAAATCCTTTCTTTACTTAATTTAAAAAAATAAAGGCTCTGGTTTTACCTTTATACGAGTACCTATCACTGATCAGGTTTATTGAATTTCGACATAGGTATAGTTTAAAAACCTAGTTCTGGCTACGTTTAATTTGCGCAAAATGCACGGTGCCCGTGGGATTGATTTGAGTATTTCGTGTAACAGGCTCAGACCAAATAAAAAAGTGAAGACAGACTTCTGCGAACAGTGAGGCCTGTCTAAGCTAAGCCTACACTGTTTCACACACACACACGCGTAACGAAACTACGCCTTACCTTGTGAAGCGAGCTGTCGCGGTTTTTGGTTTTTTATGTATGTAGTGCCATGGAGGAATTATACTAGTGCGTAGCCACAAACCGGCCTCAGTTTTTGTTCGATCGAGCTCTGTATTCACTTTTTTATTTGGTAGATTTTGTGGTGACAAATGGCTATCCTCATTAACTAGTAGTTAACTCAGTAACAAGTATCTCTATAGATACATACATGCAAGTAAATAAAATTGAAGTACCTGTTTGTAATTTTAAATTAACACCTTTTCACTTAATGGATATAAAAGTATATACGGTACTTACAATAAAAATAAGCGTGTTAAAATAAATTTTTCAGGTTTTTGTCTGTCTGTCTGTTTGTTCCGGTAAATCTTTTAAGCGGCTGGACCGATTTTCACGGGACTTTCACTGGCAGATAGCTGATGCTATAAGGTCTAACATAGGTTGCTTTATCTTAGGGTTCCGTTTAAAAAAATAGAGTCCGTTGGTTCTATGCAAACGAAGTTGTTGTGGTGGTGCCCACCAGCTAGTTTAAAAATAAAATGTCCACAGTAAAGTCAGAATCCCGAACGAGATTAAAAAATGTTTCAATTAATCAGTTCACACTTCAGTCACAGAGTAAAAATACTTACGTACAGAGGAAAACCTTTCATAGAACGATCCAAATTTTGTCAGGGTGAAGACGTCAGAAGATTGGGGGGGGGGGGGGGGGTAAATTAAACTAACTCTAGCGGCAGTATACGGTTATTGAGTAAGTGTAATTGGTACACACCACTACAAAATATTTATTCTATTATTTTTCATACACTCTTTACAACACAGATAACGACGTTTTTATTTTGTATTATTTGTATTTAATATTCTAATATTATAAAGTTTAAACATTCATTGGACACAAATATAATCTTAAAAAATATTATTTGTCGTCATGACAATCGATAACACAATATCACAATTATTATGAATATCACATGACATAAAAACTCAAACACGAAATTTGAAAATTTTGACGTCCTTGCGAGGGGACACAATCTTAACCGGATTTTTTACACTATTGCCGTGTACGCGATAGGAGAATTGTGGACACGTCGTATGCTTGTAGTAGTGCAATCTAATCGGAGTTTACTATGTAGCTGTCTATCTTGTCCTAGCTTTCTTTAATCTGTGCTTCAGTCGTTGGAAAAACACATCTGTTTAATATACCGTAATAACTGACTTTTCAATTGGAAATATGCAAAGTTATTTTATTGTTTTTAGAAAAGTATATAATAAACTGGGAAATATTGTCCATGCAATGGCATATCTACGATCAACCGTTGACGAAATACAGCCATCACAAAAGTGAGATCGTTGGTGAGCATTAAAAACGCCCTATACAAAAAATAAATGACAAATGACGTCACTGGTCACAACCGCAGTTGAAAATAACAACTAATAATTGTATATTATTATAGTTACAGGAAAAAAATGTTACAAATAACATAAAGATGGTAATTTTCGTTTTTCAATTAGAGCAAAAGAAAAAAACAGCGTTTCTTTTTATCCTGAAACATTTTAATTTAGCGACAGATTACTTAACATATTTCGGTCCATATTTATGTTACTTTTCGGAAAATAATATACGACTTTTGCTGATTCAAAACAAATGGATATTCCCTATTGAATTTGAGGTTTTTGTAACATTAAACAATTTAACTGCATCAACGATCTTTAGGTTCGGACAGACTCTAGCTGTCGCTGCTGCGCACGATTTAAAAAAATTACCCACACATTATAGATAAGCTGCCTTTAATCTTTACCGACCTCGAGCGGTAGCGCCACAGATTAAAGAAAGAGGAACAGATAAACAGCTACATAGCTAACTTTCGACTTGATTGCACTACTACAAGCATACGGTGTGTCCACGATTGTGTGGGAAAACTGTAGACCGTTGAAGGGGACGTAAAATTTTTCAAATTTCTACCATTTTGGATCGTTCTATGAAAGCTGTTTCTATGTACCTAAGTATATATTTTTACTCTGTGGTGTAGCCGGTCATAACTTGAAATGTTTGAAGATCGTATATTGATAGCGCGCGTGATAATTGTCAGTAAATGGTTTGTCTTTTGTCTTAATTTTTACCCGACTACCGCGTAGTCGAATGGAAGGCTTCGCCGTTTTGGCAGTCTATTCATGTATATGTGTATGTTTGTTCCAACGTAGCGCCTAAACTATTCAATAGATTCGTAATAATATCCCGGGTAACATGGGCTATATCATTCACGCAGTCGGGTTATAAGTTGGAGTTTACTCCGTAAGAAACGATTTTCATAAATAAGCCCGGGGTATGAAAATCTACGGGCGTAAAATCGAATTCACGATGTCACACGGTCACACGGTGTCACACGGTCACACAGTCACACTATGTTAGCCGAAGATGCGTCGATCGTCGGAGATGACACACACACTTTTTCATTTTTGTAATGTGGTTATTTGTTATAAATGGCGATAAACTTAACAACAATTAATATTCACATTGAGAAGCATATTATTTCAGTATAAATCTAGAGCTGACGATATAACATGACATCAGTTTGGCGAAACACAATTTACCCTGCAGTTAGTCCCTGAGCGCGCAGTTTCCAAGATTTCGAATCCTAAGTAATACTAATACTGAATGACACGTCGTTGGGGAATAAAGTGGCTAAATCTATTCGTGTAAATCTAAATACTAAAATTATCTGAACGTGGTCCAGTCATGGTCGCCTGAGTACGTATGGACTGGACTGAGATCCCAAACCATCCCAAAAAATATTCAAAATAGGTATTTTTATACACTTTCTGAACGTCGGTCTACATGATGCCTACGACCCGAGGAACCGGGCTAGTTTGTGCTGTGGTCCACCGTGGGCCAATTATTAAGGCGTCAATGTTGCGGAATTTGTACTCACTTCACTTTCATTCTGATAATGTACCAAGTTACCAATTTTGATGACCTCTGTGGCTCAGTGGTTGAGAGTGTTGGTGCTCAAGCTGAGGGTCGCGGGTTCGAATCCCGCCGAAGGGACAACGAGTTTTCTGTATTTCAGGGTCATGGATGTGTATTAAATATGTGTATAATATAATAAAAATTTTAAATATATGTATAGTATAAAAATTATTAAATATATTTCCGTTGTCTGGTACCCGTAACACAAGTTCTTCGAGAACTTACCACGGGATCAGATTGACGTGGTGTGAAGCGTCCATAGAAAAAAAAACATTTTTTGATATTAGAATAACGTAATGCACAAAACTTATTAAAGTATTTTTTCTCTAAACTTAGTACCTATGAATAGAGAGATATAAAGGTAAGAAGTAGGTATAATGTTTTTTTTCTACACGGTTCATTTTCCATTTTTTGGAGTTCCGTAATACTCAAGGAACCCATATAGTTTCGTTCTGTCCGCCCGTCTGTCTGTCTGTCTGCTCTTTTAGCTTCTATAATTAAGGATATAAACGGATGAAATTTTGTATACTCATAATATGTATATTGTATGTAGATCTCGGTTTCAACATCATAAAATAATAATAATTTTACATTTTAGGGGTGGATCTCCATACATGTGAAGTGGGGATGAATTTTTTTTTCATTCTACCCCGTCGTGTGGGGTATCGTTGAATAGGTCTTATAAAATAAAGGCAAAATTTCATACATGACTTTTTTTACAAAGTCAACCATTGTCAAGTAATCGGCCTCCAAATTGGTTTGTAAGTAGATCCCCATCTGGCATTTCTAAATACTAGGAGATAGAAACTCGTTAGTGTCCATGCTGAAAACTCATTAGGAAAATTATTTTGAGCGAAATCGGACAATAACTTTTGAAGTAGTTCAAAGAAAACCTATTGCGCCTTCCTTCCTTAGTCTAAGTACTCACGGAACGATTTTCACCCATCGTGGAACTGTGGTTTTATTTCAATACTCACGAGACCGGTTATTTGCGCGATTACATAGCCACCGCGGTTGCGATCATCGCCAGCAAATGTGGCGGGCGAAAATAGCAAGACGGGCGACTGCAAAGGGGGCAAATCTAAACTTATGAATTTCGACCGCCAACCGATCGTAGAGCGCGCGGGCGCAAATCGCCGACGCTGCGGGTGATCGCGGCTCGCGCGATTCTACTAGTCGCCCGCCGGTGCAGCGACACCCGCGAACAATCGCGCACGCCGCGGCCGGAAATCGCGTCGTAAGTTGTGCTTTAATTTTTTACATACATATCTGCATTGTACAGAAGCTGCGAGCCCGTAACCGCGGCGGCCGGGGGTGAAAATCACTCCTTGAGTTCTTAGCCTAAGACATGTCGTGGCATGCTCTTGGTTATTATAATCGATGTAAATTTCACTTCATAATATTTTCTTGTCATTATCATACTATAAAATACATTAGAATCATTTCACAGGCTGGAAGAAAAGTTACTACAGTTTTTGTACAATTGGCCCACCGCGCAAACTACCCGCTAGTTATGTAAGTTAGCCGTAACAATACGTTAATTGTATACACAAATACTACAACAAGATATACATTTAATCAGTGAGAATATAAGGGTAGTCTGGCGGGCCTGGGATCCAGTACAAGGGTGCAAATTTCTAATCGAGTGACATGAAATGCGATTTTGAGGACAAGGGTGGAAATTACAAATCGAGTGACATGAAATAGTGGTAACTGGTTTTAGTACTGCGCGATCGTAGGTTAGGCCACGACGTAAGCAAAGAATACACTAACGTAAATAATCGTCATTCCTCCGATTTACGCGAATGACAGCTCGCGGCTGTGTGTGCGTGGCTGGACGAATGCGGAGGCGGGCGATGCGCGAGTATTTTACAGCCGAGACTTTCGTTCACGGGGCTGGCTGCTGGTCGTTTCGTGCTTTGACATAATTGATAGTATTATTTCATAATATTTATGATAGATTTGTCTGACGCGACCATTGAAATTATTTTGGTTACGTCAACATGGCTGACATTCGCCGGTGTTCGATCTGTCATTTGTAGAGAGTGTCGCCCCTGTGACGTAAGCCGATAACGATGACACACGAGTACCAGTAATTAAATAATTTATAAGTCGTCCGTCAAACGTCCGTCCGTCGTGTTGAGGACCTAGAAAGCGGTTTTACCTAACACGTTCCTGACTCTCTAGCTTAGGACCTACTAAGATCTAGTACTAAACTTCAATGTAATAGTGGACTCATAAGAATCATAAGATAACTCTTTCACGCAAAAATTGCACAGTGATATGGAATTAAATTTTCCCACACGTAACTAGAGAAAAATAGACGTAAATTTCATTTTTTAATATATAGTAACTGGGTAACCGAGCTTTGCTTGGAGTTCTCATAAATTAAAAATAATTTAAAAGAATCACAGAATATTTATCTGACCGGGATTCGAACCCACATTTCGAATTTTGAAGAAAGCAAAACTTGTACATACGTATACCAAACTGCCAATCGGACTGACGTTGGATTAATGCTCCAAGGACGTAATAGAGTCGAAATTATTGATATATGCATGACGAAAGATAAAAACATATATAACTTAAAAATGCGCATTTTCTAAGGGATAACACCTAGCTAGTTCGATTTTTCACCCCCAAAACTCCCTGCGTACTAAATTTCATTCTAATACCCGCGACCGTGACCAGATCGCGCGACCCACTTCTTAGCATGAATTTATGTCGAGCACTAATTAAATGTCACGACCGAATCGCGCGACCGGCGAGCCTGGGCCTTTAGTCAAGATGCATTCGATAATTTCGACGGCGAAGTTCGAAAACAAAATGTATAGGATTTGACATGAAGCATCGCTAGCGATATGTCACTTAGCGATGACTTATGTCAAGTCCCATACATTTTTGATTTCGAACCTCGCCGTCGAAATTATCGAATGCATCTTGACTAAATTCGCTGGTTCGTCAATCGCGGTCGCGGTCTCTAAGATCGAAATGCTAGCTTTCGCTATATATCTGAGTTGCTACGCCAAGCTTGACGTGTACGGCAGGTGGCTATAAAACAACAGGTTGTCGCTTCGCGGTCGCTTGTATCCCGTCTGCGCCGACCCCGAGGGTCAACATCTGAGATTTCTCATAAATATTTTAATTTATTTATGATTCACACTCAATTAATACATTAATTTCCTCCAAATTTAAATTTTCAATCATTTGTAAATGAAGAAATTACATTTTGTACGTTATGATAATTCACAATTATTGCGAAATGGTCATTAACAAGTTATTAACGTCGTAATGGAATTTTAAATATGCTGCTTTACTTTAGGTGTACTTATTGTGGGAGAGCCACGCTACGTAATAAATGGGCCGGCTCGACCGGATAAATACCACGGTCTCACAGAAAAGCGGCGTGATATAACGGTTGCGTTGTGTTTCGCCGAGTGAGAGAGGTCAGCGGAGGCCCAAGGGGATTTGGGGATTTTAAGGACTGGGAACGCAAGTCGCAACACCAGAGGAGTTACAAGTGCAACACCTCTGGTGCTGCGAGTGTCTTTAAGGTGATCCGTCTGCTCGTTTCCTGGTTCATTTCATAAAAAAATTATAACCCGAGTAGATCTAATATTTTTAAATAATACGTGGAGAAACATTTTTGAGTACAGTTTTACGAGAATCGTGTTAACCGAGGAGTGTGAAATTTAGCACAGTTAAAGATTATGTGTAGGAATGTGGTCAGAAAGCTATTTTTTAAAATAATGCTTAGAGCCACATAAATTCAATAAAAATAAAGTTACACACACTACGTCACTTAGGCTACAATACGTTTGTATATTATCAGTAGGTGTCGGTTTGACACAATTGTCATTCATTCTTTCACATTCGATAGACAAAATTTACATATTTGTAATGTATACCTAAAAGGCAAAACAACCCTAAAAGAGTTGAAAGATGAAAGTTAATTAAAAATGTAATGCTAATTATGATCGAATTTCGACCACGGGGCGACCATTAATATTTCTAATACATTAGGTACTTTACACTTGTATACTACAATAAAGCCGAACTCTAGTAAGCTATATTATGCTTGACTGATTTCTTGCTCTACTTTTTTTAACGTCTTTTATTTCTTAGAATGTTTCAAAGTTTGTTCAAAATCAGCAAGGCGGTTCTTTGTTTGATAAACATGAAACAATAACGTAATAAAATGTAGATTTAATAAATTTATAATATAATTAATATCAGTATATTTATATTCAAGATGGCGTATAAAAAATAATATCTAACCTAGAAAAAAAGCCTTTAAACATTAGTTACTTTACATATTTAATTCCATAATTCAGCGTTGGTTGAGTCTCGCCGCTTTATTATTACGAAATAAGCTTATTAAGAATCTTGAACAAGTCTTAACTTTGATATATTGAGAGCCGCAGATTGAGGCCAATAAATCTTCGAGGACAAACAACAAACTTAATAAGTCAACTTTGTATACAATAAATCATAATATTATTTATTTAAGGGCTACAAAGAAAGAACCTTTCAAAGAAAATATATTCTTACTAAGGCAATGTTTTTTTTTAAACAGTTAAATCTAATAATGCAGGCATATAAAACATGAGTTGTTATTAAAAGCGATATGAAACCGTGCAGTTAAACCATCCCACTATTCTAAAGTGACACAATCAAAAATCTTGTGACACAATTAAAAATATACAATGAAACAATTGAAATGAAAACCGTACCGCCCGCGTTATATTACAAGCAAACCATGTCACTATCCTGCAGCAAAGTGATACACCCGAAAATTCAATGACACAACCGAAAATCCAATGACACAAATATACATCGAATGTAACATACGTCGAAACTCGAAATGAAAATACCGTTCGCGTCGTCAAGCAAAGCGTATCACTATCCTGTTACAAAGTAACGCCCGAAAATGTAATGACACAACCGAAAATCCGATGACACAGTATAACAAAATAGTATAATAGTATGCAGTATAACTGTACCGTGATCGTGGTCAGGCGGCACGGGCGAACACACTCGGACTGCCACTTACCTACTGTTACGCCATGAGCCGTGAGGTAACAGACACAGATGAAAGCCAGCCACGATATTTAATTACTAGACGTTACCTGGGACTGCGTCCGCGCAAGGTATTATATTTAATCTTTTGCGGGAATACTGTATTTGTTCAGAATAAAAAGTAGCCTATGAGTTAATCCAGAGCTTAAACTACTACCATATCAAAATTCATCAAAATCCGTGCAGTAGTTTTTGCGTGTAAGAGTAACATACATCCAACCATCTATCCACACAAAGTCTCACGTTTATAATAAACCAGTAGATATTAGTTGCTGAAATCAGTCGCTTCCGTGGTCCAATGGTTTAAGTATGGCTCTTGACTCCGGAGGGCGTGGGTTCGATCGCCGCGTTGAAACAACAAAAAATGTTGATTTCAAATCTGGTTAGGACAATGCAGGCTGATCGGCTGAGTGTCTGACAAGAAAGATGATCCATGCGTAGGATGGGCATGCAAAAAGTCGGTCCTGCGCCTATCGTGTTGGTTATTTGTCCCACTGGGTTACGCGAGTAAAGGAAGAGAAAGTCCTCTTATGTATTGCGCACACATTTGGGCACTATATAACTTCTGCGTACCTGGTCTAATTTTAATGAAACCGGCCACCGACACCGAAATCGGTTTGAGGAGCTATTATTCAGTAAATTTATTATAAAATATAATAAAATATTTTTTTATTTAAATCTAGAACATAAATTAGTAAATGGAACACACAAACACATTCTACACCCACTTGAAACTGGATCTATATTTAATTTAATATCACATCGAGGCGCTTAATATATTTGATGCCGAACTCCCTGTGGTTGTTCTATTATGATGTAGGTGCCATCATGACATACTGCATATTGTGGCTGACATGCAATGGCTGTTTTTCCACGTACCGGCGCGGCGCGGCGCCGGGGTGGCCGGTGACATGTCAGGTGGGAGTCATCGCTGTGCTGCTGTCGGGCTGGTAAGTGCCTAAACATGCCATATTATAAATAGTACCTGGGTAACTGAGCTTTGCTCGGAGCTCTAGTAGATTAAAAAAAGCGTCACAAAAATATTTTACCGGGGTTCGAACAAACCACATTCCGAATTTCCGAACAACGCAAAAATACGCATACGCAACTGCCAATCGGACTGATTATTAGAGTGGAAATTATTAATATATTGTTGCGCGACGAAAAAAAAAGCATACATAGCTAAAAATGCGAAGTTTCTCAGTGAGAAGACCTAGCTAGATCGAGTTTTTCTCCAAAACTACCTGCATACTAAATTACAAAAATATTACGATTATATACACAAGATTAGCTCGTTTAATTCTGGCACTATATTGTCCGGAATTCGGTAGGCCGAGTATAATTCAGAGCATTGAAAATAGAACTCTGCGCTAATAATGTAGACCTGAAAATCGAACACACAAGTGTCAAGTCAAATATCAATGACATATAATTATATTATGACAGCTCGATACTCGACACTTCAAGATTCAATCGTTTATTCACTGAATGTAGTAAGTACATTTTCAACTTTAATGTATTAGCACAAAGTTGAATTTTCAGTGCTCCCAATTTTCCCGGGCCCGACGGATTCCGGATCATATAATCCCAGCCTAAAGTAAATTCATATATTTTCCTTCCCCGGCGCCTGGTAGCCGGCAGTTGCCGGTGGCGGCGCAGGCCGGTGGCGGCGCAGGCCGGTAAGTGGAAATATACCTTACGTATTGGTGAAATTATGCAGTATGATTTCCAATTTCTAATGGAAAATATCGGTTGGATTTTAATGATATTTCTAGGGTTTTAAATGCTGGGGTCACAATGAGGCACTGGTTATTGTTATAATGATAAGGATTGAGAGATCTAGAAAATATAACACCGATAGTAAATCTTTGACGACCTCTGTGGCTCAGTGGTTGAGCGCTTCAGTATCGCGGTTTCGAATCCCGCCAAAGGACCAAAAAAGTTTTCTATGCTCCATGGGTCAAGGGTGTGTATTAAATATTATGTGAAAAAAAAAAAAAATATTAAACATATTTCCGTTGTCTGGTACCCGTAACACAAGCTCCCCGAGAACATAGCACGGGACCAGATTGACGTCGTGTGAAAGCGTCCATAACTATTATTATTACTATTATATTATACGGGATTTAGTGCCAATTTCACCACCGCCTGTTAGTGTAGGTCGTTTGTCTAAACATCATGCCTTCTCCTCATTGATACGAAGTACGAGTGGGACAAGATGATAGTATCTGCTAGAACTACTAGAACTATTCAGCTGACCGGGATTCGAACCCGAGACACCAATAATTTGCCAACAAAGCGAAAATCATACACACGGATATCAAACCATTTGGCCTGACATTAATAGAATCAAAATATTAGTGTATTGTTTCACAACGATAGATTTCTTTTTAAATTTATAACTTAAAATGTGCGGCTTCCCGGGGATAAGACTTAGCTAAATCAATTTTTTCCTCCAAAACCCTCTGCATACTAAACTTCATGGAAATATTGGAGCCAATTCCAATTAACTTTAACAGGCATTGGTAAAATTGGGACTAAGGCTTTTATAATTATGCTCTATATCGTCTACAATGGACACCCTTGAAAGTATATATCCTACTACTATTATAAATGTTGAAGTTTGTTAGGATGGATGGATGAATGTTCGTTACTCTTTCAAGCAAAAACTACTGAACGGATATTGATGAAAGGTATGGTAGTAGTTTAGGCTCTTGATTGACACATAGGGCCGAAAAAGTACAGTGTTACCGTGGGATACTGGATTTACGCGGGCGGAGCCGCGGGAAAAGCTGGCTTTTCATATATGCGATCATGCGATCATAACTACACAAAATAAAATCGTAACCGCATCGCAACAATAATTAAATTTTAATCGAAATTTTACTCATAATAATTATCAATCTCATAATATAAATAATATAAAGAGGAGTTTGTGAAGTTGTAGGGGGTAATCTCTGGATTTACTGAACCTATTTTGTTCTATTGGTAAAATACTTTTTCGTGGTAGCCGGATTTGCTAAGTAAGTCGGAGAAAAAACGGACCGAGAACGAAAACGTTTCTTACTAACGCTGCCTCACCGATGGGAGATATATGATTAAGTCTTAGAAAAATGTTATAGAGCTTGATAAAACGTCGGTACTATGGTTAATTTTTAAGCTGCACTTATAGTAAGTATAGTGCAATTAGGTTAGATAAGATTAGATTAAAACCATAATTTATCAATTCTATTTCGGGTCGCTATTTACTATTAAAACCCAATTTCACGATTGCTAGTAAATTTATAATAATATGTCCTATTTAAGTTATATACTAGTACAGAGTACACATAAACTAATTAAGAGAAATAACATTTTGACATCTCAAATTCTATACTGAATTGAAGCTTTTATCAAAATTTAATATTAAACTTGCCGTTTGAGTATCGAGAAGCTATTCGTTGTAGCCATTGTAAATAATTAAATTATAAACTTTATCGTAGCTTTATTTGTTAATAAGTTAAATGGAAAGTGATACACCCGAGTGTGGACAGTACGACAGGTACACTCGCCAATTGTTGACATAATTAATTTACATTTAATTATTCGTACTATTCTGACGTCACTAATTGCTACCTGCATTTCGGTATTCATTACCTGAATTCATTGTCCTTAATACAAGTTAATACTACTTAATATTATAAATGTGAAAGTTTGTGAGGATGGATGGATGGATAGACGGATATTTGTTACTCTATCACGCAAAAACTACTGAACGGGTTTTGATGAAATATGGTATCGTACTAGTTTAGGCTCCGGATTAAAACTGAGGCTACATTTTATCCCGAAAAAGTACAGTGTTCCCGTGGGATACTGTATTTACGCGGACGGAGCCGTGGGCAAAAGCTAGTATATTATAATGTATTGCGTTATGCATTCCAAGGCCATGCAATGCAGTCTCTTCCCGGAATAGCAAGTTATCCCAGCAGGCTGAGCATGCGCACCCTAGAAACACCGAAGAATCGACAAAATGACAGATTGGAGGAAACATTAATACCATTCGGAGCAAAATAGTTCTTATTGTAAGGCAACAAGGTCGATGCATCATCGTTATGAGAAACAACAATTCATTTCTTCTCGAGTATGAGCTCACAAAATGGCCTCTTTTGACAGATAAAGTAGAAACGTTTTCATAATTCAATGTTTTGAAATAGTCTTACAATAATGTCAACCACATCACGGCGGTCCAAGACAAATAGTTTCTTTACGTTTAGTCATTTACTAGAAAATTTGATCATTTTTGACAGAAGATTTCCCGGCAGCCAAGTAAAAAATATGGCTATTTAGAAATGTTGGCTTCTATTGATGACGTTACCATGGATTGAACACTATTTCGCGACGAACAGTTTTGGGTAGAATATTTCTTCTTTAAAATTATTTCTTCGGATTGCCATGCTAAGCCCGCTGGTTTGACCAAAGCCGTCGAGCAAATCTGTGTCAATGGCCGGAAATGGAATTTATTTCAAGTTCCAATTCCGGCCTTTGGCTAAAGAATGTTAGACAAACCTAGAAATTCCTACCTTTTCAACCAAACGTCAAGTAAAATATAATCACAATATCTATGGACGCTTCACACCAAAGACATTGATATTATGTTCTTTTTATCACTTCTTTAATATGCAACAATCTCTAAGGTGGGTCCCGTAACTAGATATAAACGCACAATAGAAACATTTGAAATTACTTCAATGTTCAAACGTTATTGTCCGATTTTGCTCAAAATAATTTCCTTAAGAATATTTAAATTGACCTATCAGCTTAGAAAATTGCAAGTTTAGATACAGTTTGGAAATTTCAGGGGGACCAACTTATAAACCACTTTGGAGGCCGATTAATCGAAAATGGTTAACTTTGTGAAAAAGCCATGTAAAGACTTCTACTTTATTTAAAAATACTTATTCACCGATGGAGAGAAGAGAAAAAAAATCACAACCACTTGACATTAATGGAGACCCTATAGCCTTCAACCTCTAAAATATAAATTTTCTAGCTTTTGCCCGCGGCTCCGCTCACGTAAATACAGTATCCCAAGGGAACACTGTACTTTATAGGGATAAAATGTAGCCTATGTTTTAATCTAGAGCCTAAACTACTACCAAACTAAATTTCATTACATCCATCCATCCATCTATCCATACATCCATCCTCACAAACTTGAACATTTATAATAGTAGTAAGATAACGATGCCAAAATCTGTATCTATACGCGAGCTGTACCAAATCCCTTTTATTTATATTTATTATATTACAGGAGTTACGAGGAACAGACACACAGACGCACGGTCAGAGTGAAACTGTAGTGGTTCCTTGTACTACGGAACCCTAAAAAACGATTTCTCATCGATTGGAAACTTCCATTCAAATTCACGAGATTCAAGACAAATTAAACTAGTTAGAGCTCGACCCTCGGGCACGCTGACCGCAGTTAAGGTAATGGGGCACGTCTGAAGGGACCCACGTGATTGGAATTGTTAGGCGCCACCTGCAATTATGGATATTAGGTCAGTATATCTGCGCAGTCATGCCGGTATTAATTGAGTATGAGTTAAGGTAGCATTCCGATCTTAGCGACTGCGACAAGAGACCGAAACCAGCAAACCAGCGAGCGAATCAGTGTTTTCGAATTTTTTTCTGCCGCTTGGAGGCAGATCCGACACACACAAAGTGTCATCTGGTTTTAGAAGTGATTTCAATACTATCAATATGAATTTTCGCCACGGCAGCGCTTCGTAAGAGTCGGGTGCCTAGTCGTGTCAAACAGCTGTCAGATGTCACGCACATAAAAACCCTCATTGGCTTGTTCTAGGTTCTAGATTTTTCAACAGACTTTCTTCCGAACACCGTACCCTTGCTTCTCTATAAAACCTCATAAGGCAAACTCATAGGACAGAGTCTTCGTCAACGCACTCTGACATTGGCGATTCACTAAGGACCGAAAAGAAAAGAAGAAAAGAAGAACCCTCATTGGCGTAATTAATTATTTGCTCGTTTATGTATGGTAGAGGATCTATCGCACGATTTAATCTTTGATTTTTTGAATGGTCTTAACTATGAAAGCAATTTTAATTAAATATTTCGCTACAGTCCGGCTTCCATCCAATTTCTTTTGTCCAGAGATTGCATAAAAGACAAAACCCGCCACATTTGTAGTACCGTACTTTGCCCGTATTTACTCAGCAGCTCAACTAGACTCGGCAAAGGCTTACACTTACTTATTCTATTTGGACGATGTAAATACAGTAAATACTAATGTAACTATCATTAAAGTATCTGTGTTAAGGTTCTAATTATGATTAAAAAACTAGTTCTTCTTAAAAAATAGCTTTATACAGAGTGACCTGAAATTCGATACATTCCTTTGACAGACAGAAAGTAGACCTCATTTACAGTAATATTTTTCATGGCATCCCCTATCCGAAAGTTGATATTTACAAAGTTATTGAAATTTCAAAAAAATTTTCTTTATTTTCGACTTTTTGACTTTGACATGACGTATTTTTAAAAATGTTTATCTTTTTAGTGATTTTTTTATGTATTTTAACCGTCAATGAGTCAAATATTATTTTTAAGGAATAAATAGGGACAAACTAAGCGAGAATTTTTCATTATGAGATATGAAACAGAATTTTCTTTTAAGAAAAATGCACATTTTTCTTAAAAACAGGTGATTTTCTTAAAAAAATGTATGACACAATGCGTACAAATACCTTAAATAACTTTCTTACCTCATAAGCTTCCAAAAAAGGTACAAATATGTACATAAAAATATGAACATGTAATAAACAAAGACAAAACAATCATCAGGTAACGTTATCTCAAGAATTACTCTACCTGAGGCGACCTTTTTTTTCAATTGTTTCCTTTGTTCAAACTTCGGGATGTTTCGGCTACTGTCGTCGCGGCCCTTTGTCAATGAGTTACCGACTGGCTTAGAGAGCAAATTTAGTAGCTAATATTAGTTTTAAGTCAACTATTGCCGTGTACGGACGTATTGTTGCTTTTAACTACACCCTTACTTCTACTTGTGATTTTTTTGTATCGCGATGGCTGCTTTTGAATACGATGAATACGCTGACATCTTGTTTTGTTACGGACTTTGTAATGGTAATGCTGCTGCTGCACGAAGAACATACATTGAACGTTTTCCGAATCGACGAGTGCCAAACGTTAGAGTGTTTTCAACAACATTCCGACGAATTCGGGAAAGCGGCCGTGTTGATAGAAGACGTGGCGATTCAGGCAGACCTCGTTTGTATGCTCCAGAAGAAGAAGAAGAAATTTTAACACTTTTTCAAAATGATCCTTCTATTTCTACAAGAGCGGCAGCTAGAAGACTTGGATTGAGTCAATGGAAGGTGTGGTTTACAGTACACACAGCGCGTCTACATCCATTTCACTACACAACTGTCCAAGTGTTGGAAGAGGGAGACCCGGTTAGAAGAATGGAATTCTGCCGTTTTATGATAAATGCAGACATGGAGGATCGCAATTTCTTCTCAAAAATATTGTGGACGGATGAATCGAAATTTGACCGTGACGGGATAAACAATTTCCACAACACACATTACTGGGCACCAAAAGGAGAAAACCCCAGGATGAAAAAAGAAAGGGCCCATCAAACCAGATTCAGTTTAAATGTCTGGATGGGTATAATTAATAATAATTTAGTTGGACCTCATTTTTTGCCTCAAAATTTAAACGGTGAAATGTATGAACATTTCCTAAGAGAGGAGATTACTGGTTTAATGGAAGATGTGCCAATAGCAACTCGTCGTAATATGATTTTCCAGCATGATGGTTGCCCGGCCCACTTCCGCCTCAGCGTACGCCAGTGGCTAGACCAAACTTACCCACATCGCTGGATAGGTCGAGGCGGGCCAATTCCTTGGCCAGCACGGTGTCCCGATTTGACCCCGTGTGATTTTTATCTTTGGAGTCATATGAAGGCTTTGGTGTATACTACACACCCATAACTACTGTAGAGGAGCTCAGAAGCCGCATAAGAAATGCAGCAGAAGAAATCAAAGCTAGTCTTACTACCAGAATAATTAAAACAGAGGTACGGAGAAGACTACGGGCCTGTATCAGAAACAGAGGTTCACATTTTCAACAAGACCTAAAGTAGAATATTTATTATTAAATTTAATTAAACATTGATGTTTTTTAAACACAATAAACGTAATTAAATTCAAGTTTTTCCTTTTATTTTAACCTTATCGCAAATAAATCGATTTAGACATTATTTCATTTTACTTCTAATATGTTTACTACAACGTCATATTTTTATGTAGACATTTGCACCTTTTTGGAAAGCTAATGAGATAAGGAAGTTATTTAGAATATTTGTACGCATTGTATCATGCATTTTTTTAAGAAAATCACCTGTTTTTAAGAAAAATGAGCATTTTTCTTAAAAGAAAATTCTGTTTCATGTCTCATAATGAAAAATTCTCGCTTAGTTTGTCCCTATTTATTCCTTAAAAATAATATTTGACTCATTGACGGTTAAAATACATAAAAAAAAACACTAAAAAGACAAACATTTTTAAAAATACGTCATGTCAAAGTCAAAAAGTCGAAAATAAAGAAAATGTTTTTGAAATTTCAATAACTTTGTAAATATCAACTTTCGGATAGGGGATGCCATGAAAAATATTACTGTAAATGAGGTCTACTTTCTGTCTTTCAAAGGAATGTATCGAATTTCAGGTCACCCTGTATAGTCAAACTGGATGTTGCCCGCTACTTCGTCCGCGTAAAAGGATATCCCGTTGACGTGAAAATGTGTGCCGCGATTGTGACATACTCTATATCTGTGCAAAATTTCATCAAAATCGGTCCAGTAGTTTCGGAACCTATTCTAATTATTACCACGGCTCCATATTAAGGTGAAGTATAAATTAAATACATTGATATAGAGGTTATACATTATATAACGTACTTGAGCATCATGTTTATGGGTGAAAGTTGAGAATGACATAACGATTAACGATATATTATGTAACACTGTATTCGTTTCGACCGACATTAATGCTACTTAATATTTTGTTCGTATTAAAAAAAAAACAATCATTGAAAATGTAAAACACTCTGTACTACATTTTAAATTGTTTTATATTTTATGTATTCAAAACAAAAGTAGATATTTAAGGAGCGTGATCAGTATACGATTCTCGTTTTCAAAACGATATGTAACATGTGACCATAAATTTTGACCAGATTATCTTATAACATAGTTAACGTCGATTCATAACCACGCGGTCGATATTGAGCGGCGGTCGCGGCACCTACAAATCTGGCGCGGCGTACGGCTATGCGAGGGTGTCTTATATACTTAGTGAGAGTTCCACAGTGATTATCTGAAAAAAAAATTAAAATAAACCAACACTGAAAGTAGGTATATTTGCCGACAATTTTATGACAATCATGGAACCATACATTTATAGCTTTTGCCTTTGACTGCTAATGTACGTTTTTGTTATAGTATTCAACTATTTATAGTAGTAGGTACTTTAACTAACGCGAGCGTCAGCAAAACATGATACTTCATTCCCTTATTTTATTTTAATTATTTTATTTTATTTGTAAAACTTACAGCATATAAAATTTATCAATAAACATACAAATTAAAAAGCGAAATGCCGATAACAAGTTTTCACTAGTGTAAAACAAATTAAAGTTAATATAAGCACATGGCACATGCTAAGCATCTGATCATGACATTACATAACAGATGAAATGATCAGCATAATCAATGCTTAAACCACAAGAAAGGCTAGCCGATTAATAAATATCATAATAAAATCAAAGGACACGTCACACATACTCACAGGATTTCTTGCACTATTTCCACTATAATAAGTATTTTGCATTAATTTTAATATATAATATTACACGACCGGTTTCGACAAAGTCATCATCAGGCATGAATTTCCACCAAGAACCTACAGTACCATCAATAACATATCTTAGTGAGAGTTGTCAGGAAATGTTTATCATTTTGCTTTTCTGTAAATTTCGAGAATTTTCAGTTATGCATACTGTCTGATGTATGTAATATTGTGGCCTAATTATAGGAAAATACATTATCCGGATAAAAATACAACCTGTATAAGATATTTTATATATTAGGGTAGGTTAAAAGGGGTCGGTACCTACTGGTAGGTATCTATGACGTTAAAATAATATACATTGTCATCTTTGTAGTATACATGAAGTTCTGATCAGCATTGGCCCCCACAGACGAGAGGCCGATCGTTTCAGTAAGAACAGTTCAGTTCAGTCAGTTCAGTCAGTTCAGCCTGAATGTGTGTGTTTACACGGAAAAATATCGCATCCGACCCAACTGACGTCATTTCGGCCTGAACTGATTCGATAACACACACGGAAAAATCGCATCACTTCGTTTTTGGCTTGCAGCGAGTTACGGTCGTGTTTATTAACTGTAAACTCACTACGCTTGTACACGATACACGCCCGTACGGCCGCGGCTCTGGCGAGAACTGAAGCGATTTGTCACACATGGTCCGTTCAGTCCAGAATTAATGTTGCCAACTTAGTTATTTACAAAGTTTTACTACTAAATTAAGTATTTTATTCCCTTCTTAGTAGGAATTTAGTTGCTAGTAGTATTTTAGTGGGAAAAAGCCAGACTGTAATCATATGCAAAATGGCCTAGGTTAGGCACAAAAAAAAAACAAAAAACAAAGAATTGAGTTTTCTTAAAGCTCCGCGTTCAATTATTATATACGTAATATTACCCAGTATATTTATATTTAACGATAAAATTTATAATATAAATCAATAAATAATAAAATTTTAATTTATATTTATTTATTATATATATATATTTATTTATATTTAATAATAAAATTAATTTTAGGTATTCCTAAGTTAAGTAGCATTTTTTGATAGTTTTTAGTATTCTTTTAGTAGAAAACTACGCGAGTTTAGTAGTTTCGCAAAAACAGAGCTGGAAACACTGAAACGCATCGCTTCAGTCCATCCGGCCGACTGATGCGATCTGGAAATTGCACACAGATTGCATCCGTTCAGGCCGAACTGAAGGAAAACCGGACCGTATATGGAGCCGTATTACGGCCCAAATAGACGAGGCGTCCGAAAGCCGAGCACCTGTTTTCATTTATAGAAAATTGAGCTTTATCGACTAGGCCTCAACGTACAAACTAATAACAATCACCCAACTCCGCGGCCGCCGGGCTTGGTGGGTTGGGTGCGCGCTGTGGCCTAGTCGATAAAGTAATTTCTGATAATGCCAGTTGCATAATATTTGCGTCTGAAAATGGCTAGTGGTAATTGGACACATCGATACGCGTCATGTAACCGGTAGGACGCCATTTTTGTTGATGATAACACATAAGTTTGCGTCTCACCAAACGAATGATATTTTCTTCCTTGTAGAAGTACACCCCTTCGAAACATTTCCGGTTGTCCTGAGTTACTCAGATTGTCAGTGTCGCATTACGTAACATTTACGTACTTACATAAGTGTCACAACTTGTCGCGGATAACTTGAAATATCTCCTCCCTCGGGAGCCTTCATATAAAACGCTCGTGGAAAGAAAACAAAACATCTATTTGTATCATCGTAGGTACTTGTTAGAAATTTCTTTAGTTGTACTCGGTTCAGATACAACTTAATCTGAACGTAAGCAAAAATATTGAAATCGACTAAATACGTAGATGTATTTATTTATTTCACTGTAATTAGTGACATCTAAATTAGTAGCATTATGCGCGCTTTTGTCATCTTTGTCGTATGTTTTTTTTTTTTTTTGTTTAGATCATATTGGATCTGAACGACACATCTTTCAATTAGACATAACGTTTGGAGACGAAATGTTAAAGTATCTAGGTAATAGATTATTGACACTAAAAGGCATTTGCATTTCCTGATGACCATACCTGCAGAATCTTGAAAATTACTCTCCAAATCAAACGTATAAATGTATTAAATCTGACGAAGACTCTTTCAAGTCATAGAACATACTATAGGAATTTACGTAAAAAAAATATTATAACGTTATGTGAAATCTTGTACAGAAAAATTTGCGCACACGATTGATTAATTGCCTATGTAAAGACGTTAAGGCAGTTTTTTTAACGCTGAAAAAATATACCTGTCATCTAGTAATGAAAATAATCTTCGCCGCTGAGGTTATTGACATCACACTATGAGCTGATTCACCTCACAGCTGATTTATAATACATATTATGTTTTAATAAAAAAAGGGGATTGAAATCAGTGGCGAATATTTGTTTCATTTTCGGCAAAAACACAAAAAAAATGTTTGTTTTTCAAGTTTTTCACCCCATATAAAAAACTATAAGTACCCATAACACACTATCGTTAAGATAACATGTGAGATTTATGATAGGCCATAACAGCGTATAATTCTCATACTTATCACATTATCCTAAGTCTTCATCCCATGTTAATAATCTTATTTATTTTCCTCGCCCTTATCATCATCCTTATCCTGTTAGAAGACGGAAGTTTCAGGGTTTTATGGAGCCGAAAATTAACTTGTCCCTTATATCTCCTTAAGCATTCCGAAAAAAAGGACAAAAAAATACATCTCGTAGGTATCCCATTAAAAAAGGTCACTATTTAGGGAATTGAGACAATCTGCAAAGGAAATATAGTGTAAACAGAACAGTTTATTTGAATACTAAGTAATTATTAATTAATCAAGTTCAGATCCATTTTAATCTAAACGTAAACAAATTGACAAGAGGCCACTATGCTATGAATTTAAATTGGATTTGAAAAGAGTATAATATAATAAATATAAGTTACTTATTCATTACCTAACCTAATTTTTTTTATAACCTGTAATGATTTTTTTATTTTTTTAAGTTATTGCATAGCTTTTATCGCGGGCTTTGAGCGCGGCGACCGAATCAAGAAATTCCGTAACGAAAATAAACCTAACACCCCCCCACTCCGACCGGCACAGCACGGCAAAGCCGTGCATCGTCTAACGTCATTTCAGTTCGGCAGACTTAGGCACGGAGTTTGTGTGCGTGCGACTAGTCTTATGCGTGTAGACTAGCTGCTAACTGCTCATAACTCATTATATCTCTTTTAGACACAATGCTAGGTGAGACAGCGTGCTTTTTGGCCGCGTCCACGAGTGAGTTCGAGTGAGCCCGCGACTAGTTGAACCTTAACGTGTATGTATATGGTACGACTGTACGAAGCTCGCACGACCGAGACGAGCTGCTCCGAAATCGGACGAATACGTAAGCAGCTGTGTGTAAGAAAGTATAAAAAATGCTATGCAATAGCTTTACCGCGGCAGTCCATCAATATGATCAAAATATATTGTCAATTATGTAAAAGCACGAAGCGACCAGCCACGTGAGCCATAGTGCAGGCTGGGAAAAAGTTCCTCCCCGCCCGCCTTCGCATTCGCCCAGCCACGCACACATAACCGCGAGCTGTCATTCGTGTAAATTGGTGGAATGACGATTCTTTACGTTGGTAATATACACACACCGGCATATTTAGCGGAACATAAAATAAAGGTTTGATATCAGTACGAGTATATAAGGTTATAATATAGTATATAAGGTTGCTGGCTGGTTTATACGTCATTTAATTTAAAAAGAAATATTTTCAAATTAAGAAAACAACTGAACATCACATTTTATGCAATTATTTTAATTTTATTCAAATACACCTTATCTGGAGCGAACTTCGAGTATTTCTTCCTTCTGAGTTTGATTTAAAATTTAATTGAAATACTGTTTTTGTTAGTTTTTTTAATCGCGTATCTTTTTGGAGTTGAGGACTGAATTATGCCTGACTTAGCCCCAACGGAGCTTTTTTTGGGCCTATTTTTGGGCCTACTTGTTCCCCCAACAGTGAGGTCAGGACAATTTTTACTTTTACCTAATTATTAGATGTATATTCGTTTATTTTACTATTACAATTTTTATGTTTTCTACTATACTTATTTTCTACTTGTCCTGTTTTTACATTCGTTTTTTATTTTTATTTACTAACAATGTTACATTTTTGCTTTTCATTAACTTTATATTACAATACCAAATTCCTTCTACTTTCTTTACATTATATTATTATTCATTTCCACATTTTGTTTCTTTATATTGCTCTTATTTTCTATATCCGCACTTACTTTCTTTCCTGTCTCTAATTGTTTTAATTCCACAATTCTACATTCTAATCTACATATCTACTATTACAGTTTTCTTCTGCTATATTGTCAATTTTCACATTTTGTTTTCTTACATTAATTTAATTCTCTAATTACATTTAAATTTTTCTTTACTTTCTTATTTTCCCTACCTTAATTTAACATTCTTGCTTTTACACATTTACTTCTCACTATTTAGTTATATATTCAATTCCATAATCCCACACTCTAATCTACTATTACAGTTTTCTTCTATTATATTGTCAATTTTCACATTTTTTTTTCTTACACTAGCTCTACTCTCCAATTACAATTCAATTTTATTATCTTTACTTTTTACATTCCCTACCTTAATTTAACTTTCTCGCTTTACACATTGACTTCTCTTTCTTTTTAATTATTTAAGTATATTTTATACGGCTATTTAACACATTTCTGTACATTACCACCGTGTTACTTTCTATATTTGTTTACACCTTTGTTAGAGTTTCATTTACCTTTCTTTATTTTCTATTTTTAATTTGTGTTACTATTTAATTCTAATTTTTTGTTTACGTTACATTATTTTCGATTTTAATTTTTTATTTCAATATCATTTTCCCGACTTCACCTCCGCGTTCTGCGCGAAGTGGCCGGCCCGGCGATTTGCCGAGAAATTATTCTTACAATACTTTCCTGCAATTGTGGTCTGCTATGCACACCGCGTACATAATACGCGCATGCACAAGTAACTACAATAGCACAAGTTTACATTAGACTTATATTATATTACATTTATCAATACTATTTACTTATGCTATATATGCTCCGTTATATTCACTATAACCATATATGCAAAGTGGTTTTTTTTTGGAGCCTGTTGTATATGCTTATTTACTATTAGATTCTTACAAACTAAAATATTTTTAACAATTCCAATGACATTCTGAGACTATATTGGTCGCGCTACTGGTGATATTATAGTCATTACTCCCGCGCATCGTATGCCAGGGCTGCTCGTGCTATAGCGTCCCACTTACGTCGTACCGCACACTCAGCACTAAACGCGTTGTGATCGTTCTTTGAGCAAATTGCAAAAATGAGGACTTGGACTTCTGTCCAAGTCCTCATTTTTGCAATTTATACAGCAAGCATTTTTTCCTTCCCTTAGGCTTTCACATTCGGACTGATGATGCGCTCCGGAGCAGTGGCAGTACTTTTCTCCCGTGTTGCTAGTACAGTGTCGCCTTCCATGTCCATACCCTAGGCAGCGCGAGCACTGCACCAGAGGGGACAGGTCGGCGACCCGAACGCGCTGCATGTTTATGTACATGTAGCCCGCCTTAGTAAAGCGCTGCCACAGCCCCGGAGATACATTCAGTACTACGTGTTCTGTCTGTTCGTGTTTCCCTTTTCTCCTATATTTCACCGTCATTCTGTCCTCTGGTCCATCACGGAGTAGTTGCATGAGGTGCCCATTCTGGGTCCTAAACGCCTCGAGGAAATCTCGTCGGTGTTCGGCTTGAGCACCCCATACAACACTACCTGTGGGTCCTTGTTTTCTATTGTTTCCACCTCAAAGTTACTTTTGCTATTTTCAATTTTACTTTTAATTCTATCTCTTTCTTTCTCATCCCTAAATCCTAAAATAACCTTTCTCTCCTTCCCTTTTCGAATCCTATCTACTTTTATCCCCTCCTTTCTAGCCTCTATTATCTCACCTATTCCTGTTATTATTTCCGTCCCTGACATAAAATTCTCCTTGTCCGTTAGCACTAAAGAGTGGAGGGTCATGCGCTTCGGTTCCGGTGACGTGGTTTGGGTTTCCCCACCGCCACCGACCACACTCGCGTATGTCGCGGGTTGCGGTTCTGCCGGAGCCCTGGCTCCCCACTCTTCGATTGCCCTATTTTAGTTTTCCCTTATATATAGAGCGATATATATACAGGCTGACCTGAAATTCGATACATTCCTCTGAAAGACAGAAAGTAGACCTCATTTACAGTAATATTTTTCATGGCATCCCCTATCCGAAAGTTGATATTTACAAAGTTATTGAAATTTCAAAATTTTTTTCTTTATTTTCGACTTTTTGACTTTTACATGACGTATTTTTAAAAATGTTTGTCTTTTTAGTGATTTTTTTATATATTTTAACCGTCAATGAGACAAATATTATTTTTAAGGAATAAATAGGGACAAACTAAGCGAGAATTTTTCATTATGAGACATGAAACAGAATTTTCTTTTAAAAAAAATGCACATTTTTCTTAAAAACAGGTGATTTTCTTATAAAATGTATGATACAATGCGTACAAATATTTTAAATAACTTCCTTATCTCATTAGATTTTCAAAAAGGTGCAAATGTCTACATAAAAATATGACGAAGTAAAATAAAATAATGTCTAAATCGTTTTATTTGCGATAAGGTTAAAATAAAAGGAAAAACTTGAATTTAATTAAGTTTATTGTGTTTAAAAAACATCAATGTTTAATTAAATTTAATAATAAATATTATTCTACTTTAGGTCTTGTTCAAAATGTGAACCTCTGTTTCTGATACAGGCCCGTAGTCTTCTCCGTACCTCTGTTTTGATTATTCTGGTAGTAAGACTAGTTTTGATTTCTTCTACAGTAGAGCTCTTCTACAGTAGTTATGGGTGTAGTATACACCAAAGCCTTCATATGACCCTTAAGATAAAAATCACACGGGGTCAAATCGGTACACCGTGCTGGCCAAGTAATTGGCCCGCCTCGACCTATCCAGCGATGTGGGTAAGTTTGGTCTAGCCACTGGCGTACGCCGAGGCGGAAGTGGGCCGGGCAACCATCATGCTGGAAAATCATATTACGACGAGTTGCTATTGGCACATCTTCCATTAAACCAGTAATCTCCTCTCTTAAGAAATGTTCGTACATTTCACCATTTAAATTTTGAGGCAAAAAATGAGGTCCAACTAAATTATTATTAATTATACCCATCCAGACATTTAGACTGAATCTGGTTTGATGGGCCCTTTCTTTTTTCATCCTGGGGTTTTCTCCTTTTGGTGCCCAGTAATGTGTGTTGTGGAAATTGTTTATCCCGTCACGGTCAAATTTCGATTCATCCGTCCACAATATTCTTGAGAAGAAATTGCGATCCTCCATGTCTGCATTTATCATAAAACGGCAGAATTCCATTCTTCTAACCGGGTCTCCCTCTTCCAACGCTTGGACAGGTGTGTAGTGAAATGGATGTAGACGCGCTGTGTGTACTGTAAACCACACCTTCCATTGACTCAATCCAAGTCTTCTAGCTGCCGCTCTTGTAGAAATAGTAGGATCATTTTGAAAAAGTGTTAAAATTTCTTCTTCTTCTTCTGGACCATACAAACGAGGTCTGCCTGAATCGCCACGTCTTCTATCAACACGGCCGTTTTCCCGAATTCGTCGAAATATTGTTGAAAACACTCTAACGTTTGGCAATCGTCGATTCGGAAAACGTTCAACGTATGTTCTTCGTGCAGCAGCAGCATTACCATTACAAAGTCCGTAACAAAACAAGATGTCAGCGTATTCATCGTACTCAAAAGCAGCCATCGCGATACAAAAAAATCACAAGTAGAAGTAAGGGTGTAGTTAAAAGCAACAATACGTCCGTACACGGCAATAGTTGACTTAAAATTAATATTAGCTACTAAATTTGCTCTCTAAGCCAGTCGGTAACTCATTGACAAAGGGCCGCGACGACAGTAGCCGAAACATCCCGAAGTTTGAACAAAGGAAACAATTGAAAAAAAGGTCGCCTCAGGTAGAGTAATTCTTGAGATAACGTTACCTGATGATTGTTTTGTCTTTGTTTATTACATGTTCATATTTTTATGTACATATTTGTACCTTTTTTGGAAGCTTATGAGGTAAGAAAGTTATTTAAGGTATTTGTACGCAATGTATCATAATTTTTTTTAAGAAAATCACCTGTTTTTAAGAAAAATGTGCATTTTTCTTAAAAGAAAATTCTGTTTCATGTCTCATAATGAAAAATTCTCGCTTAGTTTGTCCCTATTTATTCCTTAAAAATAATATTTGACTCATTGACGGTTAAAATACATAAAAAAATCACTAAAAAGACAAACATTAAAAATACGTCATGTATGTCAAAGTCAAAAAGTCGAAAATAAAGAAAATTTTTTTGAAATTTCAATAACTTTGTAAATATCAACTTTCGGATAGGGGATGCCATGAAAAATATTACTGTAAATGAGGTCTACTTTCTGTCTTTCAAAGGAATGTATATATATATATATATATATATAATAGAGCACGTTTAGGACTTGCTGAAAAGAAAAGTTAAGTCCAGAATACCAGCTCCTACCAACGTGGGTGAAATGCGAATCGCCGTAGTTGAGGAATGGCGGAGACTATCCCAGGAGACCATCGATAACATCATTCTCAGTATGCCTAGATGGGTAGAAACTTTAATAAGAGCAGGTGGAGGAAATACGCGATATTAATCACCATTTTTCTAATTTAATTAATTTTAATATTAATCTTCACTTTTCCCGGTTACATGAAAAGTTCAAAAATGTACCATTTTTCACATATAGCCTTTACTCGCAAAATCTGTTCTTAATGTGATCTCATTTTAAGTAAAACAAATGAAACTTTAAATAACAAAAGAAGTGTAGTAAGTAGATTTTAAAATAAAACCAATTTTTTTTAATTATGGACCTTTATTTTTGTGTTCCGCTAAATATGCCGGTGTGTTTGTATTCTTTGGTAAACTAACCTACTTCGACCTAACTATACCATCTGGTGTATCCTGTGTCGTCATCACTCATCAACATGTCATGTCATCGATATGTAACATCGACGTTTTGTGACTAGATCCAGCTAATAATGCTTAATGAACCTCTTGTATCTAATCAAATGACTTTTCTATTGTCTATTCCAGAGAACACTTCTGTCAAGTGGTTTTTGTATATACGAGGGCTCTTGTACGTAGGTAATGATTTCCTCAATAGAGAAAGCTCGTATTTGTTTTCCTTTTATTATTTTTTTAAGATGTTACAAATATTTTTGCTTGTTGGTATTTTTTTTTATTCTACAAACAGTATTTGGAGTATTTGGACGAATAATAATATTATTTAATATCTACTCACTTCTTGGATCAGTTTCTTATAAAAATCATCATTGAGACAAGAAGGACGTTGCTTATTTTTAATCCCCAGCGAAAACCGAGGAGTGTTATACATTTGACGTTTCTGTCTATATGGGTATCTGTCAGTCCGTGGCATCAATTCCATTTTCACAACTTGACAGGAAATTAACCGATTTGAATCTAGTTTCTTTTTTTTTATAACTGACATGATCCAGAATAGCATCATCATCAGCTCGGTTACTGAATGACAATTCGGGGTTTAGTTAAATTTTTTTATTTTGTTTTTCTTTCTGAGTTAAAATGAACATACTTTTTGTATTGCACTGGCTATCTTTACTTTATCGTTAGATCGTCTTATTTATCTCACTCCAGCTGACGATACTATTTACTTCTAGAAAGCTTTTATAATCTATTCGTTATGTTTGCGGTGCATATTGTGTGTGTCAAAATTGACCAAAATAGTTCACATTATCCAAGTAAAGTAAGCCGTTTTGACATTTGTGCTAATGATTCACTGTGAACTTAACGCGAATAGAATATAAGTTACTAGGTATCTCTTACAACGCCACTAGCGTTAGTTAACTACTAGTTAACTATATTTTAGTAATCTAGTAATCACTAAATGGGTTTCGGCATTCGGTGTGCAAAACCGAATAAAAGCATTTCGTAAAATGAATTCTGTGGCCTACATCGTTATATCTTACAGGGTTGTCGACAGGTATATTTTGATAAGTTTTTATATGATGCAAGATTTTGATTTCGACTTCGTACACGATAAAGGAAATCCCACGGAAACCTTTAATTTTGCCGCGATAAAAAGTTGCTTCGTGGTTATAATATTACTAGATGTTGCCTGCGACCCGCGCACGCAAAAGTATATACCGCGAGAATCATGAATTTTTTCGCGATAAAAAGTACCTTTTATCCATAGTTCTGGTCCTATATCTGTGCCAAATTTCTTCAAAATTGGTCTAGCAGTTTCGGAGCCTATATAATTTAAACAAACAAAGCTTTCTTCTTTATAATATTATAAAGTACATGATATAAATATATATGTATAGATTTACATAGTAGTTACCTAAATTAAACAAAATGAATGGATACGTGAAAATAATGAAATAGCAAACAGAATAATACAGTAAAACCTGTCTTATTGGGATATCAAGGGCCAAGGTTTTTGAACCATTTAAAGAGTTTCTCCTTTAATCAGTTTCCCAACTGAAGCTTTAAGCTTTAAGAGAAGCTTTAAATTGTAATTGTCTCATTTACAGAGGCATTCAGCTTATAGAGGTCTAAATGTACCGTTATTCCATATATTATAGAGTTCAGGGCGCCAAGCGAGCGGGACAGACTGACAACCGATCCGAGTTTCGAGGTACTAGAATTGGGGCCTAGATCTTTGTAAATAAACGTATCGAAAAGTGTCCCAACCTGCTAATATGTCTCATTTACACAGGGAAAGCTATAGATCCCCAATTGGAGAGGCAAACATTTAAAAAAATCCTAGAACACAAATTTTATTTAACCAGTTCAAATAATCCTATTCACAGAGGTTATTCGATGAAAAATTACCGGGAAATCAATGAAATTATCAATAATAGAGGTTTCTCCCTTATCCAGGTCCCACTTAACCAGGTTTCACTGTATTATTAATTTATACTGCTGCTTCATTAATTAGATAAATTGTAATTTAATGCGAAAAATCAATGAATCGGAACAAGTTAGTAAAAATCGTTCCACACAGTTATAATTACGTCTACTATAATGTTGCCTAAACAGGAAATGATATTGTGATCATGAAATATAAACGGCGAGTAAAAAAGGCGGCGCAATAGATAATGTTACTAGTTAAGTAAAATCACTTGAAACTTTGTTACAGTAAAGCTATTATGTATACACTAGTTTTGGTTTTATTTAAAAAATATTAAGTAGTCATGATTTTACACGCGTTCAAAGTTCCGAAAATTTTCAAATCCCGCTATGCTGTAACGTGACGTCACGCTACATCTCGGCCAAACAGACTGGAGTTCGCGCCGTACTACCCACCACTTAGTCGCAAGCTACCGTCTGGGCCACTTTAAAGTTAAATATCTTGGAAACTAATCGAGGTATCGAAATAATTCTTTCGTGAGTATTTTTATTTTCCACGGAGAAAATAGAAAGTGAAAATTCTCCTTAACTGCCACGTGATGGGTAAGCTAGAAAACGAGAATCTTCTCGTTTTACTTCTTATTCCATAAAACATTGGAAACTGTGTGTTGGCCTTTCTGTTGCTGGCTGACAAGTAATCATGCATAATTATATTATGTACGTCTTTTTATATTTTATATGTCTTTATAATTACTTGTATATGAGTAACAAATTTATACACCAGTCGCAAAACGGGAGATTAGCGGAATGGTAAGCCGCGTGAGTTAATATCCATATTTTATTCTAATACAGAACAACGATACTTTATTTTTTATCGCAATTAGCGCCATCTATGGTGCGGTATATAATATCTAAAACAAGTCTTTTGGACACATTGGGTGGAAATTATTGTTTTGTTTTAGTATTGTATTTTAAAAACAGTAAATACTCATAAGGAAATCCGATATGATGTCGAGTTGTATTTTGTACACACGCCTCGCTACTGTTGTACTACCATAGTAAATATACCCGAAAAGTATAAACTTTCGCATTTATAAAGCAGCAGGCTTAGCATGCGCACACTAGAAACATCGAAGAATCGACAAAATTACAGATTGAAGAATCAACATTTCTTTTCTTCCCACCATGAGCTCACAAAATGACCTATATTGACAGCTAAAGTAGAAACGTTATCTTATTTCAATGTCATATAGTCTTACAATAATGTCCTCCACATCATGGCGGTCCAAAACAAATAGTTTCTTTACGTTCAGTCATTTAATTGAAAATTTGATCATTTTTGACAGAAGATTTCCCGGCAGCCATTTTAAAAATATGGCTATTTAGAAATGTTGACATATATTGACGACCTTGTTACCATTACCATTGTAGTGTATTACGAAGATCTCGTGGGCTGCTCGAGGAACTTCCGTGCGTTCAAACGTTTTTGTCACAAGTACTATTGGAAACAATCCAATACTATTTTGCCATTATAATTAAATGTCATAAAATCCAAACATATTATCATCATTTAGTTTTGTAGTCATATTTTTTTACTATTCCCGTGGTGCTTCTCCTATACTAATAGGAGAATAAAACCGACTTTTTTTATTACAAATTTGCTGTCTCCTGCTTTGCTTGGGGAAACTAGAACACTTCCAACTCCTCCTACATTCTTCTGATTAATTTCGTTGCGGGACCCAAGACAGATTTAGCATATCCCAAATCCTAATTCTTTTTACTTTTATCAGGTTGTAATACCTAATTATTAATAATTTATTTAAAAAAACTAATTTTTTTTCAATGGTCACATTGAACATCCTGGCTACATAAGAGTTGCAGTGGCGGTAATGTGTAGTGTGCCAATGGCCCGTCTAAAAAAATATAAATAAAAGGTTAGAAACTAGCTTGTGGCAGCCCTGCTGTACACGGGCTGACAAGTAATCAGACACATGTACGTCTTTCATCTCTTGTCTTTGTCTTGCGGGGACAATGGCGTCTTGCGGGGCCACTTTTATGTCACTGTACAATGCGGCCAAGATGGTTTTGTTTAAGTTGAATGGAATTTACAATTGGACACCTGATAGGATGGCTTTTAGCTCCTGAAATGGAAATTTTTTGGATGAAATTTGGGTATTATAAATATTTGGTTTTTTTAAATAAATTAAGAAACAATTAGGTATTACAACTTGATAAAAGTAAAAATATTGGGATTTTATGTGTAGTTTTGTAATTATATGCATTTCGAAGTCCCAAAAAAGTTGAAATATTTTTTTAAACATTAGTGTATAAAACCTACATAATTAGGTTACATCAAATACAAAAACATTTACTATGGTATGTATCAATATTAACGCGCATACTTCGGAGATATCAGAAATTTTGTGCTTTACATTTTCCATACATTTGTAGTACATTATTAGCAACATACATTTCGTAGCAACATGAACATTACTAGCGTGTGACGTCATCATCACGTACGTCTACTCGCGCCGGGCCCTTTATGGGGGCCTTGGGCGGGCAAACATGACCAGGGGCGACCAGCGTGTGATGTCACTTACTAGTACGACTTTTATATGGGGCGTTTTCACGAGACTCACAAAAGTGCTTCAAACAATCCGCAATAATATCTTTGAAAATATTGATTAGTATACTATTCCTTTTGTAAACTATCTTATTTTTCAGAGCACTATTCATTTATGTAATAAATAAATACAGGAAAATACCGTATTGTAAATTGTAGCCTCGTTACAGACGATCTAATCTCGTTGTAACTCATTATAGTCTCTTTAATAATAATATCTATGGACGCTTCACACCACGCCAATCTTGCCCCGTGGTAAGTGTCCGACGAAATTGTGTTACGCGGACCAGACAACGGGAAGTATATTCAATACTTTTATACTTTACATATATTTAAGATTTTTATTATACTATATACATATTTAATGCACATCCATGACCCAGGAACTTTGAAAACTTTTTGTTCCCTCGGCGGGATTCGTAACTCCGGCTTGAGTGTCGACCCGCTAACCACTGAGCCACAGAGGTCGTCAGCCACATAGGTAGTCACGGTAGTACTTTAATTGTGTTCATGTGAACACGGCTTAATCGTCATTGGTCAATATTGAGATTTTCACTCACTGCAAACATAACGCTAAACGCTAATAGACTACAGCCAGGGGCGACACTCACGGACAAATCTCAGCCATGTTGACGTAAGCCTAAGGTTGACACCGAAATAATTTAAATAGTCGCGTCAGACAAATCTATCATACATATAATTGTGAAATTACATTGTCAATTATGTCAAAGCACGAAACGACCAGCGGCCAGCCCCGTGAACCAAAGTCCTGGCTGGAAAAAAACTCACACTCGTAATATATATTCTTTGCTATAGATGTTTGTACAGAAAGTCCATTCTACTAATAAATCGGTTAAAATTGCAGTATTTTCTGTCGCAGGTTCTGTTTTGCACTCGCACATGCTATAGGTAGGCATTGTTATCGCTGTCGATCCTGAGCCTTTGGCCAAGTGGCTATCGCTAATTACGACAACGAAGTTCGGAAACAAAAATTTTAGGGATTTGACATAAGCATCGCTAAGTGACTTATCCATCGATATGCCGCTTAGCGATGCTTATGACAGAAACCATATAATTTTTGTTTTCGAATTTCATCGTCATAACTAGCGATGGCAACTTGGTTAATTGTTCTGGTGCCTTAGACAAAGTGCAATAACAGACCGATCACGAAGATCTTGAAGAATAAAATGTATGGGAGTAACCGCGTGGTTTAGCGACTAAATGTTTCAATCCCATACATTTTTGATTTAGAACTTCGCCGTCGAAATTATCGAATGGATCTTGACTAAAGGTCCTGGAACATTATATTCCTGGTAGCGAGTAACATTTCGACAAACTTATTAATTAATCATTACATTTCGAATAATTACAGTTATCTTGGTAATTAATGCTGTTTCAGAGGAAAAGGGCTAGGCGTGGAGTTACAGTACCGGGAACTCGGTAATTAAATGTCTGGCGGAGCGTGGAAGTTGGAACGTCAATCTGGATTCTGGCCTACTACAACTATTATAAGTCTTGAAGCTGCTCAGCAATAGAAATTCCGTGAATACGCTTTACCCTGGTTTTCTATTGAGGTGGGATAACTCTGAATCCCGTTTCTTCCCTCAGGGGCTGAGTTTTAGGAAATATGCGTATACTGGGACGGCGAAGATACTATAAAAGGGCAATGCTGATTTTGTAGCCTTTTCTTTTTCGCGTGGCCATCAATCAAACTTTGATTTTAGTATTAATACTAGAAATCAAACTTGCTACAGCCATTTTTTTCTAAAGTCAGTATAATCAGAGATAATGAGGGTTAAGTGTCACAAAAAAAACAAAAAAAAATCATTCTGTATTATTGCACCAATTGATAGTGTTGCTGGTAAGGAACAATTCCTGGAAAGTAATGGTATTCAGCAAACATAAGGCAAGTGTTGTGTCAGCAAACAAAAGAAATATAATAATATGTGAAATATAACAAAATGTTAAAAGTACGCTATTTTCATAATGTGGTTTGTATAATAATTATGTTAAGATAAAATATCGCTCGATAAAGCTGCCAAATTAAATGTCACATTACACATTAATTTTTTGCTTATATCAATTAGATTACACTCAATCGGAACAGAGCTTTATCATAACGTATTTCTCTCAATGAATGAAAAAAAATACGTTTAACTAAATATTCCGTTCAGATGCAATTTAATCATAACGTAAAGTAATTTAACATGTTTAACTAAACGTTAAGTTCAGTTTAATCAGATAAACAACGATCCTTTATTGTTTCCATTACTAGCCGCAAATTTAATATTTGTTTCCGGATGAAGATGAACATATGCCGAACAGAAGACCAGAACCGTATTTCTTGGAATTAAGTTACACTTTCGTTTTACTTTTATTGAATTATATATGTTACGTCTTGATATCAATAAACTGATTTTTGGAGCTTGGACAAATGAAAATGGGTTTGACGTTGGATTGACATTCATAAGCATACCATTTTGCTGTTAAAACATATCGGGACTGGATTGTAACTGTATAATTGCAGCATTTAATTAGCAGAATCAACCTAAAGAACCTAAAGAAAAGAATAATGAATATCTTTTTCGCTATTCGACGCTTCACACCACGTCAATCTGGCCCCGTGCTAAGTATCCGAAGAACTTGTGTTACAGGTACCAGTAAACAGGAAGTATAATTAAGACTTTTATACTATACATAAATTTATGATTTTTATTATATTATACAACATATTCAATACACATCCATGACCCAGGAACACAGAAAAACTTTTTGTTCCCTCGGCGGGATTCGAACCCGCGACCCCCGGCCCGACCAACGCGCTGAACCACTGAGCCACAGAGGTCGTTTAACTTAGACTTTCAATTCACTTTCAATTAATTATTTATAAATAAATCGTCTTGATATCATAACTTGATTTTTGGAGTTTTAACAATCAAAACGCGTTAAATGTTTATGAGAATATTATTTTCCTGTTATAACATAATATCGAGACTGCATCGAAACTGTATTATATTAGATATTTACCTATGAAATTGCTGTTTTGTATGAAAAAATTTAAGGAAATTTTTTTCATGTATTTTTTATTTGTATTAATCGAAGTAATCACCCATGCGATCAATGCATATTTGCCAACGCAGTGGCAGTTTGTTGATGCCCTTCTTAAAGAAATCAGCTGGACTCCCGTCCAGCTGATTTCTTTAACAAATTCTTCAAAGGCATTTTGTACTGCCTCTCGGGTATTGAATTTTTTTCACGCCAAGAGGTTATCCAAATTCTGGAAAAAGTAGTAGTCTGTAGGCGCAAGGTCTGGTGAGTAGGGCGGATGACGGAGAGCTTCCAACCCCAGTTCTTACAACTTGGAGACCGTCTGCTGTGCAGTATGAGGTCGCGCGTTGTCGTGCAGGAGCAGCGAAGACGAGCGATTGACCAATGCTGGTTGGAGATGTGCCAGCTTCTCCATCATTGTGTTCAGTTCTTCACAGTACACATCTGCAGTAATGCTCACCCCATTTGGTAAGAAGCTGTGATGAATCACACCGGCGCTAGACCACCAAACAGTGACCATCACTTTTCTAGGGGTAAGTTTTCGTTTAGGGCGTTGTTTAGGTGCTGAACCAGGATCCAACCAACATGCTGAGCTCTTGCGGTTATCAAACAGAATCCATTTTTCATCGCAGGTAACAATGCGGTTCAAAATTCCTTCATTTGCGTGTCTGTTGAGCAGTGCAAGGCACGTCTCGACGCGTACTTCGCGCTGGCGATCATTGAGTTCGTGGGGCACCCATTGTTATATGCACGATCTTTAAAAGACTAAAAAATAAATCCTTTTATTAAAACAGTACAATACTTGCTTTACTTTACATAGACTTAACTTATTGTCTATCTTAAATAATAAGGAGACACGATCCCTAGCACGGAGTTATAACAATAACTACTTTATCAAGACTACTGCGCCGTTTCTAGGTGTATTTATTAAAAAGGTATGGTTACTTGTGAGGGTGTTGTAAGTACAGTGGCATCATATGTGTGCGCAACTAGATAACAAGGGATACTATGGGACATTGTATAAGTTTTTGGAATCCATTAAATAGCTAATCATTGTCCCTTGTTATAAACAATGAGTTCCTTGTTCTATTCTTGGAGGAATAGATAAGTAAATGTAATTATTATTTATCTTATGCAATAAAAAAGTTAAGGGAAGAATGCGTCTTTTACACCCCCCGTCTTAGATTGGAAATTATACTCAAAAAGGACCTGAGTATTTTCCAACAACAATTACTTTAAAGGAAAACTGGAAATTCAAAAAGTAAGTAATATTGTCAATTATTTATAAATAAAAAATAGGGATTTCGTGGTTCCTTTACATGAGGTATTAATATTTTTTTTTATTTAAAAGAAAAAAGATGAGTACACAATAAAAAATTTAAAGGATACATAATCAATTATTTTTCGTTAAGAAAGGAAATAATTAAATAACAAATATTTAAAAAAAATACTATTATTCAGAATAATTGATTATATATATTTTTTTTATTCTTAAAAATAATGGTTGAATGAGTTAATATATCAAAGTTTTAATTAAATCTAATATTACATAACATAAAAATAAACATTTTAGTTTGTAATATTATTCCTTATTTACTAAATAAAACAGAACTACTTAATTTTGTGCAAATATTGAACATTTAATCATTCGATTAAATATAAATTATATTAAATAAAAGAAAAAATATTAGTAATCGTTTGCAACTAAATTTAAGAAATTAAAATGATTTAATTTTTAAAGCGTGACACTATTGTTTACAGGTTTTCAAGGATTCTATGAGTGACAGTAGAATAATGGGGTTCACAGGGAGCTTCTCTGCTTTCCTGGTGTTGCTGCATCTCGATGTCTTCACTGCGATGACGTCGTCTACCAGGACATCTCAAGGAGTGACAAAATCCAGATACAAATTCTTCTTGGGCTATGCAGCAGCAGCGATATATTACGTAGCCAATTACACAAACGGCAATTACATATAATAATATAGAGTTTTGTTGCAACTCGGTTTTGTAAGACACTCGGCTTAATTCTTGTTTTATGTCTGACATTTGCTGGGCTTCCACTTTGAGGTCGTCTAATTTTGCATGGTTGTAGTTTACTGGTTTTATTTCGACTACAGGTAATTTATTCACAAGAGGATGCTTGTACAATTCTTCTTTTATATCTATTTTTATTTCAGGTAATTCCAATTGCGTTTTTACTACGCCTTCGCCGTGGAGTTTGGTGCTTTGCAGAGTAGCGGTGCAGTATTAATTTAAGGTGAGAATACCGACGCCTTGGAAGTTGATTGCAGTAAAGTTCGATTGACATCCCTCGACAATATTGATAGGGTTTGTGAATAGTAATAACCATTTGTTTTTCGCTAGCCGATGTATAATTTTAAACTTTTGTTGACATTATATTACATAATTCGCTGTATTTTGATTTATCTTGATGTAAAATACTCATTTCGCAAATTGGATCAGCATTTTCGTCTTGAATGATTAGTGATTTGCAAACGTATTTATTCTCGTCGTAATGTTTGCACGTCGATAGTTCATCTAGGGTTACATAGAACCTTTCAAGGTTTCTGGTTAAGCCTACATACTTGCTCTGAACTAATAGGGTGTGATATAAGGAGGATTGGTTATCTTTTTTGGGGAGGGATAGTACTTGGTAACCCACAAAACAATCCTCGTCTACAAAAGGTATTTCTAGAATTGAGACTAAATCTAAGTCTTCTATATACGCGTTAAGATTACTGATTTTAACTAAATTATGAATATTTCTAAAACTTGGTATTTCTATGAATTTGCCAGAATCAGGACTTTTCTTTAATTTCTCTACTAAATTACTGTAATTTATTATATTTTATAGTATGCAGGTAATGTTCCAGACAAAGCGGATTCGATGGCGTTCATCAGTTCATCAACTTTAGAATTAATTAACATTAAATTATCTATGACTAATTCATATAATTCGAAAATTGTTTCATGTTGTTTTATTTCCTGAATTTCATTCCTATTTTCCTGTACGTATTTCTGTATTTTAAGCATATTAAAATTTATTACGCGTTCAACTCTGTAGCGGGCTACGACCTCTTGATTTGTATGTCCTTCTTGTGCTTGAGTGGTGATGATAATAATACAGCAACAATTCTTATATTCTCCTTTATTGGTGCTTAACACTGATACGTAATACATATGAGATATGCCTAACACAATAATATACATATACACTATTTATAGCCTTTTGGCCAACTGAAATAAACTAACTAAATAGGCTTTACTTCATGACATCTGTCTTACTTTCTGTACTACATCTGACTTACTTTTGTCAATATGCAACATCTCCCTTCATCCATCCAGCGGCACCCATCGCGCGCAAAGCTTTTTCATTCCCAAATGTTGGTGCAAAATATTAAAAACGCGTTCAGATGAAATGATCACCATCTCTGCTATCTCTCGCAACTTTAAGCGCCGATCATTCAATACAATTTTGTGAATTTTTTTGATCATGTCCGGATTCGTGACTTCATTTGGACGGCCAGACCTGTCATCTTCGCAGCTCTGTCTTCCACGTTTAAAATCAGTTACCCAGGTGTGAATTGTACTCAATGCAGGAGCAGAATTACCTAAAACACTGTCTAGCTTGGTTTTAATCTGGGTTGCTGTTTTCTCTTTTAAAACGTAAAACTTTATCACCGCACGAATTTCTTTTTTCTCGAAAAGGGAGATGTTCTCCCTTTTCGAGAACATTCGCAATCCTGTCAAAATAAAAAGACATTTTGTCTCTGCTTTGTCTATGACATCTTTCAAACGTCGAAACTTTTACAACTTTTGGCATAAGTTTTCTATTTAGAATTGGTAAATTTACTCGCAAGTTTCTAAACTAACTAAATAGGCTTTACTTCATGACATCTATTACATATTGACAAAAGTAAGTGTCAATGTCATTTTTGACATTGACACTTACTTTTCTCAATATGCAACAATATGCAAACAACAATATCACACCCTATTAGTTCAGAGCAAGTATGTAGGCTTAACCAGAAACCATGAAAGGTTCTATGTAACCCTAGATGAACTACCGACGTGCGAACATTACGACGAGAATAAATACGTTTGCAAATCACTAATCATTCAAGACGAAAATGCTGATGCAATTTGCGAAATGAGTATTTTACATCAAGATAAATCAAAATACAGCGAATTATGTAATATAATGTCAACAAAAGTTTAAAATTATACATCGGCTAGCGAAAAACAAATGGTCATTACTATTCACAAACCCTATCAATATTGTCGAGGGATGTCAATCGAACTTTACTGCAATCAACTTCCAAGGCGTCGGTATTCTCACCTTAAATTAATACTGCACCGCTACTCTGCAAAGCACCAAACTTCACGGCGAAGGCGTAGTAAAAACGCAATTGGAATTACCTGAAATAAAAATAGATATAAAAGAAGAATTGTACAAGCATCCTCTTGTGAATAAATTACCTGTAGTCGAAATAAAACCAGTAAACTACAACCATGCAAAATTAGACGACCTCAAAGTGGAAGCCCAGCAAATATAAACCCGGTAAAACAAATCAAAACGTGGACGCTTTATCTCGACCGTGTATAAACCTTATCGACGATAGTGACGTCAAGGAGAACTTTCGTCAACAGCTACAAGCAGGGTCTATCGAACCAATAGACATCAACGAGCTCACAAAACCTATTTTTTATAATGAACATAAGCATATTATATTATTTTTACCGTGAAATTTAAATGAACAAGATGAAACATTTAAGTTACTTTCTACATATTTCGGATCGTCCTTAAATGACCTTAAACCCTTATTAAATAAAGTCGAAATTTTTAACAGATCCTTACACAAAAGATAGAACTTTTTATTTCTGTTATCACAGAAATAACCACACAGATTGTAAAGATATATTAAATTTTTATACAACTTTAATAAATTTTAAATTTCAATTGATAGACCAAGACTTAGAGAACCTTTATATAAACATTCCCGCTACGACGCGCTACGAACGCGAGTTCGACGTAGACCTAGCGAAACAATTACTGTCTTACATCTTTCATGATAAGAAATTCGTATTTAATATTTGCGAACTAACAAATCAAATAATAACACCGCCTATAGAGCAACGCCATAAAATTATCTCATATTATCACGATTGAAGGTTCACAGCCCACAAGGGTATAGATGAAACCATTAGAGCGAATTAATATCGATATAATCGAAATAGGCGAGTGTAGTCGCAAAATTTATGTATTAGCTATTATAGACGAACTCACGAAGTTCCTCGCAGCATACATTTTAAAAGAGAAATCAATAACTGAAGTCTCTAAACTTTTATTATACGAGGGCTGATTGATAAGTTTCCGAAACGACAAAGAAAAACTTCAAAAATCTATTTAAAATAAATTTATTTCTCAAAGTAGTTTCCTTCTACCTCGATGCATTTAGTCCAGCGCTTCTCCAATGCCGTTACACCAGTTTGATAAAATGTTTTCTCCAACCCATCAAAATACTCGTCCACGGCAACAATGACTACTTCATTTGATGAAAATCTCTGGCCACCTAACCATTTCTTCAGGTTTGGGAATAAGTGGAAGTCGCACGGGGCCAGATCTGGGGAATAGGGTGGATGCGGTAGCAATTCGAACCGCAATTCATGGAGTTTGGCGACTGCAACCATTGACGTGTGTGCAGGTACGTTGTCATGGTGGAACAAAATTATTTCTTGGCCAAATGTGGTCGTTTCTTCTGGATTTCTTCACTTAATATTTGCAACAAGCTAGCGTAGTACTCTCCATTTATTATTTTTCCTTTTTGCAGATAATCCACTAAAATAATCCCTCGAGCATCCCAAAAAACAGTCGCCATCACTTTGCCGGCCTACAAAACCGTTTTTACTTTCTTCGGCGCAGGTTTTCCGCTCTCAGTCCACTGCTTAGATTGTTCTTTTGTCTCGGGAGTATAATGATGTATCCAGGTTTCATCGACTGTTACATAACGCTGCAAAAACTCATTAGGATCTCGGTTAAACAGCGCCAAACACTCCGATGAATCGTCCACTCGACGTTGCTTTTGGTCTACCACTGTATGATGTACCACTGAGGATGCGTATATTATTATGTCATCTAAATAGACAAGACAGTGAACGCCACTGAGATCACTAAGTATATTATCCATGACTCTTTGAAATGTGGCAGACGCATTTTTCAAACCGAAGGGCATCCGAATTGAATTCAAAATGACCTTCTTCTGTTGAAAAAGCTGTTTTCTCAGTGTCTTCCGGGTCGATTTCAATCTGATGGAACCCGCTCGCTAAATCGAGTGTTGAAAATATTTGCTTTTCCCTAATTTATCTAGAATATCTACTATGTTAGGTATAGGGTATTTATCGCTTTTAGTAACTTCATTGAGCTTACGGTAATCGATAACCATCCACCACTTTATCTTACCGCTGGAGTCGGCTTATTTTGGGACTATCCAAATCGGTGAATTATACGGGCTATGGCTAGGTCTAATTATTTTTTTTGCTAACAAATTTTTTATTTGAGTTTTGACTTCCTCTGTGTGTACCTGAGGATACCGATAATTTTTCGTATACACTGGCGGTGAATCTCCAGTGTTTATGTTATGTTTTTCTACATTGGAAAATGTAAATTTATCACCATTGAGGTAAAATATGTCTTTAAAGTCTTTACGAATTTGCAAAATGTTTTCGCGTTCCTCTTTATTCATATGTGCCGTACGAATTAATACTTTAATTTTTTGATCGCAATTTATACTAGTATTTTGTTTTGTAGTAAATAAAAGTTCTCTTATCTCAACGTTTGAACCATTCATTTCGGGTATCTTTATCTCAATATCCTTGAATGAAGTTATTTTAGGAGAAATTGTACTGACGGCGGCGCCAGTATCGACTAAAAATTTCATTGAGATATCGCCTACAAAATGTTTTATAAATAATAGTCTATTTAATTTTTCGCCTACAATATTATTTATCGCATATTTATTTTTATTTAAATTTCGAGCAGATTCATGAGGACTTCGGCCTCGTCTTCGGAGGACGGCTGCTCGGTCGTGTTCTCCGGCTCCTCGTTTAAAGAATTTATTGTTTTTTTATCGTTAAAATTATTTTTAGGCTTATTACTGTTGCTGGGGCCCGGATGCAATTTCCTACAGAAGTCGATTGCCGAAGAAGTCGAAGTCGATACAATGCGTACAAAATCTGTCACTTTTATTCGATATTCTATTATTATCGTTCGATTTATTATTTTGCACGTAACTCGAAGATTTTTGGACTGAATTACGATAATTAGATGTTTGTTTATTCGTATTATACGTCTCGGAATTTCTACGTATATTATTGTTTTTATTGTAGAATTCGAGGGCTCGTTCCTCTTCTAGTGCAAATTTAAAAGCTTCGTCGGTCGTAGTAGGCCTACGGGATCTTGTGACATTATAAAAATGCGGATCTAACCCGACTAAGAAGTTATTCATTAGAAGCTTATCATATTCAGTACATAAAATACCAGATTCGTCATTAATAATTTCTGTGTTTGATAAAAGCTCATTCTTTAAATTTTCGTAATATTCGACGAAACGCGCACCGGATCTCCTTTGCTTTGCGTGCTGAGATTCCAATAAGATTACACTAAGGGTTCGACATTTATGAAAATGCGCATCTAATTCGTCTAAAAATTGATTTAGATCAGAGAAATTGCGTCTGTTAGCAAAGCTAGCTGCTTTACCTTCTAATTGGGATATAGCTGCTGGCAATAATAATAATTTTTGTACACTGTTCGCCCAATTTTGTGCTTGGCGACAGTTTCTTATAAAAATGTTTAGATTATTTGTATTTTCGCTAAATTTTGGTATAAGACTAAATAATTGATTTGTGGGCACCAATGGATCTAGCTTGATGTCCAGGGCCTTTTGATGATGGCTGGCAGAGTCGTGGGCACCTGGTTTGGGATCGGTCGAAATATTTTTGATTGTTTTGGATCGTAGCAAAATTTTATTTAAAAAATGGATACAAGGACGGTAAAAGAGAGCGAGGGAGATCCGCACCCTAAAAGCACGAGAAAATATGAAAGACTTACACTGTCAATATCGACGTCTTCATTTGCCCCCGTTGTATGCTGCAACGTTCGGATGGCTCCTCGGCTGGGCTGCGGCTCACGCGGCGACGATGATTCTCTGAGAGTTTTATTGGAGAATTTTTTCGCGACGCGGGTGGGCGCAAGGGATCTTTCTGAAGCGATTCAAAAAGTTATTTTGCAACTTTGCGTATCCTACCAACTGCGCCAAAACTGTTATATGCACGATCTTTAAAAGACTTAAAAATAAATCCTTTTATTAAAACAGTACAATACTAGCTTTACTTTACATAGACTTAACTTATTGGCTATCTTAAATAATAAGGAGACACGATCCCTAGCACGGAGGTATGACAATAACTACTTTATCAAGACTACTGCGCCGTTTCTAGGAGTATTTATTAAAAAGGTATGGTTACTTGTGAGGGTGTTGTAAGTACAGTGGCATCATATGTGTGCGCAACTAGATAACAAGGGATACTAAGGGACATTGTATAAGTTTTTGGAATCCATTAAATAGCTAATCAATGTCCCTTGTTATAAACAATGAGTTCCTTGTTCTCTATTCTTGGAGGAATAGATAAGTAAATGTAATTATTATTTATCTTATGCAATAAAAAAGTTAAGGGAAGTATACGTCTTTTACACCATTTGTCAAACTTTTTTACCTTGCCAATTTGACGCAAATGGACCAATATTGTTTTGACGCCAACGTCGAAAGCTGCTGCTAATTCAGACGTAGATTGTGTATCATCAGCTTCCACAATCGCTTTTAATTCGTCATTGTCGACCAAAGTCTTCGGACGACCGCGAGGTTCATTTTTCAGGTTTGAAATTTCCAGAACAGGAGCCAATAACAGGTGGTGCGTTGGTTTGTAGTGTTAGCTCCGTAAACGTCGTTGAGGTTGCGTGCCGCTTGTGCCGCGTTGATGGCACGACGGTACTCATATTCCATAACTACTCGAATTTTTAGCGTATCCATGATGACGAAACAGATTGAAATGCGATGAAAATATAAAACTAATCAATAAATAAATGACTACTTTTAGAAAAAGAATTCCATGTTTTTAAAATAAAATTAATTTGAAATTAGAATTCTCAGCCAAACAAAAATTGTTTGATTTGAAATGGCCAGTGCTGCAGAACGGCAATTTCATAGGTAAATGCCTATTATTAGCAGAATCGACCTACTGCCCATTTTTAGGGTCTGTTTCACAATCTACTATAGTTCGTTCGCTTCGTTCGTTCGTTCGTTCGTATAATAAGTGTCATATTGGCATGTTTTGTCTCTATCGCTCAGTATAACGTAAGCAGCGATAAAACTTCTCAATAAACTATTCGATATTTACTAGGCGATTGTGATACAGACCCTTAATATTCTATCTATATGTATATATAAAAAATAAGTTAAAAAAACTATAACCCGACTACGTAAAAAAGGGATACTAAAAAGGCCGAAACAAGAAAATAATTTAGATAGAAATCCAGAAATGCATAGGTACAAAAATTGTCAAGCTAGAGCCGTAGTCGCATCCACTAATGGCATTAAGCGTCACTTCACACCGAGATGCGTCGCGTCTAGGTATGAGCTGACCCTAAGGCCTAGAAAAGTTTTTAGTATTATACTCCAAGATAGATACAGACGGCTGCGATTTGACATCAACTGTTCCGACCTTATAAAGGTGCGACCACGGCTCTACCTTGACCATTTTTGTACCTATGCATTTCTGGATTTCTATCTGAATTATTTTCTCTAGAAAAGTCTTTTTTACGTAGTCGGGTTATAGTTTTTTTTAACTTATTTTTTTATTTCGTATTTTCCATTTCCCAATCGAACACTTTTTGGAATAATATTAATAAGTACCTAATCAAAATACTTGTAATTAAAAATATCTTCTTCACGAGCGCCGAAAGAGGCAATTTTTTTCTAGATGAAGACCTAGAAAGAACGATATAAATATTATTATATTATAATAATCAAGAACAACTGCAACTGAACAACAAGAAGCAACTGAGAGTATTGAACAGTCAACATGAATTCACTAATTCACTTATTCAATATGTAATTAAAGTGCTAATAATCTATTTATATCTAATTAAAAGCGGTTGAACCGATTAACCATTTTTAATCTAGTTTTCATTTGTTTGAAAGCTGACATGATCGCAAGTGTTTTAGCTGTAATTCATCATCATCAGATCCGGTCACTGCTTGATAGTTCAGGGATTATTAAAATTTTTATTTTGGTATGTATTGTCTATAATAAATTATATTTATAAAATAAAATGTGTATAATGAAGGTAAAAAAATATATAGTATAATAAAGAACATTATTTATTTATAGTCTTATGTTACGTGATGATCGAAAATTGGACAACTGGGTAAGTACGAATTGTACGACCGCATTTTAAAAATACACGTTTATTTTGACATATTTGTGCAAGCACATAAAAATAATATGTAAAATATATATACTTACCTACATATTTGTGATGTGCTTGCCAAGACCAATCAATATGATTGAATCTGGGGTTCAATTTTCAAAATACAAAATAAAAAAATAATAATTAAATAGCCGCGGCATCATTACGAATCTATAGACCTCCTTTACTAAAACCAGTAGTTTAGACGCTACGAGGGATAAAACATACATACATAGACTGCCAAAATCATTAGGTACCCTTACTTTTGGCTTCGCCGTAGTCGGGTAAAAAGGCAAAGCTGAATGACTGATGTATCAACGTACGTTGATACATCATCAACGTACAGGCCAAACCCTTAAGGCTAGAAATTTGAAATTTTGAACGTAGGCAACAAGCATCCACTAAGGAAGGATTTTTCTAAATTCAACCCCCAAGGGGGTAAAATAGGGGACATAAGTTTGTATGAAACTTTTTATTCCTTGGACATATTTGCATGATATTTCGTATGAATTAAGTACGGAAAAAATAATAGTTACATATTTCAGCGTTTTCTAAAATTCAGCCCCTAGGTGGGTAAAATAGGGGATGAAAGTTTAAAACCTAATTTCACGCTGGCAAAGCCGCAGGCATAATATGCTAGTTTTATATAAATCATCGAGACCATCTCTTTTCGTACATACACAAGCATTATCAGGGTTATTTTTCTTGGCAATGTATTATTAATCGGATTACCCGAAATACCGAATACATTACCGAATAACAAATGCCATTAAAATTAATAGACCAGGAACCGACGTTAATTGGTACAAACATCTCGTACTGTTTATCCCTTGATACATATTCTATTCGTTCGAATTTCCATGATCGAAACTAGACTAGGTTCATTGTGTGGCTCTGCTTGGGTGTACTAATCTACAGGGATATTATGAACTAGCTTTTGCCCGCAGCTTCGCCCGCGTGGGAGAGTGTTCGGGGCAAAAAACTTTTAGCAAATATACCTACTGCAATATAGTAATAGCACAGAGTAAAAATATATACTTATAATAAATTTTCACACGTACTTTTTAATTCTAATATTATATCTAGATAAGGATTATGTAGCATGGTATCCGTATTAACAGCTTCTGAAAATACTATATTACCATAACAAAAATACCGTCTTAATAGTAACCTATCTTTAAAAGATAGACATGTCTATGCCATCGCAGACTTTTTTGTAGACACTATGGTACTGACTTTAAAAATATGAAGATTGAGTAGAGAAATAGTTAAATATTTAGCCGAATTTTGAAAGGGGAATTTTTTAGAAAATAAGTTATATTTCATACTGTTTTCTGCATTTTTACTTGGGAAGTAGGTTTTCATTTATTGTTTAAAAAGAATAATTTTGCTCTTTTTCCTTATATTAATTTTATTAACACATTTTAAGAAAGTTATTAATACAAATTAAACCGACTTCCAAAGGAAAATAACAAAAAAGTATGAAATAAATCTTATTTTCTAAATAATTCCCCTTTAAATTCGGCAAAAATGTCTTATTATGATTAGGTATTAGTACGACATAACGCCAATTTCATATGTTCCTTACATATGAAATTGGCGTTTTGTCGTACTGGCTACTTTGATCTCATATATATTTTCTTTGGTTAGGAATTTCAATTTCAAATTTATACCGCTATTTATTTACTCATGCATTTGTGTTTCGAAAACCGTAATTCATATGTTTTTTCCTCTTTTGGTTTTTTATTTGCGTGATGTTTTTTATTTATTTTGTAAACAGAGTGCTGTTTACAAAATGGAAAACTTGAAATATCGTATTATTTTCGAGTACGAGTTCCACCGTGGCACCAGTGCTGCAGAAATGTCTCGAAGGATTAATGATGTGTAAGGCGGCGGTGTCGCAAAAGGAAACACAGTGCGTTTTTGGTTCGAACGTTTTCGTTATGGAAATTTCGACCTGCAGAACACTGTTCTGCTCTGTGGACGGCCGGAGACCAAAGTTGATAATGAAGAATTGAAGGCTATTGTGGAAGCGGATCCTTTGCAAACCACGTCCGAATTAGCTACAGGCTGCGGTGTTAGTGATAAAACTGTTTGCACTTGAAGCAAAATGGCAAGGTGAAAAAGCTTGAAAGGTGGGTATCTCAAGAATTGAGTGCAGCAAACCGACAAACGCGCGTCGACTGCTGCGTTACATTACTTAAGTGGCAAAATAATGAAGGGATTTTAAATCGAATCATTACCTGTGATGAAAAGTGTATCCTGTACGATAATCGTCAATGCTCATCGCAATGGCTAAACCCTGGCGACCAGCCAAAGCATGCCCCAGGCGAAAATTGACTCAAAAAAAAATTACTTGTCAGGTGTCTTGTTTGGTGAACTAGTACCGGTGTCGTTTACTGCAGCTTCCTTAAATCTGGCTAGACGATTACGGCGGATGTCTATTGCCATCAACTGCAAATCATGATGGAAAAGCTAGTTGCTAAACAACCGAGGTTGGTCATTCGCTCTAGGCCACTGCTGCTTCAAGACAACGCTCGACCACACACTGCACAACAGACGGCTACCAAATTAGAGGAGCTTCAATTGGAATTCTAAGACATCCACCGCACTCCTCGGACCTTGCTCCAACAGATTACCATGTTTGTCGAAATTTGGATAACTTCTTGCATGGGAAAAAATTCAACTCCGATGGGGCAGTCCAAAGCACCTTCAAAGATTTTATCGATTCCTGTCCAAATGGTTTTTTTAGTAAAGGAATCAATTAACTACATATGAGATGGCAAAAGTGCATAGATAGCAATGGTATATACTTTGATTAAATAAATATATTATGTTTAAAAAAAATCGACTTTATGTTCCTCCTTTACAAAACGCCAATTTCATATGTAATGACCTAATATATACCTATCTATAATTTTTAATGTTTTTTTGGTTGTTTGTTTGCATTGAATAGGCTCCGAAATTACTTGTCCGATTTTAATGAAATTTTACACACATATAGAGTTGACCACGAAGAAGAACATAGGCTACTTTATATCGCGGGAAAATGTACGGTTTCACGGGATTTCCTTTTGCATGCTTCGCCTGCGACATCTGTTTAGTAGTAACATGAATATTTTGGGTGCTATTTAAACATTAGTGGGCTAGTGGCGACCTGCATGAGTGAAAAGTACCGAATATATTCCATACTATAATATCCAAATCACGCATAAATACTTGAAAAGTTAAGGATTGAAAATTAAAAAAATTATCACAAAAATAAATTATATTAAAGTGTCTGTTTATAATTTCATATCAACAGCTTTGCACTATATGAATTTAATAGTATACATATACGGTACCTTACCTACATCAAACACAATTTTAAAATTTTGTCAGTCTTTCCGTCTGTTTCCTGCTTATCTCTGAAACGGCCGGACCGATTTTGACCGGGTTTTCATCCAGAATCAGAATCAATCTAGCAATGAAATAATAAAAATGAAATGAAAATGAAAAATAGAAAAGCAATGGCAGATAGCTTGGGTTACTTTTATTTTAGAAACCCTAAAAAAATAGGGTCCGTCTCCATTAATCCACGCGAACGAAGTTACGGGAACAAACTAGTAAAAAATAAATTATTTATAATATTATGTTTTGTTGAAAGATGCTAAAAATCTTAGAAAAATGTTCAAGTAAGAAATTTAAAAGAAATTCAAAGTAAAGTATTTTCCAACTTGTTTAAATTACTTACAAGTTAAAGTTGATCGAAAGCTATCTTTATTGCAATGTAATAAGGTGCACTGATTGGATCTCCGGGGGGATTGTCTAAACATCAATAAAAACTTATTTACACTATACGATAAGACATTATTTTCACCATTAATAAGAGTTGCAGGAAAGAGGATTTTTTAAATTCGTGACATCTGACATATTTTTGACAAGACAAGGACCGTCATGCTACCAAGCGCCGCCTGGTGACAGAAAAATAATTGAAAATTCTTATTGACCGTTTTTAATACCTCTTACGCCACCAGATGACGCTTTGTGTGAGTTGGGTTTGCCCCCTAACGGCAGAAAAAATATCAAAAACCCTCAATGTTCTTCTAATGCCTACCGTAATAAAATTTGTGTGTTGTTAAAGCGTCTATAGTTAGGTATATAACTAGTAACAGCCTCCGTGGTATAGTGGTTAGAAATCGCCTCTCGACTCGGAGGTCGTGGATTCGATTCCCGCATTGGAACAACAAAAATGTTTTCAAGATTGGTTAGAACAATGCAGGCTAATCACCTGATTTTCTGACAAGAAAGATGATCCATGCGTCGGATGGGCATGTAAAAAGTCGGACCTGCGCCTGACCTCTCGCCAGTCATGTCCGTTATCCGCCCCATTGGGTTATGAGAGTAAAGGAAGAGAGAGTACTCTTGTGTACTGAGCTTGGGCACTATAAAATTACTCCTGCGTAACTGGCCTGGTTTCAATGAAACCGGCCACCGTCACCGAAATCGGTGTGGGGAGTTGTCTGTACTAATATATTTATATATTTTTTTATTTACTTATAAAGAGATAAAGTTTGTGAGGTTGTATGGGGTAATATCTGGATCTACTGAACCGATAATACCGATAACCGTTATTTTGTGAGTACTCGTATATAGGCTATATATTAACCCGAAAAATTAAAAGACTTTGTCGAGGTAGCCGGATTTGCAAAGTAAGTGGGAGATAAAACGGTCGAACGAAAACGTTTCTTACAAAAGCTGCTTTACCGATGGGAGATATAATTATGATTAAGTCCGAGAAAAAAGTTGTAGAGCTTGATAATGCCTACAAAAAAGTCAGCGACAGCATATGTCTAACTTTTATATACAGGGTGACCTGAAATTCGATACATTCCTTTGAAAGACAGAAAGTAGACCTCATTTACAGTAATATTTTTCATGGCATCCCCAAAGGAATGTATCGAATTTCAGGTCACCCTGTATAAGTCTAATAAGTAGATATTTATATTAAAAAAATAATGTCATGTTTATTGGTTAATATTATCAATAAATATGAATTCTTATCAAAATAAGTGAATATATAGTCTCAAGTGCTTAAAACAAAATATTTTTTCCTTTTCTGCCTATAATTTGCACGAATGGAAGAGATAATACGACATAGGCATGGAATCGCGACCGTGTCGTAATCTATTGAGTGATATTTCTATTAGACGTTTTTTTTTTCATATACAACACGCTAATCTATTTAGAAATATATTGCTTTATCAGCAAGGAAATTCTATTTAGATTATATGTGTCCTTAACTCGGGTTGGAACTCCTGAAAGACTGGTACCAAATAATAACATTACCTGTGATATAGTATACAGAGAAGTTTTGAACAATTTAAATTAACATAATTTATTCAATTTTAATGATTTTACTAACTCATTTGAAACCCGTCAATATAGCCAAATTGGCATGCAAATACACACTTAAATAAGTAGTTAAAATATAACCCTCGTTTTAGCAGTCAGGAAATAAACCATAGCACTCGGCATTAACCGAACGACAATGTTTAGGTACTGCCCAACGAAGAGGGCATGGGTCAGCTAGTTATTAATATATCTAGTATTATAGAACAATAATAAACTAGAAATTATACTATACATTTGTGAATGGTGAGCTAAAAGTTAAAACGTTCATAACACAATCTTAAAATATGCTCTAGCGTGTGCAATAACTAAAATTATTGTTTTGTTAAATTTTAATAATTTTTCTTAAATTTTTAAATAACATTTTTCAGAAAACTCAAACATTAATATCTACTCTAGGAGTAAATAATAAATAATAAGGAACACATAAAACTTTTTGTTCCCTGGCGGGATTCGAACCTGCTTCAATGCAATGTAACATTTCAAGAAACTTTCTGTAGAAGTACGCTTTACATTTTGATTATTATACTAGCTGATGGCCAAAACTTCGTTTGCGTGAAAGTAATGTAAATGGAAACCTATTTTTTAAGCGGAACCCTACGATAAAAGTACCCTAATTTACTCCTTATAACACCAGATATCTGCCAGTGAAAGTCTTGTTAAAAATTTGTCCAGAGATTAGCCGGAACAAACAGAAAGACAGACGGACAGACAAACAAACACTTTAAAATTTGATTTTTGGTGTATGTTGGATAGGTGGCAAGGTTTGGACTTTGGTTGGTATCGTATATTCTATCAATATGCATTTAGTGCAAAACTGTTAATTTGAAAGTACAAATAGACATTTAAATTTTATTTATTTGTATATACGTACTTAACGTATGTACGTTACTTTATGGAATTAGGTCAATTTATTAGAAAGTCGTAACGACATATCGCATAGTGTAAACAAGGTAAAATCAACAAAGCTCCATTTGATATATTCATCGTGTAGTGCGACACTTAAGTACTCCGCAAACAAGTGACGCCGTGATCAAGTTAGTGACTTTGTTCACTATTGACAGTATTGACAGTCCGGTTGACAGTTACAAATTATAGACCTGAATTACATCTAATGAAAGTCTGATTACGTAGGGACCCTTTCCCACTAAGACACAATGTATGCGCCATATTGGTGGTGGCAGTCCTCAGGCAAGCATATTCTCTTTAAATAGCTACAAATTATGTAGTTTTATCTGTAAGTCTGTCTGTAGTAAGTAGCTCCCAACGGCTCGAAGGATTAATGATGTGTATGGCGTTGATATCGCAAATGAAAACACAGTGCGTTTTTTGGTAGAGGAGCTTCATTTGGAATGTCTAAGACATCCACCATACTCCCCGGACCTTGCTCCAACAGATAAACATTTTTTTCGAAATTTGGATAACTTCTAGCAAGGGAAAAAATTAAACTCCGATGGGGCAGTCTAAAGCGCCTTCAAAGATTTTATTGATTCCTGTCCGAATGGTTTTTTTTAGTAAACGAATCAATGAACTACCTATAAGATGGCAAATTATAAGATGGAAGGCATAATTTAAAAAAACAAAACTTCACTCAAACGTGTCACGTTGCAGCAAGCGCTCGGCACAGACTAAGTGAGTTGGAGTGCGCGCGCTCTAACTTGTGTTACAAACAATCGAGTTGAGGCGTCTTCTCTAGTACGTAGTACATTATAACTCAATGTACAATAGTTTGAAATTGCTAAAAGCATCTAAACCCTTGAGAACTAATACCTATTATCTTAAGATAATATAATATGATTTATTAATATAATAGTGTTTTTTTAAGCCTTTTTAGTTTTAATTATATTAATAAATCATATTATATTATCTTAAGATAATAGGTATTAGTTCTCAAGGGTTTAGATGCTTTTAACAATTTCAAACTCTTGTAGTAATATATTTGTAATAAATAACAAAATATATATTCGGTCATTACATAATATGAAATTGGCGTCTTGTAAAGGAGGAACATAAAGTCGATTTTCTTAACATATTTATTTAATCAAAGTATACATACTTTGATTACATAAATATGTTAAAAAAAATCGACTTTATGTTCCTCCTTTACATTGCTATCTATGAACTTTTGCCATCTTATAGGTAGTTCATTGATTCCTTTACTAAAAAAACCATTCGGACAGGAATCAATAAAATCTTTGAAGGCGCATTGGACTGCCCCATCGGAGTTGAATTTTTTCCCTTGCTAGAAGTTATCCAAATTTCGAAAAAAATGTTTATCTATTGGAGCAAGGTCCGGGGAGTATGGTGGATGTCTTAGACATTCCAAATGAAGCTCCTCTAATTTGGTAGCCGTCTGTTGTGCAGTGTGTGGTCTAGCGTTGTCCTGAAGCAGCAGTGGCCTAGAGCGAATGACCAACCTCGGTTGTTTAGCAGCTAGCTTTTCCATCATGATTTGCAACTGCTGGCAATAGACATCTGCCCTAATCGTCTAGCCAGATTTAAGAAAGCTGTAGTGATCGACACCGGCACTAGTCCACCAAACGCTCACAAGTAACTTTTTTGAGTCTATTTTCGCTTGGGACAGGCTTTGGCTGGTTCGCCAGGGTTCAGCCATTGCGATGAGCATTTCCTATTATCGAACAGGATCCACTTTTCATCACAGGTAATTATTCGATTTAAATTCCCTTCATTATTGTGCCGGTTGAGTAATGTAACGCAGCAGTCGACGCGCGTTTGTCGGTTTGCTGCACACAATTCATGAGGTACCCACCTTTCAAGCTTTTTCACCTTCCCAATTTAGTTCAAGTGGATTAAAACAGTTTTATCACTAACACCGCAGCCTGCAGCTAACTTGGACATGGTTTGCGATGGATCCGCTTTCACAATAGCCTTCAATTCTTCATTATCAACTTTGGTCTCCGGCCGTCCACGGGGCTTGTTCTGCAGGTCGAAATTTCCAGAACGAAAACGTTGCGACCAAAAACGCACTGTGTTTTCATTTGCGACATCAACGCCATACACATCATTAATCCTTCGAGTCGTTTCTGCAGCACTAGTGCCACGGTGGAACTCGTACTCGAAAATAATACGATATTTCAAGTTTTCCATTTTGTAAACAGAGTGACGCAAAGAAAAAACCAAAAGAGGTAAAAACAAATGAATTACGGTTTTCGAAACACAAATGCATGAGTAAATAGCGGTATAAATTTGAAATTAGAATTCCTGATCAAAGAATATATATTTGAGATCAAAGTGGCCAGTACGAAAAAACGCCAATTTCATATGTAAGGACCTGATATTACAAATATATATAACACTGACATAAGTTTATACATCCTTACTAATATTATAAACGAAAAAATTTGTATGTATGGAAGTATGCATGTTAATTCCTCTTTTACAAAATAACGACTAAACGGATTTTGATAAAATTTGGTATAGAGTTTAGAGACTGGACTAACACATATACTACATTTTATCACACAAAATGTACAGTTCTGCCAGATTCTCGACCCATTTTGAAATCACTTTCTTATAATCTACATAAAACGCCAATCAAAGTATTTGTCATCGACTTATTTTTACTTTGTTTACGATATTTGAAGTATCATTCAAAAAATTAAAAGATGGGAAGCGGCGGTGGTTAATTTTTTGAATGATACTTCAAATATCGTTTTCTCTAATAACCTAAAATTTTAACCTAAACAGGCTCATTTCAATATAATAAAATATCAACGAAAATACATAAATCAAACGGGCAAAAATATTCCAATAAAAACAGATTTAATTGCTGTCAAATACATTAATTATAAGTAGAATTATAACTGTAACATTATTTTGTATACGTTATATTCATAAATTCTGTTTAAATGTACACCTTTTTATTTGAGAGAGGTGACATAGTATATTTAAAAACCAAATGAATTATAACACTCATATTTCGTCTATGTGACATTTTAATAATCATCAATTTTCGGCTTATCAGTAAAGTTGGGCCGCAAAAAGTGAAATCTCATAAAAAATACGATATTGGTAAACTTTAGGGAGTCGATGATACGGCGAATAATATGGACTATATAACTAAGTTATTGCTTACCCAAGTTAATATCAACTTTGTGAATTACGTTTCGGCGTAAGTTTTATTATGTCCTTTTTAAGGTTTATTTTTTTATTCATGTTATGTTACTATAATAATAATATCTATGGACGCTTTCACACCACGTCAATCTGGTCCCGTCGTAAGTTCTCGAAGAACTTGTGTTACAGATACCAGACAACGGAAATGTATTTAATACTTTTCATACTATACTTGGGTGAATCCACTATTTTCTGTATAGAATCAACTATTTTGTCAATTTTTTTTTTAATATTTTTAATTAATTTGAATAAATTATGTTAATTTAAATTGTTCAAAACTTCTCTGTATACTATATCACAGGTAATGTTATTATTTGGTACCAGTCTTTCAGGAGTTCCAACCCGACTTAAGGACACATATAATCTAAATAGAATTTCCTTGCTGATAAAGCAATATATTTCTAAATAGATTAGCGTGTTGTATATGAAAAAAAAAACCGTCTAATAGAAATATCACTCAATAGATTACGACACGGTCGCGATTCCATGCCTATGTCGTATTATCTCTTCCATTCGTGCAAATTATAGGCAGAAAAGGAAAAAATATTTTGTTTTAAGCACTTGAGACTATATATTCACTTATTTTGATAAGAATTCATATTTATTGATAATATTAGACTTATATATAAAAGTTAGACATATGCTGTCGCTGACTTTTTTGTAGGCATTATCAAGCTCTACAACTTTTTTCTCGGACTTAATCATAATTATATCTCCCATCGGTAAAGCAGCTTTTGTAAGAAACGTTTTCGTTCGACCGTTTTATCTCCCACTTACTTTGCAAATCCGGCTACCTCGACAAAGTCTTTTAATTTTTCGGGTTAATATATAGCCTATATACGAGTACTCACAAAATAACGGTTATCGGTATTATCGGTTCAGTAGATCCAGATATTACCCCATACAACCTCACAAACTTTATCTCTTTATAAGTAAATAAAAAAATATATAAATATATTAGTACAGACAACTCTCCACACCGATTTCGGTGACGGTGGCCGGTTTCATTGAAACCAGGCCAGTTACGCAGGAGTAATTTTATAGTGCCCAAGCTCAGTACACAAGAGTACTCTCTCTTCCTTTACTCTCATAACCCAATGGGGCGGATAACGGACATGACTGGCGAGAGGTCAGGCGCAGGTCCGACTTTTTACATGCCCATCCGACGCATGGATCATCTTTCTTGTCAGAAAATCAGGTGATTAGCCTGCATTGTTCTAACCAAACTTGAAAACAACATTTTTGTTGTTCCAATGCGGGAATCGAATCCACGACCTCCGAGTCGAGAGGCGATTTCTAACCACTATACCACGGAGGCTGTTACTAGTTATATACCTAACTATAGACGCTTTAACAACACACAAATTTTATTATGGTAGGCATTAGAAGAACATTGAGGGTTTTTGATATTTTTTCTGCCGTTAGGGGGCAAACCCAACTCACACAAAGCGTCATCTGGTGGCGTAAGCGGTATTAAAAACGGTCAATAAGAATTTTCAATTATTTTTCTGTCACCAGGCGGCGCTTGGTAGCATGACGGTCCTTGTCTTGTCAAAAATATGTCAGATGTCACGAATTTAAAAAATCCTCTTTCCTGCAACTCTTATTAATGGTGAAAATAATGTCTTATCGTATAGTTTAAATAAGTTTGTATTGATGTTTAGACAATCCCCCCGGAGATCCAATCAGTGCACCTTATTACATTGCAATAAAGATAGCTTTCGATCAACTTTAACTTGTAAGTAATTTAAACAAGTTGGAAAATACTTTACTTTGAATTTCTTTTAAATTTCTTACTTGAACATTTTTCTAAGATTTTTAGCATCTTTCAACAAAACATAATATTATAAATAATTTATTTTTTACTAGTTTGTTCCCGTAACTTCGTTCGCGTGGATTAATGGAGACGGACCCTATTTTTTTAGGGTTTCTAAAATAAAAGTAACCCAAGCTATCTGCCATTGCTTTTCTATTTTTCATTTTCATTTCATTTTTATTATTTCATTGCTAGATTGATTCTGATTCTGGATGAAAACCCGGTCAAAATCGGTCCGGCCGTTTCAGAGATAAGCAGGAAACAGACAGAAAGACTGACAAAATTTTAAAATTGTGTTTGATGTAGGTAAGGTACCGTATATGTATACTATTAAATTCATATAGTGCAAATCTGTTGATATGAAATTATAAACAGACACTTTAATATAATTTATTTTTGTGATAATTTTTTTAATTTTCAATCCTTAACTTTTCAAGTATTTATGCGTGATTTGGATATTATAGTATGGAATATATTTGGTACTTTTCACTCATGCAGGTCGCCACTAGCCCACTAATGTTTAAATAGCACCCAAAATATTCATGTTACTACTAAACAGATGTCGCAGGCGAAGCATGCAAAAGGAAATCCCGTGAAACCGTACATTTTCCCGCGATATAAAGTAGCCTATGTTCTTCTTCGTGGTCAACTCTATATCTGTGTAAAATTTCATTAAAATCGGACAAGTAATTTCGGAGCCTATTCAATGCAAACAAACAACCAAAAAAACATTAAAAATTATAGATAGGTATATATTAGGTCATTACATATGAAATTGGCGTTTTGTAAAGGAGGAACATAAAGTCGATTTTTTTTAAACATAATATATTTATTTAATCAAAGTATATACCATTGCTGTCTATGCACTTTTGCCATATCATATGTAGTTAATTGATTCCTTTACTAAAAAAACCATTTGGACAGGAATCGATAAAATCTTTGAAGGTGCTTTGGACTGCCCCATCGGAGTTGAATTTTTTCCCATGCAAGAAGTTATCCAAATTTCGACAAACATGGTAATCTGTTGGAGCAAGGTCCGAGGAGTGCGGTGGATGTCTTAGAATTCCAATTGAAGCTCCTCTAATTTGGTAGCCGTCTGTTGTGCAGTGTGTGGTCGAGCGTTGTCCTGAAGCAGCAGTGGCCTAGAGCGAATGACCAACCTCGGTTGTTTAGCAACTAGCTTTTCCATCATGATTTGCAGTTGATGGCAATAGACATCCGCCGTAATCGTCTAGCCAGATTTAAGGAAGTTGCAGTAAACGACACCGGTACTAGTTCACCAAACAAGACACCTGACAAGTAATTTTTTTTTGAGTCAATTTTCGCCTGGGGCATGCTTTGGCTGGTCGCCAGGGTTTAGCCATTGCGATGAGCATTGACGATTATCGTACAGGATACACTTTTCATCACAGGTAATGATTCCCATTGACAGGAAAATCCCTTCATTATTTTGCCAGTTAAGTAATGTAACGCAGCAGTCGACGCGCGTTTGTCGGTTTGCTGCACTCAATTCTTGAGATACCTACCTTTCAAGCTTTTTCACCTTGCCATTTTGCTTCAAGTGCAAACAGTTTTATCACTAACACCGCAGCCTGTAGCTAATTCGGACGTGGTTTGCAAAGGATCCGCTTCCACAATAGCCTTCAATTCTTCATTATCAACTTTGGTCTCCGGCCGTCCACAGAGCCTGTTCTGCAGGTCGAAATTTCCAGAACGAAAACGTTCGAACCAAAAACGCACTGTGTTTCCTTTTGCGACACCGCCGCCTTTCTTCATATGATACGTTAATATAAATAATATTATGTAGACTTCATTTGTCTCATTCCCTGTATTTATTGAAAATATAATACATGAAGGTGATATAATTTCGGTGTTATGTGTAACTTTACACATAACGATGATATAATTTCGGTGTTATGTGTAACTTTACACATAACGGTGATATAATTTCGGTGTTATATGTAACGTTACACATAACGGTGATATAATTTCGGTGTTATGTGTAACTTTACACATAACGGTGATATAATATTCGGTGAGTCGGTTTCTTCATATGAGTAGTTAAATCTGCGACCCATACGTCAAATAAATCATTTTTATGGCGATAATTGCATCGAAATTCCTCACAATCCATGTCCATTGCTAATGTGTTGAAGTTGGTGAATCTTCGTAAATTTTCAATTTCCCAAACGCTTATTCTATTAGCTCCTTCAATAACATTAAATAATGCTGCAATACTGCAATAAAAATTACGTAATTTAGTTAAAATACACTAAAACAAGCAAACCGATACTGTAAATGAGACCTCTTTAGGTATCGTGTAATTTGACGTTTATTATCGATCCTGCCATTTGATTCTCAGTCGATTGATTTCGTCGGGAGTACACAAAGTTACGATGTAATGAACTTCTCGATCCAGCTTAGTTACAAATTGAGCCACCGCACGATCGTGCGCTAGTGCAGGTGTCGGGAGAAACAAAAGCTATTGAGATCGAACTGATTCGATATTCGATTGTGTCGGGAGTAAGGGAGCAGGTCGTGGACTACATCGACTTTTCGAATAGGAAACTAATCTGAAAATCGTATGATCGCATCAGCCACTAATGTGACGTTCCCGCGGCTGGGCCATTTAGGCCGTAACTTCAGAAGAAGCAACTTCAGAAGCTGCGTGTGTTTAATACGTACCTATCTGCTGTCTCACTTCGAATTTTAACTAAACGTAAGTGTTTTTTAATATAAATTGTACTATTTTAGTAAGAACTACATTTCTACATTTTCAATAAAATAATTTTTAGTTGGTTTTGAACATATTTTTAACAAATTATTGAGATTATGGTATAATTTATTTGGGGTCACGAGGCCACTGAGTCACTAAAACCGTGACCCAAGAGAATGTGGCTGTGACTCCAGAGAAATTTCTATATTTCGTTGCAAATTAAACAAAGTAGGTTTACCTTTTTAAAGACGTAACTTAGTGCTAATGTTCACAGTTAAAATCTAATACGTCGGGGGTACCAAAAATATTTTAAATATCGAACTTTTTTCTATGTTTATTGTTACCATTACTGCTTTATAGTGATACAGTTTATTATAGACAAAACAAGACCCATCGCACAGATGTTTACAAAAAAACTCAGATACTATCTTTTTTCAGTAAGTAGATGAACATGCTATTAACAAGGGATACAAAGCAAAGCTGAAATATGACCCTGCGAAGTATGAAGAATATAAATGAAAAAAAACGAGACAATTATCATGTAAAAAAAGAATTAACACCTAAAGATAGAGTAGTAGAATAGAGTAGAGAAGAAATAGTAAAATTGATTGAGAGTGATTGATTGTTTTTCTCGAAACGCTTCTACAAATAGCATCAGAGCTTTGAGATTACTAATGCCCGAGATATCGGCATCATCATAATTCTGCTGTCGAGAATTTATAAGAGCATTCTGAGATAAGCTATTACTTCAGGCACTTTTATGAAGGATAAATCGGAATATACGTGTAAATATATAGAATCGTATCTAATTGTTTTCTAAAGTTCTGATTCCTAACCTAAGTCTCCAAATTGTCGTTCCGTTATACCTCACTTTAGGTGTTAAGTCTTTTTTTAACATGATAATTTTAAAAAAAGGTTAAAGAGTCGGATTCATTTATTGATAAGTAAAATTAAAAATAATTTCCTTTTATTTTATTATAAGTTGCTACTAGCATGAATATTGACAGTGTACGCTCGGTTACAGTTTCAGTCTCCTGACTGACATGTTTGTCCCTATGTTCCATGACCAATAATGTCTTTTATTTTGGAAAAAAAAGGGAATTCTTATACCCCCTCACTTTCGATTAATATAAAAAAAATCATGGAAATATGGTCTGCATTATTATTTTCTTTAACATTAGTTTGAACAAAATATTATAATGAAAATTGGTTCTGATTAGTTACATTGTGACTCAAGAGACACCATGAACGTCCGTATTTTTATAAAATTACCGATTTGTTGATTTTCTTTCGGTTGTAATTATTTCATAAGGGGTTTTTAAGAATTTCAATACAAGATTTACTATTTTGTCTTGTTTTATTAGGAATTCGTATATGTTACCCAGTGGACGTTACAATTACCGAATTGGCTATAAAAGCTGGCACTTCATCCGGATCCGTCTGCTTCAGCAGGGAAATGATATCCTGCATGCTTCTTTCGGTTCCATCTCTCCGTCGCGATGGCATGTTCGCGTTCTGGCCGAGCGTCTCATACAGCAAATGCTTGCCTTTGCAAATCTCCTCGCTGGTGAAGGAAGACTTGCAGATCTGCATTATGCTGACCTCGTCCATGGTGTCGATGGCATGCTAGATAAGCGCCAGCAAATCATTGGCCACGAGTGCCATGGTCACGTGCAGCGGCAATCAGCCGAGCGATTCACTAAAATATTAATAAATAATTAATATTAGGTCTTTACCTATGAAATTGCCGTTTTGTATGAAAAAATTTAAACAAATTTTTTAATGTATTTTTTATTTGTATTAATCGAAGTAATCACCCATGCAATCAATGCATCTTTGCCAACGCAGTTGCAGTTTATTGATGCCCTTCTTAAAGAAATCAGCTGGACGGGAGGCAAAAGAAATTCTTCAAAGGCATTTTGTACTGCCTCTCGGGTATTGAATTTTTTTCCCGCCAAGAAGTTATCCAAATTCTGGAAAAAGTAGTAGTCTGTAGGCGCAAAGTCTGGTGAGGAGTGCGGATGACGGAGAGCTTCCAACCCCAGTTCTTGCAACTTGGAGACCGTCTGCTGTGCAGTATGAGGTTGCGCGTTGTCGTGAAGGAGCAGCGGAGACGAGCGATTGACCAATGCTGGTTGGAGATGTGCCAGCTTCTCCATCATTGTGTTCAGTTCTTCACAGCACACATCTGCAGTAATGCTCACCCCGTTTGGTAAAAAGCTGTGATGAATCACACCGGCGCTAGACCACCAAACAGTGACCATCACTTTTCTAGGGGTAAGTTTTCGCTTAGGGCATTATTTAGGTGCTGAACCAGGATCCAACCAACTTGCTGAGTGCTTGCGGTTATCAAACAGAAGCCATTTTTCATCGCAGGTAACAATGCGGTTCAAAATTCCTTCATTTGTGTGTCTGTTGAGCAGTGCAAGGCACGCCTCGACGCGTACTTCGCGCTGGCGATCATTGAGTTCGTGGGGCACCCATTTGTCCAGCTTTTTTACCTTGCCAATTTGACGCAAATGGACCAATATTGTTTTGACGCTAACGTCGAAAGCTGCTGCTAATTCAGCCGTAGATTGTGTATCATCAGCTTCCACAATCGCCTTTAATTCGTCATTGTCGACCAAAGTCTTCGGACGACCGCGAGGTTCATTTTTCAGGTCGAAATTTCCAGAACGCAAGGGAGCAAACCAATAACAGGTGGTGCGTTGGTTTGTAGTGTTAGCTCCGTAAACGTCGTTGATGTTGCGTGCCGCTTGTGCCGCGTTGCTGCCACGACGGTACTCATATTCCATAATTACTCGAATTTTTAACGTATCCATGATGACGAAAAAGATTGAAATGCGATGAAAATATAACACTAATCAATAAACAAATGACTACTTTTAGAAAAAAAATTCCATATTTTTAAAATAAAATTAATTTGAAATTAGAATTCTTAGCCAAACAAAAATTGTTTTGATTAGAAATTGCCAGTACTGCAGAACGGCAATTTCATAGGTAAACCAATTATACCTATTAAACCTATTATTTGGTGCTTATGTATAACGCGAAGCGCGACCGTTCGCTAGATCGACACATTATACATGAGATTAATATGTCAGGGACTTACTGACAGAAAAAAGTTGATCCACAGATTTTTATCATATAATACACATATTTAGGAACCAGTTATAGTATAGTACCTGGGAGACCAAGCATTGCTCGGAGTTTTAGTAGTGCGAGTAAAATAAAAATTATAAAAGTAAAAGAAATAAAAAGAATAAAAATATTTCGCCTGAACAAGATTCGAACCCAATACCAATTGGTCAAAAATCCAAGTGCCTATGTAACTGCGCTACGCGTATCTGACATTACAATTCGAAATTACTTATACCTTATTTGTATTACACGACGAATGAAAACAACATGGCGCGTAACCGAAAATGGTGACGATTTTTCTATAAAATTTCTCTCACACGTCGATAAAGTAGTTTCACAACCAAATTTATACATGAGTTTTATTATGAGAATTCGTGACAGCTACGACTAGTCACGGTCGTATGTTGCCCGTTTGCACCGAGTGGTCAAAACGTTGATAATAATTATTCTAGCCAAAATATTCTAAATATTTACTAAAATTACGAATATACTCGTACTTTACTACCCTTTCAACCCTTTCAAGAGTTATAAAAGTTTTCTTCCTATTCTAAACATCATCGCAGCTGAGTTCGGCTGAGTGAAAAGTTTGCATAGTTTTAGTATTCTCCAAATATGGCGAAACGTCTAAACTTCGTGTCATCATGTCGGAAATATCATGACGATTAATTGTTTTAATGTTTTGCAAAATTGTCTTTTGTCTAAAGTATGCGCAAGTTTCAAACTATTTGTGACAAAACATTTGGGGTGGCCATCTTATAAACTGGGATGACGGAGGCTTTCTAATCTATTTTAAAGCTGTAGTGGTCGAATTACTTTGTACCTTAACCGATTTCAAAAAAAAAGGAGGCGGTTATACGTTCGGCTGTATATATTTTTTATTATTTTAATTTTTTATTTTAAGAGAGTAAGTAATTGGCTCGGCGTAGACGGGCCACAAGTATACCTCAAAAGAGCTCCGACTTAAAGTACTGGCGATTTGTTAAAATTAAAACAATAACGCATCATACATAAATAGTTGAACTTCTTAGATATTTTATAATGGACTTGGCTAAACAGTTTAGTCTTACTTGTCTAAAATCGGATGATAAATTTATTTTCTTTTTCTTAGTTTAAAAAGACTGTACCTGCTGCTGCAAAATAAAAAAACATAGGGTTCCGTGCCTCAAAAAGAAAAAAAAAACGTAAAAAAACTGTAACCTGACTACGTAAAAAAGGGGTCTTAAAATGCCAAATCAAGATAAAAATAAAAAACCGCACAGGAAAAAAAAAGCTAGAGCCGCACCCAATAATGGTATCTAAGCGTCAGTTCACACCGAGATGCGTCGCGTCTAAGTATGAGCTCATCCTATGGCCTAGAGAAGTTTCAGACGGCTGCGATTTAACATCGACTGTTGGCCGTTTTTTTACCTATGCACTTCTGGATTTCCATCTGAATTATTTTCTTGTTACGGCCTTTTTAGACCCCTTTATTACGTAGTGGGTTTACAGTTTTTTTTTTTATTTCGTATTGATCTGTTTCCCAATCGAACATATTTTTGGGACAATATTAATAAGTACCTGATCAAATCACTTGAAAGAAAAATAAAAATATTTTCTTCACGAGCGCGGAGCGAGCCAGTTTTTTTATCTATATACAGTTTTTGTAGTTGACTGGGTAGCTTGTTTAAATAGTAATGTATTCAATAATTGATTTCTTATGTTTACGCGAATGTTGTTCATTGTTTTAAACACTTACGGATTGTGTCGCGGTGCACTTTTCTTTTTCCCGACGCTTCGGCTACTTTCCAGCATCCGTGGCCGAGGCGTGGCCACGGGAGGACTGTCCTCGACGGCTGCTGGAGAGTAGCCGAAATGTCGGGAAAATTAAAAGTGCACCGCGACACAATCCGTAAGTATTAAATAATTATTAATTCTTTTCCCGTATAAAATGTTACGTTCAGGTAGTGTATACTTATTAATGTAGGGCACTGCTCCCAAGAATATAGGTCTCTGTTTTTCTATTATACAATCAGGAATATAAGATTCGGTTAGAATTTCAAATTCAATTTTGTCATAATATACACTCATCACGTTACAATATATAAAATTATAAATAATTATTTTTCATTATTAATAAGTTTTTTTTAAGTATAATTAGGAGTAATATTTTTTTACATTTTTATTTCTTCGGTACACGTCGGAGAGGAGCAGGGAGGGGGTAGACGTACTAAGGTCGAATACTGCTTAATCGATATTATGAGATGCCATTTATAGTGGCGTTCGATGCTCCTAGATGGCGCTACCAATAGCCACGAAAGTTTTGGCGAATTGTCGTTGATAATAATCACCAACAACAGGAGGGTATCCTCCTATATAGGAGACCCAGGAGTAATACCGCGAGACAGGCAATCGGCAGGATTTTCACAACCTGCGACGTGATTAAAACAAGCGGGGGCGATGAGTTCAATTATCTTAGTAACGCGGTTTGTGACAAAGGTATGCAAGCGGTGCGGAGAGGAACGGATCCAAGAGAGGGCTACCTTGGAGTCCGTAAACGCGTATATTCCCTTAATGGGATAGTGAGACGAAAATGTGTCTTGAACTCTGCGAAGTAGTTGAGACAACAGAAGAGCCGCGCATAATTCCAGCCTCGCAACCGAAATAGTTTTAACCGGCGAGACTCTAGACTTAGCACAAACCAGCTGAACAACGTAGTTAGAACCAGTACCGACCCGTACATACACGACTCCTCCGTAAGCGCGTTCACTAGCATCAGCGAAACCTATTAAGTTGACAGTGCAACCATCGACCAATCCTAGATGACGCGGTATATTAATTTGGTTGAGTAAGGGAAGCACAACGCAAAACTGCTTCCAAGCTGCGACTATGTGATCGGGTGGTGCGTCATCCCACTCGCACTTAGAAAGCCAAAGCTCCTTTATTAAGAGCTTGGCGTACAAAATGGGGGGCGCCACGAAACCGATTATGACCCATAGTCGAGCCACTGTGGACAACATAGTGCGCTTAGTGCACTTACCATCAGGTGTCGCAACGTCGAACCGAAAGCTATCACAGGCTCTGTCCCAGCGACTAAGCGAAGCCAAGAACCTTATGCGGTAAAGACTTCTCAATCTCAATGTCTGTAGAAGCCTTGTGCTAGAACGTATTGCGAGTTACTTGTCCATTTGACAAGGTCAAATTGGCCTCGCTTGGAAAGCTGAATAAGCTCCTCACAAAGCGAAACTGCGAGCGGTACGTTCATGACGCTACAAGCAATGTCATCCATGAACAAAACGGAAGGAGGAGCGGTAACGGAAACGAGAGCGGTGGCGGTAGCGAGCGGCCGAGCGGTAGCGGTAGCGGGTGCGCACGCGGTAGCGGCAGCAGGTGCGGTAGCGATAGCGGGCGCGGGAGCGGTAGTGCGCGCGGTAGCGGTAGCGGGCGCGAGAGCGGGTGCGGTAGCAGTAGCGGTAGCGCGCGCGGTAGCGGTAGCGGGAGCGTGCCCGGTAGCGGTAGCGGGAGCGCGCCCGGTAGCGGTAGCGGGAGCGCGCCCGGTAGCGGTAGCGGGAGCGATAGAATTAATACTATTTTCTTGAAGCACAGAGCAACAAGATGTAGTATAATAAGGCGTATGCGACGTAGGTACGGAACCCATAATCACAAATCCAAATACCGTCTCAATAGCGGGAGGTAAATCATATTGATAACTATGTACGATATTAGGTAATAGCAAATGCGGGAATACTGAAGCCCCAATCAGAATCTCCACATCACCCGGGCGCGAAAAGTCAGTATCTGCTAGCGGGAGGGCTTTCAGGTGCGTTAACAAAGACATGTCTACGTTAGCGTTCGGTAACTTATCGGTAATACGTTCCACGATAAGCGGAGAAATATTAAAACTAATATTTTTATTTAAGCGCGAGTATACGACAATATCTACGGAACCCTTACATGATTTTTCCGAACCCCCAATTCCTTTAACTATCAAATTAGTATTTTTAAATTTATTCAAAAGCCCTAGACAATTATAACATTCCGACGTAATGAAACTACTTTGTAAAGCGCTATCTAGTAAACATAGCACGACTATGGGTTTGTCATTTACATCGTAAACTGCAATGTGCTGGCTTGGGGAGTCCAATCAAAGATGTCGTGCTCGCAAATAACGTTTATTAACTCCTTATTTAATACACTTACATTACAATATATAGGGAGGTGATATACACACTACACCTCCCCCGTATTTTTGAAAAAAAAAATGGATACATATAATTTTTTTTTTCTTATTATAAATTAATATTAATACGTCCTTAATTACTTTTTATTGTTATTTTTATTTTTAGTTCTTACTTAATACTTAATACCAGCTTATTCTAACTAAATAATAATAAATACAAATCTGTGCTATTTTTATTTTATTTGTAAAAACATAATTGTAATTACATTCGTGATGGGTCATGGGATGTTGACGACATGCGACTTTATTTCATCTTACGATTTTTTTTTCACATGGTTACATACCTAACTGTTTTAAATATATTTTATTTGTATTAAAATATTTAATTTTAATATTTCCAAACAAAAAAAAATCCTTACCTCCTCAATATTATTATTTTATTAATAATATTCTCTCATTAAAAAAAAACCATTTTACTATATAGTCATTCCATTCTCATATTCATTTTCTTAATCATTTCATTTCACTTATATTATCACTTATTGATTAGTGGACTGGTCAGTCACTTACATTTTACACCATCAGGTATTATTATTTATCTTTTCTTTTTAAATATGCTTTTTCATAATCACGTTTCAATGAATCTTTATTATTCATGTTTAATATTTACTCATACATCATATTTTCATAATTTTATTTATAGTCGACTATTTAAATTATTTATTATAATGGTACTTTACTTTATTTATTTTTATACTTCATGTGCGCACTTTATTTGGTACAATACTTTATTTATACAACATATAACGGGACCTATTTTAAGACTAACCAACACATAATATTATATCTCCAACCATTTTTACTAAGTGGAGGATTGTTCCCACCGAGCATGCTCTAAGTACCATTTATTTCATTTTTTGTACCATAATTGTACCATATTTTAATACGGTTTAGTATAAAAATAAGGGTTTGTTTTAAGGCTTCTTGACCTCCAACTATTCTCACAGAGAAATCTCGTTTACACCATGATCGAATGAAGGATCCCCTTGCGTATTTTATTATTCATGCTTTTAGCATTTTATTTATTACACATACATATCATTTTAGCTAGTATTTAATTAATGCACTATGGCATTTTTCACATTAAGCTATCCAAATTCCTAACAAAAAAAACCCATTCCATTTTGATGCTTTCAATATTTAAAACATCCATTAACCGTTGGGTGATCAGGCCAACAGCTACTAGAAATTCCAAACATCGACGCATCCGTGTCTACCCAATAACAGTCCTATTTCAATCGAATATCTTCTTATGAAACTAAAACCCAAATCCTTACTTCAAAATAACATTTTCTTTGCATCCCTACATAAAGCTTAAAGTAGCTATGTTACAAACTAAATATCACATTCCTAATCCTCTTCACAATAATATTACGTCATATCTCGTATGAACGTAAATATTTTATAAGTAAATCCATGTAAGTCATAGCCAATAAATGCACATAATTTATACGACTTGTTAATAGTCATTGATATTACCAATTCAAATTAATCTTTCAAAAATTACTTTTTGTACAGCCCTAGCCTTGATTACCAAAGAGTATCTACTTACATTTCGTTGCGCGAATGCTGTGCTGGCACCGCGGATATTTGACGCTTTTCCAGCAAAGGCGACTTACCTACCTGCGTTAACCAACTGCGTAAAACATTTCGTTAGTAATGAGTTACTATGTATTCCATTTTCCAAATATCTAATATTAATATTATTTATAATAAAGATACTATATATGTTATATATTATATAACTGAAGCAAATTATTATTTGAACTCATATTTTCTATAAAGATAATATCTTTCTCACACATCTAATATTACTATTTTTATTTGCAATAAATAGCTTTATGCACCGTCAACACCCATATATTAATTTTATTACGAACTTTACTTTCATATTATAATTATGATTACATCCTTAAAATATTACAATAATCTTGACTTCAGCCGAAAATTACTTTTTAAACACTGTAACTTCTACTAGGTACCAAATATAACGAGGGGCGGCTTAAGTTGCAAAATTATAAATTACATTATAAATTAACTTCATCTTTTTAAAGTTACTTGAAACTAATGAAATTACAAAAAACAATTCAATAAATTTTTGATACATCTAAAAATTTACTAAAAAAATTATATTTATCAGAATACTTGGTTCCAATAACTTTTAACGCACACACAATTAACTAAACATCAATATTCCTATCCTTCTTGCACAATATGCTTTTGAGATTTTATTTTAACTATACTTCACAAACCAATCTGACACCTAAATTTAATATTTCTCCATTAAAATTATAAATTTATTCAAATTCAAAATTTTACCGTCATTTATGTAGGTACATATTATTTATTACACGTTAAGTAAAGCAAGTTATTTTTTTTTTTAAATAATAATCATTGGTGATTATTAGTACATAGATTCATTTTAAATTTGTAAAATAGTTCGATTAAGGTTAAATTCTAAAATTATGAAAATGTTACGTAATAAGCCTAGAAAAAGAAAACTGACGTCCAATTATTCTTATCTCTGTGCTCTGCTCACTGATCTCCCAGCTGCATCCACTTCCGACTCGAACTTCTCCCGGCTGCCTGCTCACCATTTCCACTCATCTGACTCCAACACCTCCCAGCTGCCTGCTCAACATCTCCACTCATCTGACTTCATCAACTCCCGACTTCCTTCTCATCATCTTCACTCAAAAATCTTCAAATTCTTCAACTGATGGCCAGTATTTTGTTCTGTACTCTAATTTCTAGAATCAAGTACCTAATATAGAAATCAATTTTGCTTTCTCTGTTCGACCATTTTTTTTTGTTCTTCTTCATCACGCCTATAATTATAATGTACTTTTTGCAACTTTTTACTTTTAATTTCTCAGTTCACATATATTTAGTCACACTTTTTTTTTTAATTTCCATTAAAAGTCGTACAGTTTTTTTTGTTCATTAAATATTACTTTATATATAATTATTATTAGCACTTATAGATTTGTATTTATGTTTCTACACTATTTACTTAATATATTTAAACCTACATTGTTTATTTCCTAACTAACGGCCGTTAAATATAATTTTAAAGTTCTTTTTTTTTACACTTTAATGTCCACATTTTTCAATCACCGCATAAAGTTCACACTTCACATTTTAAAGTCTGATTTTTATTATTGTTGTCCCTGTACCATCTGCGCAGCGCTGCCGCGAGGCAGCACTGGCAGGGTCGCCATGCAATGTGCAGGCTTGGGGAGTCCAATCAAAGATGTCGTGCTCGCGAATAACGTTTATTAACTCCTTATTTAATACACTTACATTACAATATATAGGGAGGTGATATACACACTACAAAACAATAATCTGGGCGGTAGCTAATAAAATTGTTTGTTTGGCCGAGTTGCGCGTTGTAAAACGAGCGCGCGCGGGGTGCGGGTACTGCCTACAATCTCTTATCACTTGTTTACGTGCGAGCGACGTTGAGCACAGCGACACCTCGCTATTATGTTCGACTCGAACACCTGTACATGTAGGTATTCGATCGGCCTGTGGCGTCGGCATCGGACGGCGAGAACTGTTATTATCAAGTTCAAGGTCATGCGTGTCAGCTGACTGCCGGGTCTTATCGAAGTGCATTAGCGTGTGATGGCGTCTGCCACAAACGCGGCATTTAGATTTACTAAGACAAGAGTTCGATTTATGTTTTATGCTTAAGCAATTAACGCAAGCTTTCTTTTCTTTAATTAATTAAAGTGAGCCATCGGGGCCAAATCATTGAACGCGGGACATTTGTAAAGATGATCATGCGCAATGTTAATGTTATTGCACATACATCTGAGCGGGTTATAATTATTATTACTAGAATCCGAACATGCTACATAAGACTGCGGATTAGGTGCGGTGTTATTATTTCGGTGTTTAATCAACCTTTGTTTATTAATATTACTGGACGAGCTAGATGAACTAGGCTGCGTATTTCTAAATATTCTACACTGGTCTTTTATGAATGAGATAAAACTATCCAGTGTAGGAATTTTATTATTACGTACCGTCATTTCAAAGGCGCGAATAGTTTCTGTATCGAATTTTTTCAATGCGAGTTGTAATAAAATAAAATCGGAAAGATTTTCTAAATTTAAGTTTTTAAGCGAATTAACCGCCGTTACGAAATTATTTATAAATGACTGAAAATTCGAAACAGATGCGGAACCATTCAATTTTAAATTTAAGGCTTCGTCAAAATATGTGGACGCGAGGATACGAGTATCTTGATACCTGTCCACCAGCGACTGAAATATTAACTGATAATTATCAGCGCAGGGGGTGACGCCAGCGAATACTGATTGAGCCCTTGGCGCCAACTTACCTATTAAATAATATAATTTGTCGGCATCGGTCAACGAGCTATTATCATGTACCGTTGATTTAAAAATGGCATAGAATAGTGGCCAATTTTGTTTGTCACCATCAAAATACTTTATCTCAATCGCAGGCAACCTCGGCGTTCGAACAGTTGTATAATCCTTAGTTTTAACCGCGGTTCAACAGTTTCAAGACGAGATTGAATGCGTTTAATAACGCAATATAGGTCCTCGAATGAAGTATACGCTTAAAAACTAGGCGGAGTTTTCGGATTAATAGATAGCAACTTCGCATTGTAGGCATCTAACAACTTATGAAAATCTATTCGAATATCACCTATTGTCATATATTGACTGAGAAATAATTCCTTATCTGCTTCAGATGACTCGGCAGTTTGCGAACGTTTATATATATTTTGAACACGTTCGAACAAAATATTACGTTTAGCGACTAGAATGGCTAACTCTGGATCCTCCGCCATTTTGAGTTACATTTATTATAATAATCAAAATACTATTCGAATTATATACCTAAGCATTTATAATACACGTAGGTTATGCGAAATTTATGTTTACACCCAAGTATCTATTTACTAATTTAAAAATAGAATACCTAAGAATATATGCGGTTTAATTATTTATTCCTATAGGCAACGACTTTAAAGCGGTTTGAAAATATAATAGCGTTTGAAATATGAGATTTATAATAGAACTATGATAGTTCGAATAATAGTTCCAATAAGGAATCTCTGTAGGTAGCCACGTTATATCGTGTATTACCTACGGCGGGGCGGTTTCCCAAGTAGTGGGTTTATAGAAGCGTAAATATGTATTACCACTGCCTAGTTAGGCACTTTTAGAAGCTACATATGCGGGAAATTAAATGAAATCTGGATATAAATCCGTGATGGAAATGGATTAAGATCCGGACCAAATGTGGTCCGGCTCGAATGGACCAAACAATGGCCGCGCGGGCCACTTTGCCTGGCGATTAGCGAATAATTTCTCTTCGATATTTTTGTGGACTGTATTTCAGGAGGTATCTGGCATCGCCAGGTTAATATGCAGTAATAATTAAATGAAAGTGGAAGGGTGATAGGAAAAATCTGCTTACCGAACCAGCTTCTGTGCGGGCGTCTGCAGCTGGAGTCTTCCCTCTTTCTTCTGCTCACAACACTTTAGTCTTTCCAGAATTCTTATCGCGTTCTATAGGAATATATCTCACTTTCATGGACGGTAATTAATAGCGAAAAAGTCTAAATAATACACACGCTGTCCGCCATTGCACTCACGACGCGCACTCGTTGTAATGTACTCTTCGCGTTTTCGCATTTCTTCGGTATACGTCGGAGAGGAGCGGGGAGGGGGTCGACGTACTTAGGTCGAATACTGCTTAATCGATATTATGAGATGCCATTCATAGTGGCGTTCGATGCTCCTAGATGGCACTACCAATAAGTCATAACCGAGTCCGCCAAGGCCATGTAAATCAGCCTTAATATTTTGAAAGGTAATTTGTATTTGAGTATATAAAGTTTACTTGTAAATGATCTTAATTTATTACATACGTGATTAATGTGTGGATTCCAACAGTATCGGCTATCAATTATGAGACCAATGTACTTATGTTTATCAACTAATCCAGAGGACGACATTGGCACGAGTTATTCAGATTATTCGAATGCAAACAAGCATGTTCATCGGCTATCACAGATGCCATGATCAGAGATTTATTATGTGATGAGTGTATATTATGTACTATTTAAGTTTTTGGAGCACTTATTACCAGGCAAAGGTCATGTGCCCATTTGCACACGTTATTGAAGTTATGTTGAAGCAAACTTTGTGCTTCCGGGATGTTTTTACTTACCACTAATATACACGTATCATCTGCGAATTGGTACACAGAACCTGATTCTATAACATTGCTCATATCGTTGACATATAGGAGATACTCAGTAGGGCCAATAATTGAACCTTGAGCAGTGCCTTTGGTAGTCAAAAACTTAGTACTAAGTCGATCGTCTTTCACAGTATTATACCTGTTACTGTGATACTTAATAAGTAACTTTAAAAGAGAACCGTCCACGTGAAAATTTATCATAAAACTAGCTTTTCCCCGCAGCTTCGCCAGCGTGGGAGTGTTCGTGACAAAAAACTTCTATAGAAAATATACCTGCAATATAGTAATAGCACAGAGTAAAAATATATACTTTATAATAAATTTTCACATGTACTTTTTAATTTTAAGATATCTCCTAGATAAGGATTGGGTAATATTGTATTCGTCTAAATAGCTTCTGAAAATACCACATTATTTCTGATATTTTTTTTAACTTAGAATGGGTATAGTAACCTATCCTTAAAATATAGACATATATGCCATCGAAGTTTTTGTAGACCTATAAAATAGAAACTATCCCACCATACATTGATTTGTAATTTATCTCCAACGGGTTAGGTTAGGCAGTGTTTTCGATAAAAGTTCCCAGACGGCTTGATTTTTTCGAACACCTTCATAAGTCAAACAATTTCCATAAAACCTTAGCAAATTATTATCGCCCTAAACCTTCCTATGTCTCTGTCGGTCACTCTGTCGGTAAATGTAAACGGCATGAAAATCCTTTTAGTAGTTTTTGAGATTATCGCGAACATACAGACAGACAGACTCGGCGGGGCACTTATGTATCCTATGTCCGTCTCCTGGTTCTAAGCTACCTTCTCACCAATTTTCAGCCAAATCGGTTCAGTCGTTCTTGAGTTATAAATAGTGTAACTAACACGACTTTCTCATAAATATATAGACAATCGCTGGTAGGTAGGTAATTTAGGAGTTTTCTAAGGAAAATCAAGGTATAAGGTGAGTTTTTAATCAAATGACCAAGAACGAAATATAAAATTTAAATTTCCAATTCTAATCAGATTTATTTTTCAACAGATGACAATAATAGGACGTGTCAAAACAAAATAAAATTAGTGGGCCCACTCACAGGCAATCGATTGTTACGATTGAATTGGAAATTAATTTGTAAAGGTAAATTGTTAACAACGAACGCTTTAGTTGTTACGATAATTTATAGACTGAGATCCCACGCCAGCACTTGTCACTTACACACTGATAAATATACATACTGATAAATTAAATTTTATTTTGTAGTATAAGTGTGTATAATGAATATACGTATGCACAGTTGATACCCGCTATTTTCTGCGGTGGGCGCCAAGATTACGAAAAAAATTACTTGTATATGAAAAGTTTAGTTAGGCAGGCCTCGGATCTCAGGCTATATTCATCATTCATTTAAACCGATTTACTTGCAACTACGAATCTAGTAAATGTTTATATTGGAAAGACTAAATCGATCGATCGCTTGTGAGTGGGAGCTTTAAATCAAAAGCACTAAACACTATTGATATCATCTTTAATGCAAATAGCTCCCAAACAACTTTCTTTCCCTTTTTTAACCCCGTTAGGGGACGAATTTCAATAAACTATGATACACATATTCCTTCAATTCTATTACAGAATGTTTGTGCAAAACATGAAGTAGATTGGACCAAGCAATCACGTTGCCCCATACAAACTTTTTTCCCCCCTTTTCGCCTCCTTAGGAGTCGAATTTCGTAAAATTCCTTCTTATCGGATGCCTATGCATTACAAAGAGCATGTCCTGCAAGTTTCAGGTCTCTACGATTAGCGGTCTTGGCTGTGCGTTGATCTGTCAGTCAGTCATTCACGACAAAGGATTTTATATATATAGATGTTTTTTAATTAAGCATATCAAATGCTTTACTAAAATCAAAAACAAACATTGAAACATTCATTGACATTATCAGAGAATTCACTCAAGAGTTGTACAACTTTTGAGTAAATTCTCTGTAGATGTTAGAATCTGAGGTTCAATTTTCTAAAACCAAAATTTTTAATACAATTATATAGCCTATGTTACCTGCGAAATCATTAAAAAATCTATTGACACCTCATTTATTAAAATCGAATAAGTTTAGACGCTACGAGGGAAAAAACATACATCCATACTTACATACATACATACACTCCAAAAAAAATAACTTCGCCGTAGTCGGGTATAAACCGGAACCTTTATATGATTACTTTTTTTCTTCCTATCACTTAATCTACAAAACCTACTGACTCCATGACGCTCGAGTAACTACTAAAAAGGCATTTATTGAAAATATTGTTTAGCGAGGCGACCAGTCGCGGTGGTTTGTGGCCAGTTTGTTCCTTAAGACTCATGTCTAATATTGTTTAGCGAGGCGACCAGTCGCGGTGGTTTGTGGCCAGTTTGTTCCTTAAGACTCATGTCTAATATCTTATTCTAATAAAAAGTTAAGGTCATCATCAAAATTGCCTTTTACATGACATTTTCATGTAAAAGGCAAAAAAGTTGAAACAATTGTTTTTTTATTTGCGTAATCTAAAATATTTTATTAAAACCGACACGATACGATAGCGCATTTTTTTATGTGTCAGTTATGGCATAAATTTAAGTTCTGAGCGGGACATACAATTTCATTTTTAAGAGCAAGGTAATCAATCATATTTTTTTCAAGAGCTAATATAAATTGACTTAAAAATGTAAATTTACATATTCAGTGATTCCAGATTCGTATAAAAATTCAGCATTCAATAAAGAGGCCGCAAAATATAATTTTTTTGTAGCACAATGATAATAGAATTATTATATTGTATCTATTGTGGACTGTGAATTGTCGTGGAATATTTTATGAAAATCCCAATCTTAAAATAACTTCACGCATAATTTACACATAATCATTTCTGCGTAGAATTGGTTATTGCCTTTTAACTTTCTTGAAGTTCACCTTTGTAAGGTTAATTAATGTCACATCAAAAGTTTTGATTGCTTTGTGAAGTGCCCACGCTGTGTGGCCAACTCAAATGAGATTTTATTAGAAATAACTATATAAATTGGCTATCTGATATAGGTAATCAAATTTTTGATCTTTCTGCCATATTTGAAAAAAACTTCCACAAACAATTCGCTGTTGACAGTATCCAAACTTCGAGTAACTCGAAGTTACTTTATCTTGGGAAGTATAGAAGGAATCGCGTGTAAAATTATTGGGAAATTCTCATCGCCCTCAGGCAGTGGGAACCTTTATTTGAGCGTTTCAATATGCCTTAAACTAACAAAAACTTTACAGTGTACGCTCATATTGGCCCTTTCACAATGTCGGAAACATTCGACATTTTGAAAAGGGCCAGCATTTGCATCATTTTGTTGTTATTGTAACTAAACAATGTTTAGTTGTAATGACAGCGAAATACTATTCGATTCGAGAATACTATATCAGTTTGTGCACGGCTACGAAAGGGGTCTCTGGATTTGAGTTAGGTACTTATTGTGCAACACTCTATCTTGATATAGCTCCTTTCAAGCTCAGATTAAAATGTTTTATATATTGTCAAATTGTTTTAAATTGTTCAATTGTTTTATATTGTCAGATTAAATTGATTTTAAATATTGTTTTATAATCTGAGCTTTCAAGATCGTATCCGATTAATTAACAAAGTAAGATATTGAGACAAATGAAGACTACATACGATACGTCAAACTAATCACACGTAGGCTCCATTTGACACATTACCTTTCTCAACGTAAACGATTTATACCTAGTTGTCTTTTGAAACTAACTTAAGTTACTCCATTAGCGCGTAAAGTTGCAATGTAACGCGTCTCCAAGCCTGGCGTCGTTATTTACCATGTGTGTTTTTTCCATGATTCACAACGGCCAGACTCATTACGACTCATTGATTTTGTGTTTAGTAGGTAAGCGGGCTAATGACGATGAACCATGGCTAAGATCACTATCAATCACGTCAGCTTTAAAACAAATAAAAACTAAATCAAAATAGGACACACAAACATACAGACAGATAGACACTTCGAACTTATACCCCGCTGTTTTCGTCGGGGGTTAAAAACTAAACCATTTTACGCGAACAAAGTAGAACGTTATAATTGAGAATTAACGCGCTAAATTAATGGCCGTGAATGGAGTTAAATACCTTAGTTAATTAAACCATTCGGATTTTGTATGGCGAGGTACAACAACTAATATGTACTGTGTAATAACTACAATAATGAGATAATCTTAGTTACAACAGAAATCGTTAAAATGTTTATATGGAAAGTGGAAACTAAGTAGGCAGGAAGTTGGGTGGCGTTTTTATTTATTTTCAACAGTCGAATGTACGAAAAAACAAAGTTACAGGTGCCCGCAGCTTCCTTTGCGTAGAACAAACGGAAAGAGAACCCTATTTTTCCCTACCTAACCCTAAAGGATCCCTTAAAAACCTAGCCTAAGGTTACTTTCTTATAACATCAGCTATCTGCCAGTGACACTTGCGTCAAAATCGGTCCGGCCGTTTCAGAAATTAAAAAAAATATATTTTTTTGTAAGTACCGCATATATTTTAATATGCATTTAGTGAGTAATTGTTAATTTAAAATTACAAGCAGAAACTTAGTTTTATTTATTTGTATAGATGATTAGAAAAGAATAAAGCTCATTAAACTTTTATTACCGCGAGAACCGTACACTTTGCTGTAATAAAAAGTAGCCTATATCCTTCCCCGTGGTCTACTCTTTATCTATGCCATGCCAAATTTTATAAAAATCAGCCTACTAGCTTAGAGGCTAATTCAATGCAAACAAACATACAAACAAATCTTTCCTCTTTATAATAGTAGTATAGATAAATAATAATTATCGTATTCTTAGTCAGTAGTATAAAAAATAAAAATTAAAAGCAACTTGTTTTTTTACGAAGTAAAAACATGAGACCACATAAACATGGGACCGCAAACACAGAACAAGAAACATGTAAAAATAAGCGCCTGTGGAAAAAAATATGGTAACATAATTTTCTGCGTTTTGTGGACATATTTAGGAAGTAAAGTTTTCCCATTATTCAGGGGTTGGGAACAAAACGACATCAGGCAGTGACTGATAGTGGGGGTATAGCATTAGCAACTTGCGAAATGTAGTCAACTTCTTACAAACAAATTTCCACGTACACCAGCTTGCTATATCTTTAGTTTAACAACTGAAAAACGATTGTTATTTACGAACTTTTTCGTTTTAAATGTTGCGGTCTGTCTGTATATAATTTTAATATACTATATTATATTATATTATATTATGATTATACGGTTTCGACAAAGCATCGACTTAAGAATGCGTATATCATTTAGCGATACTTATGTCAAATCCCATACATTTTTGTTTTCGAACTTTGTCGTTGTAATAAGCAATAGCAGCATGGCTAAAGGCTCAGAATACAACAATAAATTTCGCTGTTATTAGTTCAGTATAGTGGCTGATGCATATTAACCGTCTAAAAATATTATTATTGGGGCAAAATTCACGATCCTTCGTGATTAACGGAGACTGGCGTGTTGACATCGTGTAATCAGTCGGCTGACTACTGCAGCAGCTTCGTTTGCTCGCTATATTATTATTATTATTATTATTATTTTATCATTCTTTTAAAACTCCGAGAAAAGCTCGATCTTCCAGGTACTTATTAATATAACTGTAAGTAGTTATGGCAATAATTTCTGTATTATCTATCAATTAGTATCAACATCTTCTTCTTCCTTCTCTCTTTTGTTTTATTACTATACTAGCTGTTGCCCGCGGCGCCGCCCGCGTAAATACGTGAAATATGTACCTATCTCACAGGAACACTGTACATTTTCGGGATAAAAAGTATCATATGTTTAAGTCCAGAGCATAAACTACTACCATACCAAATTTTTTCGAAATCCGTTCAGTGGTTTTTGCGAGAAAGAGTAACATACATCCATCCATGCATCCATCCATCTTCATAAACTTTCACATTTATAATATTAGTAGGATTATTAATAAATAATACTTGTAGCAAAAAATATCAGTACAATTTTTCTAGAATAATGCAATCGGAGGAATATGCGTTTGTATAATAACCTTCTAACAGTCTGTTGACACAATAATTGTCAATCTTTATTTCACATTCCATAGACAACATTTACATAACATTTTTATTTCATGTATAAGAGGTAAAATAACCTTAAAAAGTTTGGAACGTAAAAAATTTATATATGAATATGGTCAAAAATACGCACAGGTCCGTAGTTACAGTTCTTTATTGGAGCCGGCCCATACGTGCTAAAGCATAGCCTCCCACGGTTTGTTCACCGCTCATGAGCAAATTTTGCCTTTATCACGGGAAAACCATACTTTGGTTTGGTAAAATTAAACAGACTACCGAAGTAAAAATGCACAAAAAAAATATGATAATATAAAACTCATTTTCTAAACAATTCCCCTTTTAAATTCGGCTAAAGTTTTCATCTATTTCACTACTCGATCTTTATAATTTTGAAGTCGGTACCAGCAAAGTTGGTAAGTTCTATAAATTTTTATCAGGATGTTTTTTTTTTGACAATTTTTTTTCTCTTTTTAGTGATATTTGTTAAATTATTATTAATACATTTTAAGACCGTTTAAAATAAACGATCGAATGTATAATTGAATACGCGCCAAACTTCCATTAGGTATTGTAAATATGATGATGATGATGATTATAGTAAGTTACATAGTGGCATATGCTTGCAGATATTTCAATGATATCCGTGTCGGTGTAAAACAATACTATGAGAAGTACCTTTTGTATCATCATAATGTAATAAATAAATCATAATCTATGGTGTGATGAATCACCAGATTACTTGGTACAAGTAATCATCAGATTACTTTAATTAACATAGTGGTATTTGCTTGCAGTTCTTTAAACAACGCCGAAATCACCAAACATGTATCTATAAGGAGTCAGGAGTTCTGTTCAATACTTTTAGATCCAGGGTATACCTTGGAGCAAAACCTTACTTTTTGGTAGCATAATATGCTTGGACTACTTCAGAAAAAGTTGAAATCACCATATAATTATGTCTATATGAATTTTGAGGAGTTCCCTCGATTTCTCATGGATCCCATTATCAAGTTACCACTTTGATGTCAAAATTACCAATTTGGGATTATACCCTATACATCAATTAAAAATCTGAAAACCGGTCCACAGACGGCGGGGTTGTTGGTTGGTTGAACACACAAAAAAAATATATATATACAGCCGAACGTATAACCACCTCATTTTTTTGGAAGTCGGTTAAAAAGAGTCGACCGCTTTCTACAGTTTCATAGCACATTTCAAAGAAAAGGGAACAGATAAACAGCTACATAGTTATCAAATTTGGATCAGTTTGGGTCGTTCTACGACAGCTGTTTCTCTATAGGTAATTATATATATTTTCGACTGTTTTTCGTCTAGACTCTTGTGGTAAAGGGAACATAAATAAAATATGTCACATAGCTTGTAATATCTGCTCGACAAGGATTAGTTCCACGCAGCGGCGCGTTTTAATCGGCTTACTCTAGAGCTTCACAGTATCGCCGCTTGTGAATGAAAGGATTTGTAAACAATTCCTGCAGTTTTTTCAGCAAGAACTATTTAAAGCAAATGGCCCATATAAATGACATTATCATCACTTGAAGAGCTAATTTGCAAGTGATTCTTCCTTTTCCTTAGATACTATAATATTGTTATGGTATAATGGTCCGATAACGGAGTAAAACACCAGTTTCCTCTGAGGGAGTTTATTCGCTACGAATTTCCACACCAACACAGGCCTGGTCTTCCAACACGTTAAAATGTCCAAATCGTAAGCCGTCGTAATCGTAATTCGAATCTCTCTGTGACTCCGCGCTTTAGGTATCGTTCGAAATTAACTCGAAGAACACTCGTATTTAACTGAACTGACGGGGGTTTTTTTTTCGAAAGGGTCTACTCTAACGGTTGGGTTAACAACGCTGTAGCTTCATCGGAGTATAATTAGCCTGGTGGCTAGTTGATTAGGTGAGAGACGATGGGAGGGTTTGACCCCCCCTAACATCACCCGGGTGATGTTCGGATATTGGGGTCAGCTACAGGTTGTAAGCTATATTAGGTCGAGAGGCACACGGGTCAGAACCCTTCCTCATTCTCTGAAGAGTGAGGTTGCTCGCGCGCAGTAGCAAAAAGTAACGGTGTTACTTTTTGCTACTGCGCGCAAAACTATCTCTACCTCACCTCTATCGCGATAACTTACTGCGGTAAGTTATCGCGATAGAGGTGCTCACGTTGTTAATGATTTCGGTTCTGAGAGGGCCCCCCTTTCCCCTTCCGCGTACGGTTGGGATGACTCGCGCGCGTAAGTCCTAATGTCGCTGAGGTTCGCGATATTGGTAGAGCTCTCTATATCAATATCGCGGTCACGGTCACTATTTTGTAGTATACCTAGACTACTAGGATGTGAACTCGAATTCTGGTTCGGTCCCGTGTTAGGGTCAGTCTGTACGTGTGCATGTGATCGTGTCGGTTGTGGGTCCTCGGGGTAGGCGCCGGCGTCGACCCCAGTGCGATACTAGCTTCGCGGGTGCGTGTGTTTTGTGTTTTCGTAACTGTACACAGTGCGTTACATATTTTGTGATCGGGTCTATGGGATCGGCTAAGATATGCTTAGACCGCTTGTACGGGTGTCGAAAAGTCTGTGCGTAGTGGTTGTAGTCTAGGGCCTTTTAGCGAGTTTGGGTGATTTTTGCCTTTACCAAAGAATCTCTCTACGAGTTCCTTGATATAGGCTTTTATAGTGTCGAGTTCGCAGTCTCAAGTCAGCAAGTCAGCAAGTCCATGTTACGCATGTAATAGAGGGCTCCTCTTGCCATGCGTAGAAACCGGTTTTGGACTCTTTGCAATCGGTCCATTTGAGGCTCACTTATTTGTGCGAAAGAGACGCACGCATAAGTGAGTATCGTTATTATACATACTTTATATAATGTAAGCTTTTGTCTTAGGGACATTTTGCTTCGCGAATTTAATTGCGGATATAATTTGTAGAGTACAAATTTCACTTTTCGTAACGTGTTAGTGATGTGACTCGAGAACGTCATCGACTTGTTTAGTACTGACGGCGGTCGGCGGCGGTCCCTTTTTATACCGACGACACGGGTACTAGAAAGTTTGCGGCTTAGAACTTTCTAGATCTAGAAAGATCAATCTCAAGAACAATCTAGAACTTTCAAGTCAGGTTGAGAATGAGACAGTGCAGGTTCGAGAACGTTCTCGTACTTTCCTTACTAAAAACTTCTAGAATATTCTACAAATTGAAACACCGTAACATACTAGAATGTTCTATATATTGAAGGGACGTAGTAATATTATAAACGTGAAAGTTTGTATGGATGTTAGTTAAATATTTACATATTGTAGTCAAAATTATCGGCACATTGAAACATTATATTACGATCTTAACTAAGTGTAGGTGGATCGATTACCTCGCCTCGCCGATTACCTATAAAACCTAATATGTTTATCCCAGACTAGGGAATATTATTCGAATATTAGTTTTATTAGAATATTCGTCAATTTTATTATTCGAACATGACTGGATTCAGTATTCGAATAATACGAATATTTTAATTTATTTTTCAATATGTTAATAATAGTAAAAAAATCTTGCATAAAGCGGAAAATTTACGTTATTTAATATCCAAATTATTATTATTTATTAATATTGTAGTCAATGATATCTGAAAACTGATTTTATTAAATAGTTTGTGAAAGAATATAAATGTGTTTTTAAACAAAATTAAAAAATTAAGGTGCATACTTCCTACAGACAACAGCGAAAGAACTCCACGCTCACGCAAATGTTAAAGTAACCTAACCAAAAGAATATTGTCAGGATATGTCTGACAAGGGTTCCGTAACTTTGGAGGCCGATTATTTAAAAATGGTCGTCTTTTGTAAAAGCTATGTTTGAAATCTTGCCTTTTTTAAAAAACAACATATTCAACGATACCCCTAACGATGGGGTAAAGTGAAAAAATAATTTTCATCCCCACTTCACATACGTATGGAGAGCCACCCCTAAAATATATATAATTATTAATTTTTTATGATACGAAAACCGAGATCTAGATACATTATATACATAATATACATATACCAAATTTCATCAATTTATATTAATACTTACAGAAGCTAAAAGAGCGGACAGATAGACAGAGACAGAGATGGATAGAGCGAAACTATAAAGGTTCCTTGAGTATTACGGAATCCTAAAAACTGAATATTAAAAAAAACGTAAATTATCTAAATATTTGAGTTGATTATTACAATAGAGTACGGTATTACACTGACCTGCAAAACTAAGTAACGGGTGTCCAAATTAGAGTGCTCGATTTAAATTTGGCGCCATTTTTTCCTGAGCAAGTGAAACTTGACAGCTGTCATCTATGATTGTTCCGATTATTAAATATGGAGCGTTACACAAAAGAACAACGCGTTATCATTGTGAAAACCCATTACAAAAATGGGGAAAGCTACGCTGAAACCACTCGCAAACATCGCGTAATTTTCGGTCGTGAAAGTGCCGAAAACCCGGGTACATCAATTCGGCATCGTTCACAACAACTCCAACTATCGAGGAACACAACGCAGCGAATTCTAACGAAGGACCTTCACCTTCATCCTTACAAGATTCAGCTGACCCAGGAGATTAAATCAGCAGACTATGCACAGCGCAGAAAATTCGTTGAATAGGTGTGGGAGCAAAATGAACTGGATGCCGATTTTTCGAAAAAAATCATCTTCACCGATAAGGCGCACTTTCATTTGAACGGGTTCGTTAACAAACAAAATTGTCGAATTTGGGGCTTACAAAATCCGCACGTGATCCAGGAGAAACAAATGCATCCCCTGCGAGCCACTGTTTGGTGCAGATTCTTCGCAGGCTGCGTTATTGGGCCGTACTTCTTCGAAAATGAGGCTGGAAATGCTGCAACTGTCAACGGTTTGCGTTACCGTTACCGTAAGAGCCGCCACTCTGTGAAAGTCATCGAAAATTTCATGAAAAGAGCAAGGGTCTGCCTCCAGAGCCGTGGGGGTCATATGCAGGATATTCTATTCCATACTTAACGGAACATGTGTACTTTATAACGCAATAAAAATATCACCTCTCGCTCAAAAAATGTGTGTTTTTTCTTAAAATTAAATCGGGCACTTTTATTGGGACACCCTTTACAAATCTATTAAAATTTCAAACGGGTATAAACTATTATAATTTTTTCAGCTTTTTATGAAACTAGTAAACTATATATATCAGTATATTATTTTTATCTTTAAATAAAAATAACTATTTTAATCTTAGGCTTAAAGACTGAATTTACATTTTTTATATGTACTTTTACATATTATTCAGGTTTTAACTCCTCGGGGCTTAACAACAGCTTGGGGTGGGTTTGTAATACTGAAAACGAGGTTTTGAGCCGATTTATGCAATATGCACTCATGCTTCTATCAGGGTGTGTTTTAGTGCTCTGAGGGTGCTTGGTGACAGTCTGCGGCTTCTGAATAGTTTTCCAAGCTCATCTTAAGAAGTTCACTTATCTTCAAAAGTTCACTTTAACTTCTGAATTTAAACTACAGATTGACTTTTCAAATCGCTTGTCGATGTTTAATTAAAAACAAAACTCCTAAAGGATTTTTTCCCTAATTTTAGGGAGAAACCCATAAGTTGGCCACGAAATCCGTGATCTGCTCCGGATCAAATCGGTACGTGTGTTAATAAAAAGTTATTGCAATTTAGTTTTTTTTAAGTTAGTTTGGCAGGCCAGTATCTTAGTTATATAAATATAACATTGATTTTTGTGAGTTAATAGTGAATCACTTCACATTTTGATATCAGTAAATATGTAGGTCATATTTACCCGAAATGACTAAACTATACTACGAGTAATGTTTTTACTAAACATTCGTAAAAATACGACATTAAAATGGAACAAGAATAAACAAGATAATCAAACTTTTTATTATTTTAGAAGTTAAAGTATCATTCTTAGGGTTGCAGAGATCACGTTATAATGAAAATAAAATAATTAACTTATTTTTATTATATTATGCGCCCTACATATGGCTCTTTTGCATTTCATACAAAACTGTGTTGTAATTTTTCTTGACTTGGATGGACAAAAGACACATATTTTTCTTAAATTAGTGTCTTCAATTGTGACTGCTTCTGGGACAGGTTTAACATGCAATATAATTATTTATGAGCTTCATTATTTCATTTCACAAAGTGGGAATATTTAGTTTCTCTTTTCGGCGAGGTAAGAGCATCAGCCATTTTCAAAACAAAGTCGCATCTGGATTTGCTTTTTTTATTATTTTTGCTGTTGTTACTAACGTAAATGACATATGAGTTTATAATTGTAATGTTGATCAAGTTACAAAACAAGCCTAATGACCATTTACGTGTCTTCATGTTGCAGCATATTATAGAACACATCTGATCTACTGTGTCAACAGCTGCTTTCGTTGAATTTCTTCTGGCTCACTCAATATATCATATATGAAATTCAGTAAAATTAACTTAAAATCATTGCGAATATGTAAAAAAAACAAGTAAACTTACCATCGCTCAACAATCACGTAAACACTAAACTTTCGTAAATTTTACGACACCTTTGCTGTAGGTCAACACACAAATTATGCGCGACCATAAGGACAGAACAAATGAGGAAGGTACTGGGAAGCGAGGGGCGCGGGAATGACGCGAACATTGTTTATTCCAGGAATCGTCGTTTCGTCGTCGTCAATTTTACGATAGTCTAGTATTCTAGGGTTAATTCATTACATTATTTTTATTTATATTTTATTACTAATATTCGAATTTATTCGAATAATGTTTAGCCACTATTCGAATAGTAAAATTTGTCGAATAATACCCTATCCCAGACCTTGCTTATCACGTGCTATTAAGAGAACACTTTGTTTTAATTAAAACGATTTTGTAGATACTTAGTTGAATAAATTCTCGAATGTCTACAAATTAGGGTAGATTGATAAAAGCCCCGCTAAAGCGAGTGTGGTCGGGCTAATGTCAGATATGTTAAAAGGGCGGTCCTTCGTAGGGATGGTTACCACTTTGATTTAATGCCCTATTCCAGGCCTTTATACATGCACAATTTAATAAGGTTAAGTGATAGTTAAGAGTGGGGGCTGAGATAATGGAACGCACTGAAAAGTGGTTTCTACGAGTGCGAGACACATACAAACGCGCATAAGGTAGCATTCCGATCCTTGCGACCGCAACGCGCGATCGCGACCAGTAAAGTAGCGAATCAGGTTCTCTGGCCACGCCCACCGGTCGTGTGATAAATAAATAAATAAATAAATAAATATCTATGGACGCTTCACACCACGTTAATCTGGCCCCGTGCTAAGTATCCGTAGAACTTGTGTTACAGGTACCAGAAAACGGGAAGTATATTTAATACTTTTATACTATACATATATTTAAGATTTTTACTATATTATACACATATTTAATACACATCCATGACCCAGGAACTCAGAAAAACTTTTTGTTCCTTCGGCGGGATTTGAACCCGCGACCCCCGGCTTGAGCACCAACGCGCTGAACCACTAAGCCACAGAGGTCGTCGGGTCGTGGGGTTTGTTTAGTGCTCCATATAAATTCATACTAAACAAAGGGTCGCGCGACCCGGCCTCGGTAGCGGGTCGCGATAGCGATAGTCACAGGTTGCGGCGAATAAACGTTTTCATTAAAAAAATACCGCTCTCTTGGGAACCGTACCATTTTGTTTCCATTGAAATAAAGTTCAATTTGAATCACTATTTTAAAAATGCAGCGCCGCTTCGCGCAATGTCTCGTTTCGGTGTAAACTGACCCTTAAGCTCTGTTTTCCTAGCATACCGTCTTTACATAGCAGCCATGAGTGTAAATTTTCTATGTTAATAAAATGGCACGGTTTCCTAGAGGGCGGTATCTTTTTAAAATCAAAACGTTCATTCACCGCAATCTGTATTATGTCCATTATAATATGCCGGCAACGCTATCCTAGGAAAACAGAGCTTTACAAATATCACATTGCCAGTGTTGGACAGAGATATTGCTCGACAAAGCCAAAACTAACTGAATATCTTATTTCAAAGGTCGATGTGCTCTCTTCTTGGCCGGGTACTGTGTATTGTAGTCGCATAATATTATATGTCAAATCAAATCAAATCAAATCAAAAATTTTTTATTCAAAATTGGTATTTTTAAATACTCTTTTTGAACGTCGATACTACGTGATGCCTACCACCGGTTCGAGAACTAACCCAGCGAGAAGAGCCGGCAAGAAACTCGTCTGGGGCCATCTTTTACCAAAAAGATGGAAAATTATTCTTTTAAAATCAAAATTATTACAATGTTTACTTATGTCTATGTAACAAATAATAAGATAAGATAAGGAGCCACCTTATTCCCAAGGTGTGCCGTCTTGAATAAAGTCATTAATTTTATAATACGCTTTGGCACACAAACGTTCTTTAACTACTTTTTTAAACTTATTAATGGGAAAGTTTTGAACCTTTTCTGGGATTATATTGTATAAGCGTATACATTGGCCTTTAAAGGATTTACTAACTTTGCTTAGCCTGAACACTGGCATATCTAACTTGTTCTTATTTCTAGTGTTTACACAATGATTATCATATTTCTTTTTGAAGTTGTTTAGATTCTTTCTTACATATAACACATTTTCCAAAATGTATTGAGATGCGACGGTCAGAACTTTTATTTCTTTAAACTTTTCCCTTAGAGATTCAAAAGTCGACATCTTATAAATAGAACGTATAGCACGTTTCTGCAGCACAAATATTGTATTAATGTCCGCAGCGTTTCCCCACAAGAGGATGCCGTACGACATTATGCTATGAAAATAGCTAAAGTAAACTAATCGCGCGGTCTCTATGTCGGTAATTTCTCTAATTTTTTTAACAGCGTATGCTGCAGAACTCAGCTTATCTGCCAATTTAGCAATATGTGGTCCCCACTGTAATTTACTATCTAATGTTATACCTAGAAATACAGTGGTGTCTACTAATTTCATTTTCTCATTATTTAATAGTATATTGGTTTGTGCCTGCGTAACATTTGGCAAGCTGAAATTTAAACATTTTGTTTTATTAGAATTCAACAGTAAATTATTAGCATTAAACCAATGTACTATTTTTGAGAGAGCACTATTTACCTCGTCATTGTTAGATTGTCGTCGCTTCACATTAAAAATTAGTGAAGTGTCATCAGCAAAAAGTACTATCTCATGCTTATCATTAACTAGATAAGGTAGATCATTTATATAGATGAGAAATAGAAAAGGGCCCAAAATAGACCCCTGTGGTACTCCTAGTTTAATTTTAGTACCATTAGACCTTGTGGAATTAACTTCTACAGTCTGTGTTCTATTGATTAGATAAGAACTTAGAAGCTTTAGTGCCGTGCCCCTTACACCATAATGGTATAATTTCCTGAACAGCGTATCATGCTCCACACAGTCAAATGCTTTGGATAAATCACAGAATATACCAAGTGCATCCTGTGACCTCTCCCAAGCTTCAAATATACTGCACAGAAGACTGATGCCTGCATCTGTTGTGGACCGACCTTTAGTAAAACCAAACTGATTACTATGTAACAATTTATTCGAGTTGAAGTGAAAAAGTAATTGATTTAGAATAATTTTCTCAAAAATTTTACTTAAAGTCGGTAATATGGATATTGGTCTATAGTTAGCTGGGTCTGATTTATTCCCAGCTTTAAAGAGAGGCATCACCTTGCTGTGCTTCATCAAGTCAGGGAACACGCCACTTTTAATACAATTATTAAAAACTAATGCTAGGTGAGGGGCAATGATGTCAATTACTGGTTTTATAACTTTTGTGGACATACCCCAGAGATCAGTTGTACTTTTAATATTAAGTAATTTAAATGCCTTGATAATGTCTCTAGAGTCTATTTCTTTGAAAATACAATTTACATCACATTCCTTCACATTATCTCTAAGTAATTTTTCGGCAACTGTAGGTGATGAATTTAAGTTTTTTGTAGTTGAGATCGGAATGTCTGCAAAAAACTTCTCAAATACTGTCGCAACTTCAATGTCAGAACTAACTTTTTTATCATTAATATAAAGTTCAAATTTAGAGTTGCGACTGGCGACTCTTCCAGTCTCATCTGCAATTATTTTCCAGATGGTTTTCACTTTGTTTTTAGAGTTCTTAATTTTTTCTTTGATGTGAAGAACCTTCGCCGCTTGACATACCTTCTTGAAAATCTTCGAGTATTTCTTGACATATAGTTTAAAAGCTTCACTCCTGTTCATTGACTTCTCGTTATACAAGTCATACAATCTTTGTCTACTTACAATAATACCTGCAGTTGCCCAGTTACTAAAATTGAAATGAAATGAAATGAAATGAAAATATACTTTATTGTGCACAATCAACAGTTACACACACACATACAATATAAACTATACACAGAATAAGACGAAAGTATACAAAGGCGGCCTTATTACTAAACAGCAATTTCTTCCAGACAACCTTTGAAAGAAAGGATTAAATTGCCGGAGAAGGGTACTGTGCTAAAAGTATATCTAAAAAATTATAAATATAGAGTATACATTAAAATAAAATACGTAAATAAAAATAAAAAAATAAAAAATAAAATACATACATACATAATATTATAAGAACTAATTAATATTTAAAAAATATTATATATACAATGTTAAACAATAAATATAAACAATAATTACATATCTTGGATAAATAGGTAACACACGTAACTACTTTCGACACATACTAAGGTAGTAGTCTTTAAGGGCAGATTTAAAAGTATTTAATGTTTTACATTGTCTAATTCGAGTAGGGAGAGAGTTCCATAGCAGGACAGATTGTACGGAGTAGGAGGAGTGGAAATACTTGGTGTGGTGGATAGGAATATCGAGAAGGAGATTTGTGGATGATCGTAGCTCTTGCCTGTCGGAGAGACGGAAACTAAAAGTTTCTTTTAGGTATTGAGGGCTGCTGGGATCGAATAAAATGGAGTAAAGGAGCGAAAGCACACGAGCATTGCGGCGAAAGCGAATTGGTAACCACTTGAGCTTGTGACGGTACTCGGATATGTGTTCAAATTTGCGCAAGCCAAAGATGAACCTGATAGACAGATTTTGAAGGCGCTCAAGTTTGTTAAGTTGGTCTTCGGTCAAGTTAATGAAGCAAACATCCGCGTAGTCTAGAAGGGAGAGAAATATTGATTCGGCTAAGGCCACCTTGGTAGGCACTGGAAGAACATACCGAAGTCGTTTCAAGGAGTGCCACGTTGAATACACCTTCCTGCTAATCTCTTTCAGCTGCTGTGTCCAAGATAGATGCTCATCAAAATAAATGCCAAGATTCTTAACCACTTTACTATATGGTATCGGCGTGCCGTTGATGAGTACCGGAGGCAACATATCCCAGTCAATTCTGGAGACCAGCCCCGGACTGCCAAGTATTATCAACTGAGACTTAACGGGGTTAATGAGAAGTCCATGCTCCTTACTCCAGTTACATATGACCGATAAATCCTTGCTTACAACACTTACCGCCGCAGGCAATGAATCCAGAGTTGACTGAGTGTAAATTTGTAGATCGTCTGCATATAAATGAAAATGAGACGAAATGTATGAAGTGATGAAGTTAATGAATAGGGCAAAGAGTAATGGAGATAAAACGCCACCTTGAGGAACGCCGGCAGTAGTATTGGCCCAGTCGGAAAAAGACTCAGAAATTTTAACTCTCTGCCGTCGACCCACAAGGTAGCTTCGAATAAAACAAATCACTGAAGGTGAGAGGTTAAAAGACCTTAACAGGCTGATAAGAATGTCGTGGTCAATAGAATTGAAAGCGTTACTAAAATCAAGTAAAGTTAGGATTGTGAGCTTCTTATTATCCATGCCGGACCGAATATCATCTGCTACTTTGACCAAGGCTGTGGTAGTACTATGACCCGTCCGGAAGCCTGATTGATATGTACTGAGGAGATTGTTATGCATGATAAATCTTGTAAGTTGGTGATGTATAAGTCGCTCAAGAACTTTAGACAAGAAAGGAAGAATAGATATTGGACGGAAATCAGAAATGACTTTAGGGCGGTAGGATTTTGGTAATGGGATTATGTGGGCGGATTTCCAGGTATCAGGAAAGGTACAAGTTGATAAGCAAAAATTAAAAATGTGTAAAAGAATGGGAGCAATTATTTCTAGGATTGGAATAATCATTTTGCGACTGATGCCATCATCACCAACGGAATTCGATGCTATTGTCATGACATGTCTTTTAACCTCTCCTTCAGTAAATGGAACGAAAGTGAACGATTCGGAGTTTGAAGTTTGCAGAAGAGATATTTTATTTAAAGTTTGGGATTTTATAGCCGTGTCTAAGTTAGTAGAAGAAATAAAATGTTTATTCAACACATTAATGTCGATTTTGCAGTGGTCATTTTGATTTAAATTTTTTCCAATACCAAGCGATTTTAGGAATTTCCAGGTTTTCGCTGGATCACCATTCTCGACCGATGCATGGATATATCGCCGTTGAGCATCTCGACACATAGTATTGCACCGGTTACGTAATTTAATGTATTTGTCGCGATGTTCATTGGTGATACTTCTTTTGTATTTAGCTTTGGCTGTATGTTTGGCATTAATAATTGATTTAATATCATCTGACAGCCATGGAGCAGGCAGATGCTTAATTCTAATGGGCTTAATCGGGGCATGCTTGTCGTACAAAGAATTAAGTAGAGCATTAAAAATATCAACCTTGGCATCGACCGTTTCCGCTGCGTATAGTGCTGCCCAGTCAGTGCTGAGCGCGTCTTCCCTCAAGGTGTTCACATCCATGGAAGAAAAGTTACGTTGCAGAAGTGTTTTGCGGTTTGGTTTAGATGTGCGAACATTATAAGCAACATAAATCAGGTCGTGGTAGGAAAAAGATTTCCGCGGGACTCTGACCATGAGTAGTTACAGAGCTTGGCAAAGATACAATGATGAGATCAAGCCAGGAAGGACAGAAACCTGGAGAGCAGTGTGTAGCATTAAGTGGCAATAAGCTCATATCACAGGAATCTAAAATAGACATAAGGTTTTTAGATCTTCTATCGTCCTTCAGCATACATGTATTAAAGTCACCCATTATAATTGAATTAATGTAATCAGGTTTGTACGACTCCAGTATAGTCTCAAAAGATGGAAAGTAATTATGATGCATCGATGGACAATAGAATACACCAAGAAGTATTTTACTGCAGTAAGACACTTCGATCGCAATGAGTAAATACTCCAGTGAGTCTGATGGCGTGGGCTGTGTTGACGAACTAATGACAGTAAAAGGAATATCAGAACGTAAATAGATTGCAACACCACCACCACTTTTCCTAATTCGGTCATTACGAATCAGTTTAAAGCCCGGTAGGCTGTAACAAGTTGACGGAAGGCAAGGCTTAAGCCACGTCTCCGACACAAATATCGCATCAACATTAACTTGATCGAAGGAAGTCAGCATATCAGGATAATGAGCCGGAATGCTCTGCGCGTTTATATGAACTGCCTTAAAACATTTTTTAACTGTGGAAAAGTTATTCATAATAGTATCTCTTAGCGGAGAGTATGAAGCACTCATAAAACTCTCATCGCTACATACTGAAGAAGCGGAGAAAAAGTCACCAGAATAAGTATCGAAACTGTTATTCATGATGTATTGTATATATAAAAATACAAATATATAATATACTCAAATAAGATACCTATATAAAATATATTTTATAACTTATAAATAGTTCAATAAATAATTAAAATAGTTAGCTTCTCAAAAACACCTTATACCTACAGTGTCATGAGTTCAGTTCAAATATATTTAAACATGCACTATTTATGTATTAAGCACTATTACAAAAAAATCAGAAAATAACAAACAAAAACGAAAATGATCAAATCATCACCCAAAAAGAGAAAAGAAAATAAAGACAAAAAAAAAACAATAAAATAACCAATAAGTACATAAAAAAAAAAAAAAATAACTGACATCTAGCATCTGTCATTGTTGTCATTATCGACTCCGACAGTTGACATTGTCAAAGTCATAATTTTAAATCAAAAGGTTTTATTAAAAAATTGTTATTTAAACATCTGAAATAATTGAATAAGCGGGTATAATTACCTACATTTACACTACATAGCATAATATAAGCAAGCAGTTAAAAGACAGGCATAAGGAAATAAAAACAACAAAACAGCATGTACCTAGATACAAAGTATGATTGGTTGAAAGTTGCAACATGGACTACATGAATGATGATGGCAAGAACATAATATTGTGATGATATTTAAAGCATGATTAAAGAAGAAGGAAAACCAACACACATATAACTAAAGGTAATAAGAGAAAATAAAAAGAGAGAAAAAGCTAATAGAAGTGTGTTACTTTTTGGCTGATTTCTTTGTCTTTATTGCAGCTGCGTTTCTACCTCTGGTTACTGGGATGGATATTTCAGTCGTCACGGTTGGCTTGTCAGGAGGAGAAGGCCCAGGAATGGCATCAAGTTCAGCCATGCTGTGGGCACGGACTTTGGAGCCATCGGGAGCAATTACAATTACTGAGCCATTGTGTGTCCAACATTTTGATACTCCGAAACGCTGTCTGGCCGCCATAAACACGTCATGCCTCTTCTTTATAAGAAACTCTGATAGGGTGTTGCCGGAGTTTTTCAGATTGGTTTTAGCCGTCCAAACCTTGTTACGGAGAGCAAGATCATGGAATTTGATTAAGATTGGTCGGGGCTTTGACTCATTTATACGTCCCAATCGATGACAATATTTAATAGATGATATGTCAACACTAGGAACTCTTAATTGTGTTGAAAGTAATGATGATACAAATTCAGGCTCAGCCTTTTTGGCTTCAGGAACTCCGTGAAGCAGCACTATCTTCTTCCTTCGTCTAATCTCCATTTGGTCATGTACATCCATCAGTGTTTCTATTTGAGACTGCAGTGACTTAAGTGCCTCCAAGACAAAGGATTTGAATAAGCTGAATTCCGATGCCAGTGCTGAAGTGGTACTTGATGTTTGGCAAGAATTCAACTCCTGCTGGAACTCAGTCATTTTGTTGTTGAACAGTTCGTTCAGTTGGTTGATGGATTGCTTCAAGGACTCCATTGTAATTTGTATAAATGACCAAGAAAAGAGATGTGCTTTTTACAGATGTTGATGGTGAAAGTGAAATATGTTTAAATACTTGTTGTTTAATATTGCCAACAAAGGAAATAGTGACACTGATAGGCACAGGTAAAAATTCTTACATGGTATTATTTATAACACTATTAAATAATTAATTATACTGGGGAGCAGTTAAAACTATGTATTTACTTTTTGCACGCCTACCCCCAAAAAAAAAAAAAAAAAAATTATTTCTTTTATTACTAAATCTGACCGATTTAGAAGTAAATACAGAGTCAAATTGGTTTTTTACTACTTTAAATAAATTATTAAAAGTTTATGTTAAATGCAATTGAAAAAAGAACAAAATATTGCGTTTACAAATTAAATACATTTTGCAAATTGATTTTAATAATACAACATTATAAAACATAAAACTAACGACTAAACCACAGCCACACAACACAATACTGTTGACTTCACACCGCTCGCTGGACCGGAAGTGTAAGGGTCAGTTTACACCGCGACAATACGTGATGCCACTAAGCGCTGCATTTTTAATTGAAATTAAAAAAAAATGAACTTTATTCACTGCACAAAAAGAAACACGTTTCATATAACATCAGTCATACACTGAACATGCTCTGTGCCGCGCGCAAAGATTTCAAAACTAAATATAGGCTATGACGTACATTTGACAGATCTATATACAAGAAAATGTTACGCCATCTTGGTTTTCACCATACCTCAAAGGTCCTAAAACTCGAAAAGTGGGACCATTTAAGTGGAGACAGTTTTTGCCTCAACATGCCTCGTCTTATAATATTATATGACATTCGAACTCTTGCAACGAAACGTGTATCTTCTTGCGTAGGTAATGAATTTTGAATAGTAATCAAAATTCATAGCGCTGCATTAAAAAATGCAGCGCTATGTCGCGTATCGTATCGTTTTGGTGTGAATTGGCCTTAAGCACGCTATCCTATTTTCCCCAAATTTAAGAGTTTCTTTTGACGTGATAACGTCTTATAATTCGATGGAGCCGGCTGTACGCACGAAAAAACATGACTCATGCGGCGTTACCGGCGTTACCGGCGTTACCTCGCTAAGCATGACTCATTCGGCGTTACCTCGCTCTGTTCCATTTCGTATGACGTTGTCACGTTCAACTATCGTCAGTAAACCGACTTTACAGACAACCGATTTTTTTTGAGAAAATATTAATTACTTTAGACGGACAATGTAGTTCATTCACCAATGCGGATTGTTTTCACTCCGATTATAATATTATAATTAAACAAAAACCAAAAGCTCACCTAATTATTTATTAGTGTACAAAATTGGATACTTGGCCATATTTTCGTTTTCGGTCATAATGCAGCCGAAGCTTCAGCCAAACCGAATATTTTAAATTAATAATAATTTAGAATTACTAAAAGTAGAATTTAGCTACGTTCTCATGAGAGTTTTTTGTAGTCACGAGAGAAAAAAATGCACTGTAAATAGAACTCTGCGCTAATACAATAGAGTCAAAGACTGACATTTGACACTTAACACTTCGTAACGCTTATAGTGCAGGTTTTCTTGTTTTCTAATCTAATTGTTGTTTGTTATCATTGTTTTTGCCTACATTCTAAATTAAGCGCACTTCTAAGACATATGTCAATAATTTCATATGTCAATAATTGATAAGTCATTTTCTAATAATTGATAAGTCTTCTCTTTTCTATTTCTTTTAAACAGGCTTTTAAACAGCCTCAGTGGTCTAGTGGTTTAGAGCTTGGCTCTCGACTCGGAGGTCGTGGGTTCGATTCCCGCATTGGAACAACAAAAAATCTTGTTTCCAAGTTTGGTTAGGACAATGCAGGCTGATCACCTGATTGTCTGACAAGAAAGATGATCCATGCGTCGGATGGGCATGTAAAAAGTCGGACCTGCGCCTGATATCTCACCAGTCGTGTCGGATATTCGTCCCACTGGGTTACGAGAGTAAAGGAAGAGAGAGTGCTCTTGTGTACTGCGCACACACTTGGGCACTATAAAATTACTCCTGCGTAGCTGGCCTGGTTTCAATTAAACCGACCACCGTCACTGAAATCAGTGTGGGGAGCTAATAATAATAATAATAATATTTCTTTTAAATTGTTTAAGTCTCTATTGGCATCACATGTATCTTAATGGGAGAGGACACTGGCCTCTGCAATACAGTTTACACTAGTGCAGGGGTCAGGGACTTCAGATATGTAAAACTCCTCTGTGTCAATAATGAATTTATTTATTTATTTCTGTCGCGACACCAAAAAAACTGTCTCGATACGAGGGCTCAGGAATACTTTTCGTTATGTTAATTAAACATACGAGTATATAGCGTTTCAATCAAAGTATCTGTTTAGATTACTTTAACAATGTTGATTTTCGACAAAGTTTAGTTGATTTGTAAGGTTGTTAATTATTGTATTATTAGTTGTATAGCAAAATACATTAAATATAACTAATTAGTCATTCGTTTGCTCACATATCATTGTATTTTTATCACGATTGATTAATTTTTTAATCATGAAGTGCCAAATATATAAGAGAGATCTCATTTACTGATCAGTTTTAAAAAAAGCTAAAATATTACACGTGTTACGTTACGTTTTAGCTTTTCTTACTACTAACTGTTAAATGAGATTGTTTAGTTTAACAACGTTGATTTTTGATAAAGTTTTGTTGATATTGATGGTGATTATCGTAGTACAAATTATATTGATTGTATTATATTTTATGTAATCAATAAATACAGCGAGAAATACACGACAGTTTTCTCTAAAATCTAATGGATTTATCGTGTTTCATTTTGTATCTTTCAAAGACTTCATTTGCTTAAAAATAAAAAACAAACTATATTTCAGAATGCAGCGGAATTTTTTTCCAATAATAGTTCACTTACCCCCGGTTTCTGAAAGGCTAATCAACGCCAAAATCAACTAATCAGCGGTCAAAACTCTTGTCAAGTGTAAATTGACTTGCAAAAAGCTTGATCAGTCGTTTGATTTGATTAACGTGTTAGTTAACTAAACTAATGTCAAACGAATGGTCAAACAACATGTCAAGCGCTGTTTTCGGTTTCTGGAAAGCTATTAAGGGCTTGTATCTGCTTGTATGTGTCATGTCAATTTGATCAATGATTAGTAAATTTTTCACTAATCAGCGTTTCAGAAACGAAAATTGATTTAACAAGCCTGTTAACTCAACAACGTGTTAGTTCATCAACTATTTGATTAGCCTTTTAGAAACCCGGTGTTAATATCATAAATAATTATTAATGTCTTTATCATTTACGTTTTCAGCCGAAGCTTCGTTTTCGTTGTTAATCCATTTTCGGTTGGACGCCCCAAATTATATTTTACTCAAATTATATATATATATATATATATATATATATATAAGTAGGCAATATAGATGATTTATTAATAACACGAGTCATATTCTTCAATGAATCGGCTTCCTAACTTCTAATAACGAGCGGATTTGCTTCATCGCTGTAAATAGGTTTCCACGAGTCCCCTTGCCAGTTTGTGGGTTAAGTGTGGTGCTTGGAGATTTCAAAGTGCGTCTGTCTGAATGGGCATAAGATGGTTGTTTCTTTATCATGGAAAACCTTTGCTTTCTTCATGTCCAATTTAATTTTGTAAACACAGACAGTATGTTACATTCCTTTCGTCTGTTGTATCTTAATTTCCTTCGTACACATGGTTCAAATATGCGAGAGTACACATTCCAACGGCAGTAGTCGCTTGAACATCTATGTTGCTGTGAGGGCAGACTTCGAGAGACTTCTTCTTCGAGAGGTTCGTCGCTTCTGGTTAGGTACTTACCTTATCTTTGAGTTACTTCGGGGAGCACTTCGGCGAAGCGTAGAAGCGTGTAGTGTATTGGACACTAGAAAAAGAGATTAAATTTAATCTGAACAGAATATTATATTATCATGAACAAGGTAAGCGAAAATAACGGATTATGGACCATTTTTTTAATATCTTATACTTTAAACGAGACAATATTCTATATATACAGTCGGTTTCTCAAAAAACGGCTGCAAGTCTTACCGTGAAATTTAGTATGCAGGGAGTTATGGGGGACAAAAATCGATCTAGCTAGGTCTTATCCCTGGAAAACTTCGCATTTTTACGATAGACGTTCTGTGAATTATGGAGCTCCGTGGACTAGTGGGTAGACCGTTGATTCGCAACCGAGAGAGTGCTGGTTCGATTCCCAGGTTGTGGCGTGTACCAATGAGATTCGTTTTTCAGACCTCAAGTACATTGCAAGACGTATTGACCAGTCACTCCTCTGGACTAGGCTGAATGTGTTGTTAGAATGCCGTGTGTGCTTGGGCAACCATACGACATTTAAAACCTCCGTTCCCAGGAATACTTATTTCTGGGGTACTTATTTCACGAGTGGTTATTTCGCTCGGAGAATACTTTATAAATCATCCAATAACGGATGAAAAGGCCTAATTTTTTTTGTCGACGTGGCCTATTTCAACCTTACTATTATAGAAAACTTATGCTTTTCCGTGAAGCAATTAAAAAATAAAATGTTACTCTTACGCAAAATATGATTTGAAGTTTTAAGTAGGCGTTTCTCGTGATAAAAGCGCTTAATTGAAAAGTGACTTTGTTTAATTAGAAGATAATCCGAGGGAGAATCACGGATGAGCCGATAATGGCTCGAAAAGACGAAAATCCGCGTAAAGATAACTTTGTGTTACAAAAATATCAAAAGAACACACTTTACTTCCTTGTAATTTTTATTACGGCACGAGTAATAATCCTTAGTTAGGATTAATTGCGGCCCATTTTTTTAAAGGTACACACATACCGATGGTTCAGATGGTCCCCTGTGGACCTTTTCTTAACCACCGACGAAAACAAAGAGGTGTTATAAGTATGACGTGCCTGTGTGTGTGTCCGTGGCATCGTAGCTCAGAAATGAACCGATTTTGAGCTATTTTTTTGTTTCTTAGCTAACGTGATCGAGAGTGTTCTTAGCTATAGTTCATCATCATATTTTATGAGTTAAGTAATGTTATTTAGCGAAAATCTACCTGTCTGATTTATAGAGGTATTTAAAAATATAAATTTCGGGCTAAGTAAATATTCTCTGATTGGCTGGTTCACAAGGACACTTACACTCGACGCATTATAATATCAGCCGCGTTTATACGGCAAGCACTTTGCTAAATGTGTTTGCAATATCGCTTGCCGCTTGGCTAAGACACAATTCGCTTTAAGCAAATTTTTTCACGGTGCCGACACCATCCTAGAAAATTTCGTTTATGACATTTCAACGCTTTGACATTCGCATCGTTCAAAAGTTGGCCGAGGCGATTGTGTCAACAAGCTGCTTGGCAAGCCTGCAAATCCTCCAATAGCCCCTCGAGTCTTCCCACCTCCGTGGATCGCTGCTTGTCTAGCGTGTGCGGGCGCCATCCTGGCTATAAAACTCAACAAGTACACTACCATAAAAGTACTTGGAAAACCACTTTTTTCAGAGTTCCGTAATTTTGTTATTAAAATCAGACTTCACTCAGATTTTACATCGGTTAATTATTTTCACGAAAAGGTTTGCCCGCGTGGAATAGTGTTTTTGGAGAAAAAACTTCTTCAGCAAATAACTCTACTCACTACAATATACTTTTGTATACAATATTGAAAATAAATTTAGGGTTTCGTACACAATAGGTAAAAATGGGACCCTATCACCTCCACGCGACGTGCGAGACCGCTTGATTTATATTTTTCGCGCTTGAATATAAATTTTACGATGTTTTCTAAATATAAGATATTAATTTAAACTGTATGGCATAAAGGGCTACTATAATGTGTATATAAATCAAATAAAAAAATATTTTTATGTTAAACGGTTTTATTACAATAAAAATAATGTAGGTAATGTACTAAAAGCTAAAAAATAATTCGTTAAGTCCTAGCTACCAGATCGCACCAATCTTCTTATCAATCTGGGGTATTGATCAGACAAATGATAAAATCGTTGGGCGCGTGAAACTATCATATATTTACTCTAGATACGCAACGCCCAACGATTTTATTATTTATCTGATCAATACCCCAGATTTATGAGAAGATTGGTGCGATCTGGTAGCTAGGACTTACCGAATAATTTTTTAGCTTTTAGTACATTACCTACATTATTTTTATTGTAATAAAACTGTTTAACATAAAAATATTTTTTTATTTAATTTATTTTCAAGTTTTTAGTTTTGTTGCTATTTATTTTTTCAGAATGAGCTCTATTCTACTAATCAAGCCCTTTAATTAGACACCTATATTGAGGTAGTTGTGGAAAATATGTAATCCGCCATTTTGTGGCAGCGGCCATCTTGAATTTTTTTTTTTATAGTGAGCTCTATTCTACCAATAAAGCCCTTTCATTTGATACCCATATAGAGGTTGTTGTGATGTAATATGTAATCCGCCATTTTGTATCGGCAGCCATTTTGGACTTACAGCCATAAATTTTTTTTATTATTGTATTGTCATCAAGATTAAGAGTGGGTACCAAATATTAGATCGATATGGTGTCAGAAAGGGGGTAAAACAAAGTATTGACCCAAACAAATAAATAAATAAACTGGCCAAGCTAAAAAAAACCGTTTAAAAATGCTTAAAGTGAGGAACGTATTTCATTTGATAAGGATAATACTGTATACGTCTAAATAGTTTCTGAAAATAGCATATATAATAATAAGTATAAACTGGGCACGGGCAGCTAGTTTTATTAAGTATACTGCTATGTCCCTGCATTTTAAATTTGTAATATCTTCGAAAATATGCATTCAAATTACATGCTGTAGAGGGCCATATTGATCTATACTAAATGCACAATGTATTTAAGGTACTTAATTGGATATGGATTAATGCTGTATTGCTTAAAACCGCTTCATATATAAGCTATTATTTCTCGTAAAAAGTAAAGGATAAAAATAGTTATTGTAGGTTATCCCTAAGAGATAGACATATATTATACCATCGCGGCCTTTTTTGTAGACCTTTTATGGTGTACAATACTGTTACATTAAGTAAGCTCAAAAAATGTGTTTATTTACGACATTAGAAACCTCTAAAATTATCAGTGTGTCTCTACTATATTATGCAATTTATATACATATAAACCTTACTATTGAATCACTCTATCTATTCTCTATCTAAAAAATTCGCATCAAAATCCGTTGCGTAGTTTCAAAGATCTAAGCATACATAGGGACAGACAGATATAGCGACTTTGTTTTGTACTATGTAGTGACTAGCTGTCCTGGCAAACGTTGTTTTGCCAATTTTTTGATGATGTCCAGAAGGAGGCGTGTTCCGTTGAGGGTCACCAATGTGGGAATAGGATAGCAAGCCCCAAAGGGAGATCTCCGACCGAGCGAGGTGCTATGCCCGGTCAGGCCGAAGCCAACTTGTATGTATTTCAGATGTCGTATATATAGTGCCGATCTAGTCATTCTGCTCTCGGACACCGTCCGATGAACAGCTCCGCTCGCTACGATCGTTGCCGTCGTCCCGCGCTCTCTTTTTGCGCTCTCGCTCTATCCGTGTGTCATTGCTCACAATAGTGCACCACTGGAAGAAAGAAGACAGGAAGACCGAAGACTCAAGAGTCAAGCTTCAAGAGGCAAGACTCAAGAGTGAAGAGGAAGGCGCCACCCAACCGCCTTTGCCGCCCGACCCGTGCCGTACCGTGTCTCGCGCCGCGCCGCGATCGCCGCCTACCGGACGATTCGTGCGACCGCTCGCATCGTCCGTCTCGCTCTTTAGTGCGAGCCTTCTGCTCGCACACCCGCCGCGAAGTTACCGCCGCGTTAGGACGAGCGTGCGACCGGTCGCATCGTCCGTCTCGTTCTTAGCGCGAGCCTTCTGCTCGCGCTCCGCCGCGTCTCGTTCGCGAACACTAGCGCCCTAGTGTTTAGCGCAACGTTAGTGAGTGAGTGAGTTCCAGCCGCCCTAGGATCAATTGTAAGTACCGTGACACGGTTAGGCACACTACACGAGGAGTTTTCCTCCCTACACACCTCCCCTCCCGGTCGCCGGGAGGGGCTGTATCCCCCAATATTAATTAGAGAGCAGAATTTCATCTCACAACCAGGATAAAACTTCCTAATTATGGCCGACGCCTTAATCAGGAAGTTCCTGTCGTTCCTTCAGAACGAATTCCCTGATGCCGCTAAGAAATGGGAACGCTTCGCGAGCGCCCATGAAGCAGACTCACCGGCGTCGCCCGATTGCGACGCCCCGCTAATCCCGGCCGAAACAGAGCCCTTATCATCTCCTTCAGAGATGTCTTGCTCAGAGCAAGAAACCGACCGTAGTGAACAAGGCGAGTTCACTACCGTCAGATATAAGAAGACGAAGAAGAGGAAGCGCCCAGAAGGCACCTCCTCTCCAGTCTTATCTTCCCCGACCAAATCGGTCCGCAAAAATAGGAAAACCGTGCAGGCTCATGGCTCCGCGACCCCCGTTACCTCAACGGCCCCTCTGGCCTCCCAGGCCCCTCTGGCCACCCAGGCTCCGCTGGCCTCCCAGGCCCTTCCGGCATCTCAGGCCTCCCTGGCCCCTCAGGCCTCCCAGGCCCCTCAGGCCTCCCAGGCCCCTCAGGCCTCCCTGGCCCCTCAGGCCTCCCAGGCCCCTCAGGCCTCCCAGGCCCCTCAGGCCGTCCGTACGCCAAAAATGCCTCCTCCTGTAATCATACAGGAGAAGGCCAAATGGAATATAATTTCTGCGGCAATAAACGAGCAAAAGCTTCGATACTCTTCTGCGCACACGACCCCCATAGGGATCAAAGTGCAGGTTAAGTCGTCGGAGGACCACCGCCTCCTCACCGCGTTCCTACGCGCAAAGAACATAGGCTACCATACGTATGCCCTTGAAGACGAGCGCCTTCTGCGCGTCGTCATTACAGGAGTCGATAAGTGCCTCTCCACAAAAGAGGTACTCATGGACATCCAGTCCCAAGGTTTTCCCGCCTTAGAGGTACATCGCATGTACCACCCTATCAAAAAACACGAGTACAATATGGTACTAGTAACCCTCCCTCTTACACCAGAGGGCAAGGATATCTTCAATATCCGAGCCATCTGTCATATTACGGGCATCCGCGTCGAGCCCCCCCGTAAAAGGGGCATCCCTGGCCAGTGCCACCGATGCCAACCGATGTTCAAGCCCGCGCAGAAACGTAGTTCGGAGCTAGCGGTTTTCCCCGCTCTCCCCAGTAAGGCCATGCCCTCCGCGCCCGTAGCGCCTAAGGCCACGCCCCCTCCGACTCCCAGCTTCACTGCAGACCTCTCTTTCGTCCAGCAGTTTTTAAGCAACATCGGGCCTATTGACCCGATGGAGCTTTCTATTTTAGCGACAAAGCTAAAAGGTTCGGCCACAGACCGCATCCAAGCTTTGTCAGACCATCAGGTCTTAATCCGTCAGATCAAGGCCCTCTCCACAAACGGTAATTAATGGAGCCCTCGGGAAGGACAAAGCCGCACTCGTTACGCGTAGTGTCGTTCAATACGAACGGCATTAGGAATAACATTAACGAAATTCGCGATTTTGTAAGCAGCCAAAATGTCGATATTCTTCTAGTGCAGGAGACTTTCTTAAAACCTAGCATGAGGAGCCCTAAAATAGCTAACTACAAAATAGTCAGAAACGATAGAACTCGATCCCGACTCGGAGGTACTCTTATCTACTATAAAAAATCACTACATTGTATTCCACTAGAGCCACCGTCATTGTTAACTTTAGAAACATCTGTTTGCCATATTAGTATGTCCGGTCACGAACCCATTGTTATAGTAAGCGCGTACTTAGCGTGCAACAAAGAACTCCATTCAAGCGACCTACAGGCGCTATTCAATTTAGGTAACGCTGTCATCATTGCCGGCGACTTTAATTGCAAACACACCGAGTGGGGCAATGTTCATAACAATAGAAACGGCACCATCCTTTGTAATTTATCCGACACTTTAAATTTTGCACTATTAGCCCCCACCGACCCCACTCGCTATGACACCAATGAAAACATCAACGGTGTCATACGCGATCCTAGTACGATAGACATAGCCTTAGTTAAAAATGTTTCTCTCAATATCAATATTGAGACTCTCCACGAGCTTAACTCAGACCACAGACCGGTTATGATTACACTTGGTAGTCTTAACCCCAATAATTCTAGTACTAGGAAGATAATAGATTATAAATCACTAGCGGAGAACATTAAAGTCCTTCATTCTAGCCACTTAGACAAAATCCCCGATATTATAGATAGTAAAGAGACAGCCATAGAGGCCGCCTCCCACTTGACCGATCACCTGGTAGCGACCATAGAGAACTCATCTAGGGAGGTGCCAACGACCCCCAAGGGCCGTTGGCCCCTCCCTGAGGACATAAGGGAGTCCATCAGACTCCGAAATGCGGCTAAGCGCACATATGATCGCTACCCGTCGGAAGAGTGGAGGAAAGCCCTCCGTCACTACGAGAGGGAAGTTAAGTTTAAAATCAAACAGCACAAAGCCGAGAGTTGGGATCGACTTCTCAGTGATTTAGAACCGTCTCACGTGGCGTACTGGCCACTCGCGAAGGCCCTCAAAAACAACACGGAGAGCGACATGCCTCCGTTAGATAGACCTAACCGTCCTCCTGCATTCGAAGACATTGACAAGGCCGAGTGCCTAGCTGATAATTTCGAACAACAGTGCCGGCCGAGTACTCTCCCGATTGATCCCGTGCACCTTAGCTTAGTTAATAGCGAGGTCAACAGCCGACTCTCGAGGCCACCTGATGTAGACAGGGTGAGGATGGTGGACTCGGAGGAGGTCAGTGACATTATTAAGTGTATGAATGCCAAAAAGGCCCCAGGCCTCGACGGTATTTCAAACAAAACACTTAAAATGTTACCGTCCGAGCTAATTCAACTCCTAGTGAACATCTTTAACGCCCTCTTAGTAGGATGTTCATTTCCAGACATTTGGAAAGTAGCTATTGTCATAGGTATCCACAAACCGGGGAAACCCCGGAAGGTGCCTGGTAGCTACCGTCCAATAAGTCTCATTAGCTCCCTAGGTAAAGTCTACGAAAGAGTTATTAAAAGGCGCCTTAATGACGTCATAACCGACAAAAAACTCCTTCCAGACGAGCAGTTCGCCTTCCGCGAAATGCACAGCTGTCCCGCTCAAGTACACCGCTTAACGGAGTACATATTATCTAGCAAAAACGACAGGAAGACGACATGCGCCGTATTCTTTGACATTGCAAAAGCTTTTGATAAAATTTGGCATAACGGACTGTTATACAAACTCTATCAAATGGAAATACCCGATTATCTCGTCTTACTAATTAGTAACTTTTTAAAAAATCGTAAATTTCATTTCCGCGTAGAAGGCGCACTGTCGTCGCCAAGATATATGGAGGCGGGAGTACCGCAGGGCTCGGTCCTCTCGCCCTCCCTATATAACATGTACACTAGTGACATCCCCAAACACGCTAAGGTGCAATTAGCTATGTTCGCGGACGACACAGCCCTTTATTATTCAAACACACGAGCCCGTACCGCGTCTAAAGTCCTCCAGGAGTCAGTTACCGCTCTCAGTAATTGGTTCTCCAAGTGGAGAATAGAAGTCAATCCCGATAAAAGTCACGCCATTCAATTCAATGGTAATAAGACAGCGGGGCGTAATTGCCCCCGTAAAGTAATGAGCCCTATTAGCCTCCACGGCAACATTATCCCTGAGGTCTCTCAGGTCAAATATTTAGGCGTAGTACTAGGCAAGTCGATGACGTTTTCGAGTCACATCAGTAACACACTACGTAAAGCGAAATTTGTACTCTACAAATTATATCCGCTACTTAATTCGCGAAGCAAAATGTCCTTAAGACATAAGCTTACATTGTATAAGGTTTGCATCAGAACGATACTCACTTATGCGTGCGTCTCTTTCGCACAGATAAGCGAGTCTCAAATGGACCGCTTGCAAAGAGTCCAGAACCGGTTTCTACGCATGGCAACAGGCGCCCCCTGGTACATGCGTAACATCGACTTGCATAGGGACTGCGAACTAGTCACTATTAAAGCCTATATCAAGGAACTCGTAGAGAGATTCTTTGATAAAGGCAAAAACCACCCAAACCCCCTTATAAAAAAGGCACTGGACTACAACCACGACGCACTGACTTTCCGACACCCGCACAAACGGCCTAAGCATATCTTAGCCGATCCCGTTGACCCGATCACAAAATACGTAACGTACTGTGTACAGTTACGTAAACACAAATCACACGCACCCGCGACGCTAGCATCGCACCGGGGTCGACGCCGGCGCCTACCCCGAGGTCCCACATCCGACACGACAACACGTACAGACGTACAGACCGACCCTAACACGGGACCGGACCCGAACCCGAGTTCGAGTTCGCATCCCAGTAGTCTAGGTACACTCCTAAATAGTGTCCGCGACCGCGATATTGATATAGAGAGCTCTACCAATACCGCGAACCTCATCGACATTAGGACTTACGCGCGCGAGTCATCCCGACCGTACGCGGAAGGGGAGAGGGACGGCCCTCTCAGTACCGATATCGACCAAATCGAGAGCTCCTCTATCGCGATAACTCGCACGCCGCTAGTCTCTGCTACCGCGCGCGAGCAACCTCACTCATCAGCGAGTGAGGAAGGGGTCGGACCCCTCAGCAGGAGAGACCCGCGTCTCCCCTGTCAAAATAATAGCTTCTAATCCGTAGCTGTCCCCAATATCCGGTTTGAACATCACCCGGGTGATGTTAGGGAGGGTCAAACCCTCCCATCGTCTACCACCAAACAAACTAGCCACCAGGCTAGTTATAGTCCGACTTAGCTACAGCGGTCTTAACCCGACCCTTAGCATAGACCCGTTCGAAAAAAAAAAAAAAAAATAGTGCCGATCTTAGAAAACTTCGATAGCGCGTCACGAAGTCACGTTCCGCCTGAGTCAAGTTCCACCTGAGTCACGTTCCGCCTGAGTCTCGTTCCGCCTGAGTCACCTTCCGCCTGAGTCACGTTCCGCCTGAGTCTCGTTCCGCCTGAGTCAAGTTCCACCTGAGTCACGTTCCGCCTGAGTCTCGTTCCGCCTGAGTCAAGTTCCACCTGAGTCACGTTCCGCCTGAGTCTCGTTCCGCCTGAGTCACGTTCCACCTGAGCCGAGCTTGCAAGCGAGAGTGCGGAACAAGTGACAAAGAGGCACGATCGGCATCATTGACAACGTTATCTTGTAAAATTATCGTCCTTAAGCCGGCTTAACAGACAACCACTTTTAGGAACTTCTCATACGTCTCATTGTATACCATTAAACTTCTAAACTGATATTAAGGAAAATATTAAGGATAACCATTAAAAAAATCCGCATCAAAATCCGTTGCGTAGTTTTAAAGATTTAACACATCGATAGGAAAAGCGACTTTGTTTTATACTATGTAGTGATGATAACACTCGCTAAGTAAAACATTAAATTTATATATAGACAAAATGGTAATTAAATTCCTAATGTTTTGAATAACGCATTTTGAAATGTAATAAAATTTTTGCATACAACTAATTTGTATCAAGACAATTACCTAGTAGGTTTATTATGAAAATTGTTACTGAATAATAAATGTTAAAATAAATTAACTTCAAATTTTAGGGATACGTAGATGAACCTGTTAAGTATGAAGGCAAATTGGGACGCGTCTAAACAAACAAGTGGTAAATTTCACACACATATCTGTATAATATATCTTCACACTCAGGGACCGCCCATATTCCAGTAACCTCCAGAAAATTGATTTTACGTGAAATGTGTCAGCGCATGGAGTGTGTTACCCATCCTAGCTGGAATCCCGCTCAAAATCCAAGCGATTGGGTTACCAAATCGTGTGGATTACCAGTCATGTTGGCTACCTAGTTGTGTGGGTTATTATATTTTGAATATTGAACTCGTTCTCAAATTATTTTACGTTATTTGTGTATTTTCTTGCACTGGGACTCCGGAATGCGTGTATGGGTGTATGGTGCATTTTATTTAATTTAGCAGAAAGTTAAACAATTTATCATTTCAGAGATAATAATGAACAAAGGTGACCTAGGTAAATTTCTTGTATATGTACCAAATACCAATACTTAATTATATATTCCCAAATAAGTTGTAGTAAAAAAAAAAACGACGTGCAATGAAAAAAAAAACATCCCCACATAGGGGCGCCACTCTTGAAATACAAAATTATAATTATGTTGTGATGCCAAAAATAAAATCTACTTATAATTAATCTATAGCTGTACACAATTTCGTTTATTCATAAATACCTAAGTTAACCAAGGAGGATAGATCAGACGGACGGACGGATCATGGAGCTGATAAAAAGGACGGTCAGAGCGAAACTATAAGGGTTTCTTGTAGTTACTACGAAACCCTAAAAAAACGGGTTTTAAGAAAACGACAACAATGACCTTTTAATTCTAAATCTGAAATGGACATTGTGTGCAGACTGCTCCGCCCGACTCCTCTCCCGCTCCGCGGCGGCCGTTTGTACTTTTGTAGCTTGAAGGAATAACGGGGCGTCCACACATTACGTGAGGCATTTAGGGGGCGAGGAGCCGAATCTCACGTAATTTTTTTTCTATCAGACAAAAAGGTTCAAAATGTGGGAAAAATTTGATATACCTAATTAAAAAGTTTGGATAAAATCTAATTGTACACGTCTCCCATGGCTGTTAGAATAATCTAAAATACATACTAGTCTTTACTAAGCCTAAATCCTAATAAAAACAATTAAAAATATTGTATTTTTTCTATTCTAATTTCTAATAGATATCTATACCTATTACCTACTTATAATAAAGTTAAGGTTTGTTTGTTTGCATCGAAAATGCTCCGAAAAAACTCCGAAACAACTAATTAGATAAATCAGCTGGTGAAAATTACGCATATTATCATGATTTCATCGCCGTTGATACTAAGACGTAGTGTAGTCTGCATTCTATGCAAACTAGGAATAAAATGGGATAGATAAAAAAGGTGGCATTTTTCCAAACTGGCACCAAAATTTATAAGTTGGCGACTTAATTTCCGAGTTGGCGACCAATATACGATGCAAGCGGCTATAAAACCAGATTTGGTTAATGATGGATGGATAAATTAATGGCTACTAAAAAAACAATTTACAAGCTACGAAAAATCGCATTTTTGGATACTGTTGGAGTTTGTTTTCCTTAGGTAGGTATCGTTTACAAGGTTTTTGGGGGTGCTGAATAACATGAAAATTAAATCCAAAATGGCGTACGATTTTGTATTAAAAACTCTTATCATAAAGAAAATACTGGTTACGGGATTACTTGGGGGGAGGAAATTTTCATTACTTTTTCCGGTAAGATACACCGGTACCGAGATTGAAGCGATTATAGAAAAAAAACCACCAAAAATTCACTTCCTTATCTAAGTAATTGTAAGATAATAAGATCATATTTTTACCCGACTACGGTGAAGACAAAAGGAAGGGTAATGATTTTGACAGTCTATGTATGTACATACGTATGTTTGTTTCTTCCACCGGAGCACCTAAACTGCTGATCCGATTTAAATAAATTTGGTGTCAATAAATTCGTAATAATAGACCAGGTTATATATACTAGTGATGTAACGAATGTCTTTTTTTTAGCATTCGCCAATGCGAATACGAATGCGAATGCGAATGCGAATATTCAGTTTTTGTTAATATTTGTCGCCAATTTGTGTTTGGCTTGGCGGCAGTCGCATTAGGACAAGGTTCATTACGTTCGTATCTTCCGAGTATTGCCGAGTTCATACGAACTCATCTAAATAAAACGTCATTCATTCCGCTCCGCTCACGCCCGCGTCGGTCGTTTTCTAAACAAGTGAATCATCAATCAAAAATCGAAGTAAATGAAATAATTTTGTGGTTTTTTGTTAAGTATGTATGTAACATTTATGGTTTAGTGTAGAAGAATAATGTTTTTGTTTAATTATTACTTTTAGTTTTGTTCAAGGTGTTGATATAATTAAGTCCCTAACAACTCAGTTCTTAACCAAGTGATAAAATTAAGACTAAAATGTGAATACGTTACGAAGTTAAGTACTTTTTCTCTAAATAAAAAAATTTAATGAAAGGATTTTGATTTTATTAACCTAATGTTACCTTCAACTTGTTTTTGTTTTCTGATATTCATATTCGCAAAACATTTGCAAAAAATTTGCGAATGCGAATGCGAATGCGAATGCGAATATACAAAAATGTGCGAATATTCGCGAATGCGAATGCGAATGCGAATATTCGTTACATCACTAATATATACATTAGTTTATATACACATAGGCTATATATTTTACATAGTCGAGTCATAGTTTTTTAAATATTTGTAATTCACCAGGAAATGTCATATACGTGTGTCTCAGTAGCTACTGAGCGTCAGACTTTATGCGCTGTTGGCAGATTGGTCGCGGTTTCGAACACCGGTCAGATTATTTTTTTATTGATTTTATTGATTTTTCTCCTATATGTTTTTTCGTACTACAGACTTACTAATAAAAATATTTACACAATGGATAAGCTATACAATGTTTTGCTTTGATACGTTGGAAAAGTCACTTGACGAACTCTGTATCTCAGTGGTTAGCACGTCAGCGGGGCCTAAGGCGGAGGTCGCGGGTTCGAATCCAGCCGAAGGGACAAAAAGTTTTTCTGTGTTCCTGGGTCTCGGATGTGTATTAAATATATGTATAGTTTAACAGTATTAAATATATTTCCGTTGTCTGTTACCTGTGATACAAGTTCTTCAGATACTTAGTACAGGACCAGATTGATGTGGTGTGGAAGCATCTGGTAGATATTATTACTATTATTATTATTTATTGGTAATGGGTATAACTATAACTCCGAGTTCGAGAGTAGAGAGCTCGGTCTCCCAGGCACATGTTATTCCAATCTTGCGGGGGAGGCTGTTTAAAATTCTATGATGTCTTAAGACATAATAATATAGCACAGTGTAAGCGCGAGTGAGAGGTCAATGGCCTGACATCTGTCGGTAGCATTAAGTATTACTTGAATACATTTAATTAACATTATGTTTATAAGCTATGTATTTTCCTAGATGGCGCTTTTGACTAGATTTTATTTTCCTCTAAGAGCTTAAGATAATTGGATACTGTAAATATTTCGATATACAAAACCTAAAAAGTATGTAAATGTTATCTGGTATAATATTATAACATGTTGTTTTTTGACAGTCTTATTCGCTTCAATTAATTTAATAATCATTTTGATGATATTATATCGTAATATCTTTTAAACTTTTGTAAATGTTTTCGCCATCTATCGCGTATATTATGAACTATGTTACTTATATCGTCGTTCGTCGCTTTGGATTGGAAACTAATTGACGTAATATTGAAATAATTATTTCCCGAGTATTCTTTAGTAATTTCAACGGAGAATAAATAAAGGTAACATTCAAATTTTTGAAACGACGTTCGCACGTATTGTGCTCGCACGTATTAGAAGAAGTACATTAAAATATGTCGATAGAGATTAAAAAATATTTATTGTATTTTTTGTTGTAAATAAACGGTTACATTGTTATTTTTTACATTTTATTGTTATTATTTCTAACACGGATCCGTACAACAATTTTCAGCGTTAAAATTTGCTGAAGTTTCATAAAAACTTTCATCCCCTAGTTTAAGGGGTTGGAGGATACAAATTCCAAGTTTGACCATTTTTATGTTGCTTATGTGCCAATACTAGCTAACATACCAAATTTCATCTTTCTAGGACATCCGGAAGAGCCCTATAATTTTGTTGATTCAGTGTTTGTTTTTCAACAAATTGTTCAGTGAGTCAGTGACGTAATCAGGGGTTTTTAGATATAAATAAATCTAAAGTATAAGACCTATGCAATAAAAACTTTACAGGTTTAATAAGTCCGCTACTTCCCAGTAGCGTCCCTTGCGCTTCGATTGGCTGGTCTTGGCGGGGGCACTACCGTGCCCCCAGATATGGCAATGCCTACTTTGATATACGAGCGATGTATAATTCTATAGAAATGTTGGAAAATTCATGATTTTCAAATTTCTTTTCCTCCGTCATGAAGAAAATATGTGGTTGCGCGGTCACTAAGAGCGAGCAAATTTTCATTATTTTTTCAGTAGGACGCACCGTTTCCGAGATAGAAGAATTTTACAGAAATTAAAATACATTCGCCCTTTTTCAAAATAATTGTTTTTTTTTTTGTAATTAACGTCCCCTTGAAAAGGACTCTCAGATTAATTTTATTACATTTTTGTATTCAACACCCCTAAAAACCTCGAAGACGACACCCATGTTATCAGTTTTACAGAAAAATAAATATTAGCCATTTTTAAATTTCAAAATGAATGAAGTTTTGTAATCAGCACCCTCAGAAACCTATAAAAAGACACCCATATTAATTATTATAGAATGGAATATGTCCGCCATTTTGTAATTTTAAAATTAATGATATTTTGTAATCTACACCCTCCGGAACCGAGAAAAATTAAAAATGGGAAATTTGTACGCTCCTTTACTTTTTTTCATGTGCACTCGTTTTGCTGCTTATTATGTTTTTCGAATTACTTACATTAGGTAAAATATATGTGCCTATTCTTAAATTAAATTTGTACTCTCAATTTGTTGCCAAGATGGCTTTTTGTTCGCCAAAATAATATCTCTCTGCTGGTCTGCTATTTCTATTATATTTATATTCAGTTAATAGAACTGGCATTATTTAGTCGCCGGATTTGGTATTTTTTGTGTCTTGCATTCTTTCGCAAACTTAGTAATTGAGTATTCTATATTCGGTTTTTTCACACCCAAAATTTCATTGTTTAGTCGCAAGTTTAAATATATGCCGATAAAATTAAACTAGGAAAGAAAGAACTAGACGAAGATTGCCAAGAGACATTAAGAAGCTAATTATACGGTACATAAATACAGGAGGTACAACTATGTTTTAATGTCCTTCGGCGATACTAGTTTTTTTATCTGAGTGACAGACGAAGATTGACAGACAGACAGACATTAAGAAGCTAGATAAACTGTAGGTACGTAAAGATACTATCGTTGGTACTAGCACAGATTACTAAATACTTACTACGTAACGGGTAAATCACTCCATAGTCCATACAAAAAAGTTGATACCTATTACCTTAACTTTTTAATTAAATAATAAATTATAATAAAATATTTAATTTTATAACCACCTACAAATTCTGAACAGCAACAGCTGCGTGTAAAAATGAACCTTAGACGCTCGATTATTGTTCTAATGCGATAGCGCACAAGCCGTGGGCTTGGGCACGCCAAACCCGATTGCATTTCAATTAAACATTTAAGTAGGTAAATAAAGTTACGTTTTTACGTTACGTTACGATTACGTTACGGTAAAAAAAAGGGAAAAAAATAAATAATTAACATATTATTTTGTATGTTCAACGATTACTCCGCCCGCGCCGTCATCAAAATTCTTTTTTTGATGTATAGGGTATAATCATCCCAAATTGGTCCTTTTGACATCAAAATGGTGACCTGATGATTCATGAGGAATCGAGGGGACTCCTCGAAATTTATATGGACACATTGTGATTTTGACTTTTTCTGAAGAAGTCCAAGCACATGCTACCAAAAGTAAGATTTTGCACCAAGGTTATACCCTGGATCCAAAAGTACTGAACAGAACTCCTGTCTCGTAAAAGCAAAAATGAATAAAGTTATGGCCGAAATAGCGAAAAAAATATTTTTGTATTTATAACTTTCTTAAAATGTGTTCTTAATAATATAGACGATAAATTTAACTAAAAAGAGAAAAAATATTACTTTTAAACCATAAATTAAAACCGACTTCCAAAGTAGAATGCACAAACAAGTATGAAATAAAACTTATTTTCTAAATAATTCCTCTTTTAAATTCGGCTAAAATTTTAACTATTTATCTATTCAATCTTCTTAATTTTGAAGTCGGCACCAGCAAACGTGAACGTGAGCTCTATAAAATATTCTAGGATATTGTTTGAGCTGGTACTGACTTTGAACATTGAGTAAAGGAATAGTTAAAATTATAGCCGAATTTAAAAGGGGAATTATTTAGAAAATAAGTTTTATTGCATACTTTTTTGTGCATTTTTATTTTGGAAGTAATTATAATATCTTTCTTTTCTCAGAATAATGACTATAGCGCCATACTCACGGTCCAGCCAGCAAATCCAGCACTGGTAGTAATGGCCATCATTGGTGTCAAAAGTGACAATCATTTATAATTTTTGACTACAACTCCGCTTCGAGGCAGCGGCCTTGGATTTACATGCTGGAAGGTGAATATTGCACTAGCATTTCTTTTACATTTCATCAATGATATCAAAACCAACAATGGGCTATGACGTACATATTTTGACAGAACAAATCTTCATACAAGAAAAAATTACGCATATTGTTTTTACCATAACTCAAATATCAGCCATCTTGATTTCACCATACCTCAAATATCAAAGTGGTCTCAAAAAAACCAAAAGGCCATTGAAGTGGGGAAAATGTTTACCTCGACATGACTCGTCTATAATTTATACGTCTATACATTCCAGAGATAACATTTAGGTACTTAATTTTTATTGCGTATATATCGCGCGACCTCTAGTTATAATTAAAAATGATAATTATAATGAAATATAATGATAATTATAATGAAAATTTGTGGAAGTATTTATATTACCCGCAGATGAAAATATTTTTGAACTACTAACATTTTTTGTAGGATTAAAAGTATAAAATGCGATAACGGCGCTGTAGAAGACAAAATCCAGTGTCTACTCGAACACATACACTTATAGCTGTGTCTTCAAAATTCAAAGGTAAGGACTGAAGGACTGTAATAAACCTTAAAGTATTCCTAAGTTTTTTATATTATAGGTTATATTCACTTTAAACGTCAATGTATATATAATGGCTTTACAATAGAATCCCAGAAAACGTTCAAAATCTTACCATTAATAAATTAAAAAAAAAATGTTAAAGAACGTTTGTGTGCTAAAGCTTATTATAAGGTCAATGATTTCATTAACGATTGCACACCTTGGGAATAAGATGGCCACCCACATGACTGCTTCTATGTCGTACCTACGTAAGTATCTCGACTTTTTTTATATTTAATAAGTTACTACATTGTAAACATTTTTTTTTGAAAAGAACAATTTTCCCATCTTTTTGTTAAAAGGTGGCCCCGTGCGAGTTTCTTACGCCGGTTCTTCTCGCCGGGCTAGTTCCCGAACCGGTGGTAGGCATCATGTAAGACAATTCTATAAGAGTTACTTGGTAACCTACATAGAAATAAAAAAATAATAGTTTGAGTTTGAACAATATTTTCACAAAAATATACATAAGGGTGTAATATTGCTTTTTAGGGTTCCGTAATACATAAGGAATCCTTATAGTTTCGCTCTGTCCGTCCGTCCGTCTGTCTGTCTGTCTGTCCGCGCTTCTAGCTTCTGTAATTATGAATTTAAATTGATAAAATTTGATATAGTTATAGATTGTGTATAGATCTCAGTTTAAGTGTCATAAAATAATAATAATTTTATATTTTAGGGGTGGCTCCCCATACATGTGAAGCGGGGATGAAAAAAATTCATCCTACCCCATCGTATGGGGTATCGTTTAATAGGTCTTTTAAAATAAAGGCAATATTTCATGCATATTTTTTTACAAAGTCAACTATTTACGAGTGATAGTCCTCCAAAAATGGTTTATAAGTCGGCCCCCTTTACTATTTTCAATTGCGAATGCCGTTTGAAGATGATTATGTTAACTGCTGCCATTAAGGCTGGGACTATAATTATGCTCCAGAATCCGGAATAACAAGCCGGTGAAAATTGAGGTTAATCTGAGGACTGAAAATAGAACTCTGCGCTAATACAATAGAATTGAAAACCGGAGAGTCGAGTGTCGAGCTGTCGTCATATATGACGACACTTGTGTTTTCGATTTTCAACTCTATTGTTTAAGTCCAGAGTTAAATTTTCAATGCTCTGTATTATCCCCGGCCTTCCGGATTCCGGATCATATAGTCCCAGCCTAAAAGTTGAAAGAAATGTTAAAAAGTATTCACAGTACGGAAAAGTAGAAAAAAATTTACAGTTTTTTTCTATTTTTAGGACCTCTTTCTTCTTTTTTTTCTACTTCACTCAAGGCTTTTTTTTGGGCACCGAGTGTTCCTCTCACTTTATAAGCTTTATTTTTTCCTAGCTCTACTTTTTAAAATTTATTTTCAGAATCATGAACAAGGTTGTCGGAATCGTTTCTCTCTTGTCCGTCTGGGCCTTGGTCGCTGGCTACACCGATATGGATGATTCTCTGAACGTAGAGGCGTTGGCTAAAGACACTGTTCGGCTAAATCAGTACATGGACTGCTTCTTCGACAGAGCACCTTGTACGGCTCAGCAGACGGTATATAAGAGTATGTGAAATGTTTATTGAAGTTAAACTTGTGGCGGTTTGGATTTTTTTTCAGGATTTATCACAATGTGCGCGCTCTCTCAACCACATATTAAAGTAAGAGGAACAGATAAACAGCTACATGCTGCTTTCGATTTGGTTGCACTACTACAACAGCTTTCGATTTGATTGCACTACTATATATTATAGAAGCATACGGTGTGTCTACGATTGTGTGAAAAAAAAATGTGGGCCGTTGAAGGGGTTTAAAATTTTCAAATTTGTATCGATTTGGATTGTTCTATAACAGCTATTTCTCTTTACGTAAGATTAATTTAATTATATATATATATATATATATATATATATATATATATATATATATATAATCTCGGTCTCCCATGTGCTTTTAATATTTTGATAATATTGAAGAAAATAATTTAATTATATTTTTCAAGCAGATAAATAAATAAAAATTCCTTAAAATTGTTAAACTGCATAAAAGTGAGTTGCGAGATGTTAAATAACTTAGAACGAACTGGGGGCCTAACAGTAATACTAAAGTAACTGCTACTTTTATTTGATTTAAATTTATCAATCTTAAATTTTTCTTTAAGGTTTCCAAAACACACACACAAACATTCGCATTTATAATATTAGTATGATATACAAAATGAAAGAGGAATAATAGTAATGTGTTACCGTTTATTAAATTTTCTTACTTTTCTTTTATATTTTGATTGTTAAAATTCCTACGCACTTAGATTTTAAAGCCTGTTATAAGGAATTTGTTGATTTTCGAGTAAATCGCCAATCGTCAAAAACATAGTTTTTTTTATATTATTCGAACAGTGTCCAAAAAAATCGAATATTCGAATATCAAAATTGTCGAATATTTGCAAGCCCTACTTCTTAGCCTTAACATATAAAGGGATTGATTGTAAGTTTTCCTAATGAGGAACTAATTCTGGAAAATTAGCTAACTTACCAAACTACTTTATTGGCGTTATATTTACACAAATCTAGGTTTATAAGGAGTATTTTGTTAAAAATAATTTTCTTCATGTGTGCCGTCCTTTATTAATTTGCGGAATTTGTACCACAACATCAATACTATCAAAGCGCAAATATACAAATATGTTTTAAATACCAGATTTCGATTTCTGTATGGGACATAATTAAAAAAAACTAATTTATGCAGTTTTATCTAAATAATAGTAGGCATTGCCGCCATTATTATCTTCATTAATCTTACATAACATGGTTGTCAAACTACCGATTACCCATAAAAATTAAATTGTAAGCATTGTCGAAAATGACTATGAACGAATAGAATTTATATGCATTTTGTAACTTCTGTGTCGTCAAATGTTCTATGGCAGAGATTCCAAAGTTGAATAAACGCGCTTATTTAATAATACGCATAATTGGTAGTGAGAAACACTAGTCATTTTTTTGCTATTGAATTAAGCATGCCATCACCTTCACGAATTTTTGTTATGTGAGTGAAATGTAACAATATTCCATAATGAAAAATGTCAATATGTGTTGCGGCACAAAAATATTGTCAGTTTTGTAAGGATATAACGTATCCATAGTTATCAATGATCTATGGATATGAATGTAAAGGAGAATTTTAAGATTAGGTAGTAGCTTTAATAAAAGCACCTGGGAGACCGAGATTTGCTCGGAGGTTTAAAAGAATTAAATATATATATATATAAAAGAAAAGTAAGAAAATTCAATAAACGGTAACACTGTAGAAGAAAATAGTAAAATATTTTTTTATTATTACTTTTATTCCTCTTTAATTTTGTATATCATACTAATATTATAAAGGCGAAAGTTTGTGTGTGTTTTGGAAACCTTAAAGAAAAATTTAAGATTGTTAACTTTAAATCAAATAAAAGTAGCCCCCAGTTCGTTCTAAGTTATTTAACATCTCACAACTCAGTTTTATGTAGTTTAACAATTTTAAGAAGTTTTTATTTATTTATCTGCTTGAAAGATATAATTAAATTATTTTCTTCAATATTATCAAAATATATTTAAAGCTATATATAAAATAAAATAAGTGAACGGTCTGTAATTCTGTACCTACAACTAACGACATTACCTACCTACTCTATGGTAGAAATGCATGCATCCATTCATATATTCACAAAAAAGTATATATTGACATTGCTTTCCTTTTTCGTCATTAGCTGTCAAGTATTTTCTTGCAATTAATTAAAAAAAAAGTTTTTAAGAAAATACTTTACTGATAATGATAAATGTTGTAAAGTTACGTGTGGAATGAAATTCCTTTACTTTTATTCACTTTTTTGTCATGGTTTTTACAATATTTATAGACACGATGGCATTTTGGGCACGGTGCACGGAATGCGTTGTACGCGCTACTCTACTCTTGTAATTCTACTCTACTCCAAATGTAAAAACTGTCCCACTTCCTTCATTTACGAGTCTTCACTTTTTACGCGCTCATACCATACCTACCTCTTTTTAATATAATACATCTATGACATAGACTCATATATTATGTATTACATTAAAAAGAGGCATAGATTATATACTTCGGTCTGGCCGTATTGGGCAGAGATATCTCATCTCTGCCCAAGACGAAGTCGAGGTCGAAGTGTGCGTGACAGCATCCTGCAGGCTACAAAATTAGCATATTGTAAGTTTCAATCTTTGCTTGCAGGTCATATTCTTGAAGCAATTTCTGACGGATGCCAAGAGTGCAACGACGTAGAAAGACACATGTTGAAGGTTTTCATTCAAACTATCAAAAGCTTAAAAAATGGAGACTATGAAATACTGAAAACTAAGTTCGATCCTTATAACCACATTGAGATTACGTTTTCTGATGTTGCGCGTTTCTAAGATAAATAATAATATGTGAAGAACCCTTCAGACTTTCGGCGAGAAATCCTGACAAACGTGAATGTGCTTCCCGCTCTCGAGCAGAGACTTTCACGAGAGATATGATTTTCATGCGAGTCTGGATGCCGTTTAGGTACATATTTTTCAACTATATTTTTCTCTCTTTTATTTATCATATTTATTTCTATATTTTATCAGCGTCATCAGTACGAAGTACATTAAAATAATCTTCTTTTTGTAGTTTTTTTTTTGTCAAGTAGTAAGGGCGTTGCTATAACGCTGCGTTGCGGTGTTGCAACGCAAATATCCTAACCAAGAAAATGTCAGGACATCTCAAGGAGGGTTCCGTAACTATAAACACATAATAGGTTTTATCAAATTATATCAAAAGTTACTGTCCGATTTCATACAAAATAATTTTCTTAAAGAGTATTTAGCATGAATTATCAGCATGGAAATTAAACTTCTTAGTCTCATAGTTTAGAAATGCCTTGGGGGCAACTTGTAAACGACTTTGGAGGTCGACTACTCGAAAATTGTTTACATTTAAAAAAAATCATGTATGTAACCTAGCCTTTATTTTAATATACCTTTTCATCGATACCCGAGATATACATCGAGACGATGGGGTTTGTACGTGCTAATTACGGACGTTGCCGCGTTGTACGTAGTGTCGTCGATTTTTGCGTTGCGACGCCTTAACGCAGTGTTGTGGCCTCTGGTTGTGGTTTTATTTAAAAGATAAGAGTTTCCCCTAAAATTATGCATCGCCATCAATAAAGCTCTTGGGTAGCCATTGAAAGTGGCTGGGATAGACCTAAGAGAGAACTGTTTCTCACACGGACAGTTCTGTGTTGCGTGTTCCAAAGTTCGGCTAGCAGTCTGGTGATCCTTGCTCCGTACGGCAATACAGTTAATGTTGTATATAAATAGGTCCTTCAGCAGCATAATACACTCTAATAATAAAATAATGTTAAACCATTTACTATTTAATTTATTTTTAGCATAATTAGTCTCTTTCTAAAAATAATATGAAATTAGTCACCTCAACATCTACGCGTACGAAGTCGCAGGCAAACACTAGTCTAAGAATAAAATAATTCTCATTCAACGTTGTAGTTTAATTTTGTAACCTTTTCATTATCCCGCCTTTCTCGTCGCTCAGCGACAATATTTTTTCGAATTCCGAAGATTAATTTCCAAAGTGCTCGATAGTCGTGTGAGGCATGAAATCTGTGAATTTTTATCTTAATAATGATATCATAGGGTTTTAATTGTTTTTAATAATATAATTAAGCATTTAAAAAGAATTTAAAATAACGTGTAATTTATTGAATATTTTTTTATGTTTGAACATTAAAACTACAATATTACCTTCAGACTTTCTGAGTAAGTCTAAAAGTAATATTGCACTAATGTATAATCTAATAACTTATTTAATACGTACAGGCAGTAATATAAAGTGATACATCTAACTCCGGCTCAAAGGAATCGCCGTGAAGCTCCGTAAACAGGTGTGAACGTGTGGCTAGTCCAGAGGTTTTCACGTATTGGTTTTTGTAGGGTACCTTTGCCATTATTTCACGGCGCGGCGTTATACAAGGAAAATTAAGTTCGTTATTAAGGGGATAATATTCTTACTGTTAATTATAATAATTGATATACATACAAAGTATTTGAAAATCTTATTAGTTATTACTAAGAATTTAATTTTTTGTCGGAATATCGTATAAGTATCACATGTAATGTATCTACAATTTTAAATTAAGTTTTAATCAAATATCTATTTATCTAGAAAATATAACTTCACTAGAATCAACAATGCAAAAATAGAATTTCTTTCCTAGATGTGAAATTTAAACGCACAGAAACTACAAAGCATTGAGCAAATTTAATAGAGTAATATACACAGAGAGATGAATTGTGAAATTCTTTTAAAGTTACCGTCAATGTAAAGTCACGAGAAGTAAATTACGTACTATTTTTTTTTTAAAGATGAGTTCTGTAAACTATGTGTCACGAATAAACGGCGAAACAAAAAATGAAAAAATTACCTACAGTAAAACCATGTTGTTAATGGCCTTTTCAATCAATCAATATTTTATTGCAAGAATGTGGTAAACATGAGGTCTTACAAAATATTATACTTATCTATGATCCAACATTCTACCATCACAATGGCGAGCAAAACATCCTGAGGAAGCAATGTGTATGAATTTATATAACCAGCCTTCGTTTTTGTATAGAAATGATAGACGATGTATGAAAAACGACGACTACCGAAAGAGGTCGTGGTCGTACCTACTGCATGGGAATACACAATTTTGGAAAAGTGTATTTATATGCTGTGACTGAACATCAGTGGCATGTTTTAATCCATTCCTATCGGCTTCAATTAACACTTATCTTTTGAAGACCCTCATCCAAATCCCTATCTATAATACAGGCCAGGGCGTCCCTATTATGGAGAACCAGCCTTCGTCACTGCTGCACATGGATGTTTCAAAACTGGATCAGACATTAGACAACCAGATAAAGTTAGCTGGGAGCCGGTGGAAGCAGATCGCAATTCGCAAGCGACCAGTCGCTATGGAAGAGCATTAGGAAGGATTACCTCTTGCAGTGGACGTCTCCCGGCTGAGGCGACCGGGACGAAAACGTCCGATGGGAGTCGGTGGAGATAGCAAACAACATGTCGCTATGGAAAAGCATTAGGAAGGATTATCTCTTGCAGTGGACGTCTCCCGGCTGAGGCGACCGGGACGAAAAAGTCCGATGGGAGTCGGTGGAGATAGCAAACAACATGTCGCTATGGAAAAGCATTAGGAAGGATTATCTCTTGCAGTGGACGTCTCCCGGCTGAGGCGATGGCCAGTGTCGTACAAAAGGTATCTCTTGGGTCTTGACTGGAAAAGAAAAATAGGTCGGTAGGGGAAGATGACCTATTGTTGGCATCCCGCAATAATTTGCCCAAAGATTTAAAGTACATACTGTGTGTTAGCCACCCTTAATTTGTACATAAATTAATCAGAAAAACATTTATTTAAGTATCGAGGAGTAAAAAAAGAAAAAATATTACGACCTCTGTGGCTCAGTGGTTATAGCGCGTTGGTGCTCAAGGCTAGGACGCGTGTTTGAATACCCCCAGGGAACTAAAAAATTCTGTGTTCCTGGGTCATGGATGTGACATGGCTGTGATCATGATGGTCTGGGATGGAAGATTTTTACTGTGTAATACACACAGTAACACAGCACGCAGTAAAAATCTTAAATATAAGTATAGTATAAAGTATTAAATATATTATGCACATATTTCCGCTGTCTGGTATACAAGTTCTTCGAGAACTTACCACGGGACCAGATTGACGTGGTGTGAAAGAGTCCATAGATATAATTATATAAAACGAAGACGTAATCCGTATTAATATGATAAGGGGGTAGCCAATATCTGGCTGTTCGGAGCCAACAATTGGTTCTTTTACCCTATATTATGCGGTATGCCCCTATTGCCCAATCTGAAATTTAAGTATTGTGCAAAAAAAGGCATATAACTTATAATTGTGAATTCGATTATTTCAATATTATAATAAATGACTTGTTTCTTGTAAGTAATGAGTACACCATTATCGGATATTATTGGCAAATTTAAAATTCTGGGAAGAATCTAATTAAGGATGAATGAGGTCAATTTGTTTCTGGGAAAATGTACAGTTCCCAAAGCATTTTATTTTATTTGATGTTTGATACTTATTATCCAATCGTAAATGAAGAGCTGAAATGATTGGATTTTCAGGAATTATACGAGGGCTGATTGATAAGTTTCCGAAACGACAAAGAAAAACTTCAAAAATCTATTTAAAATAAATTTATTTCTCAACGTAGTTTCCTTCTACCTCGATGCATTTAGTACAGCGCTTCTCCAATGCCGTTACACCAGTTTGATAAAATGTTTTCTCCAACCCCTCAAAATACTCGTCCACGGCAACAATGACTTCTTCATTTGATGAAAATCTCTGACCACCTAACTATTTCTTCAGGTTTGGGAATAAGTGGAAGTCGCACGGGGCCAGATCCGGGGAATAGGGTGGATGCGGTAGCAATTCGAACCGCAATTCATGGAGTTTGGCGACTGCAACCATTGACGTGTGTTCAGGTGCGTTGTCATGGTGGAACAAAATTTTTTTCTTGGCCAAATGTGGTCGTTTCTTCTGGATTTCTTCACTAAATTTTTGCAGCAAGCTTGCGTAGTACTCTCCATTTATTGTTTTTCCTTTTTGCAGATAATCACTTTGCCGGCCGACAAAACCGTTTTTACTTTCTTCGGCGCAGGTTTTCCGCTCTCAGTCGACTGCTTAGATTGTTCTTTTGTCTCGGGAGTATAATGATGTATCCAGGTTTCATCGACTGTTACATAACGCCGCAAAAACCCATTAGGATATCGGTTAAACATTGCCAACACTCCGATGAATCGTCCACTCGACGTTGCTTTTGGTCTACAGTGAGCAAACGCGGCACCCATCACGCGCAAAGCTTTTTCATTCCCAAATGTTGGTGCAAAATATTAAAAACGCGTTCAGATGAAATGCTCACCATCTCTGCTATCTCTCGCAACTTTAAGCGCCGATCATTCAATACAATTTTGTGAATTTTTTTGATCATGTCCGGATTCGTGACTTCATTTGGACGGCCAGACCTGTGGGCGTCTTCGCAGCTCTGTCTTCCACGTTTAAAATCAGTTACCCAGGTGTGAACTGTACTCAATGCAGGAGCAGAATTACCTAAAACACTGTCTAGCTTGGTTTTAATCTGGGTTGCTGTTTTCTCTTTTAAAACGTAAAACTTTATCACCGCACGAATTTCGTTTCTTTCCATTGTTAAGAAAATTTACGACAGAGAAAGTTCTACGTCCTCTCAAACAAATTCTATCAGTTCGATTAAATTCAAATTTAGCGTTCTATTTTCAAAAAGATGCCAGAATATAATGTAATATTCCTTTTTTGCGTATCATTTTTTTAAGTTCGACGTTTCGGCCAGTTATCAATCAGCCCAGGTATCATTCATATTAACGCCAATAAAGTTTTAAGTGGGCTCTACACGCGCGCGAACTCTGCAAATGATATTGATTTCTTATGTTTACGCGAATATTGTTCATTGTTTTAAACACTTACGGATTGTGTCGCGGTGCACTTTTCTTTTTCCCGACGTTTCGGCTACTTACCAGCAGCCGTGGTCACGGGAGAACTGAGGAGTCAATGTCCTATTTGTTGATGTTGTTCAAACTACCAGAAGAATCTTCAATAATTATTTGTGTTCCGATCCACGCAAAACATACTAACAGTATCTTGAAGCCGCGGTGATTTTAAATTACATTTTATTTTGTTAATTATTGTATTGAATTAACCCAACTAGATGGCAGCACCCAGCCATCTTCTCGGTTAAAATTAGGGTACTTTTTAATTTCTATAGCCTCGCGTATCATTCTTGGGCGATAACGGTTGTTGATTGGATAATGTTCCTTTGCCAGTACTTGTGGCTTATCAAATCTTATGTAATGGCGAATTTGATCCAGTGTGTTCGCAAATTGCAGATTTATTGTTCCAACGGTGTTTAACATCTGTGATGTGTTCGTTTACGTGGGTGTTGATGGATCTTTGAGTTTGCCCAATATAGGAGAGACCGCAGTCACAGTCGAGCTTATAGACTCCTGCATCTTGATGGGGAATGTTACATTTCACTGGTGGTAAAAATTGACTTATCTTTTTGGGCTTTTTGTATTTTTATAGAAGCTTTCCTTAGAATATAGCCAACTTTATCAGTGAATCCTTTCATAAAAGGTAGAACTGCAGATATTCGTTCGACAGTGGCTGGTTTCACTCGGTCTCTGTGATGCAGGCGTGGGATGATGGCGTCATGTCACACAAGTTCTACGTGATAATAAGCTTCGAGCTTATTGTCACGTAGAACTTGTGTGACATGATGAAGCTCGGTTTCCAAATGCTGCTGATCACAGATTCCTCGTGCTCATCTAAACAAAGTTTTGCCAACTGTAGATAGCTGTGAAGGATGGTGGTGGGACTCACCATTTAAAGATCTATTAGTACGTGTAGGTTTGCGATATAATTTCAATACATTCCTGTAATGGTAAGCAAGTGATTATTCACTATTGGATTGTATATTTAAACTGACCAACTGTTCGTTGTCTGTGAGGCATAGGTGTTTCATCTCATCAATAAAGTGGTAGGAATCCTTTACAGGAATCCTTTACGTGGACACACTCGAGCTCATGAGCTCGAGTGTGTCCACGTAGTGGTGAAAGTAAATTAGCCACTAGCTGAGCCAATTTATAGGTTGGTGAGTCAATTTGGCTTACGATTGGGCGAAGTGAAGCGTAAGGTTTATGTATTTTTGGCAAACCATACAACTTAGGGGGCTTAGGACACGAAGGCAATAAAGACTTGGTATCTAGATTCAGTGAGTCGGAGTATTTCTTTATGAGACTTTGAGTAGTCTTTAAAATGTTGTTAGTCGGGTCGTTTCTGACTTTTTTGTATGTACCTTTGTCCGATAATAGATGTTTTATTTTATCACTGTAATCTGAGGTATCCATTATCGCCGTGGCATTACCTTTATCCGCGCGGAGAATCGTCAAATCCGATCTGGTGCGCAAGTTTTGTAACGCTTTCATTTGTTCACGAGGAAAACTTGTTTGGGCGCCGAGCTTCGTCGTAAGACTGACGATATATCCTGTCGGTTGGCCTCCAAATCACCCTTGTTTATGTTATTATTCGATAAACAACCCTTTACACTGCAGATAATTTTCTCAAAAGGTATTTTTCGCAGTATTATTGCAAAATTCAAGCCCTTTTCCAAAACTTTTATTGTATATATGTCAAACATTTGTTTTGACAGGTTGACAACTGCGCAAGAGACGGTCTACTAGAAAAGTGCACCGCGACACAATCCGTAAGTGTTTAAAACAATCTGCAATTGATATCGAACACTCCGCCAGTGCGGTTGCGTTTACGCTTTGCAAATCGATTGTCGCAGATCAAATTACCAAGAACGAATGAGGAACGCTGAGAAGCTGCGATACCAACCCATACTCGTGGTTCGCGCCCTTCACTTGCTTTTAGAGCCTGCTGTATACCTAGCCGCATACGTTTTTATCCGTGTGGGGACGGAGAAAGAATACAAATCCCCACCGCCGTCCGGAAAAGCGTATCGTAAGAGGCGACAAACCCGGACCTCAGGCGAATGGGCAGCAGCGTCCGTCTGAGTAAGTAGGTATACACCACTGCGGTCACCAACCCACCTGCCAAGCGTACCAAGGGTGACTACGGCAAACCCCCCCAAAAATGAACATCACAAAACGGCCACGGCCCCTAGTCACCGGCAGCCCCGCTATCCCTGGCTACGGTAGCGGCTACGGGAACGGCGGGGCAGGGGGTGCGAAGAATCTCCGGCTCCGAAATTCCGGCTACCACCCCCGACGACTCGACCTGGCAACGTACAACGCACGCACTTTGAGGGAAGATTCGAAGATTGCTGAGCTGGAAGAAGCAGTGGACAAGTTGCGATGGCATATCATACGGTTATCTGAAGTCCGAAGACAGGGCGAGGACACGATAATTCTCAAATCTGGCAACTTGTTCTACTACCGGGAAGGAGAACGTAAATCCGAAGGTGGTGTCGGGTTTATCGTCCACAAGTCTCTTGTCAACAACATAGTGAAGATCGAGAGTGTGTCGAATAGGGTGATATACCTGGAACTCAAAATTACCAGTCGGTATTCGATCAAGGTTATACAGGTATACGCACCTACTTCGACACACCCTGACTTATGACACACCCCTGAGATTATGTATGAGGACATTTCTAAAGCCATGCATACCTCACCAACCCACTATACGGTTGTGATGGAATTACGACAGAACTTCTGAGAGCGGGTGGAAAACCGGTACTCAAAGTCCTCCAGAAACTGTTCAATTCCGTCATACATGAAGGCGCCACACCTGAGGCATGGTGCAGGGGCGTTGTGGTGCTGTTCTTCAAAGAAGGAGACAATACCTTGTTGAAGAACTACAGACCGATCTCGCTCTTGAACCATATCTACAAATTGTTCTCGAGGGTTATCAAGAACCGTCTCGCGCGCAGGCTCGACGACTTCCAGCCACCCGAACAAGCCGGTTTCCGAAAAGGCTACAGTACCATAGCCCACATCCTCACACTCCGCCAGATTATAGAGAAATCAGAGGAATATAATCGTCCGCTCTGTATGGCGTATGTGGACTATGAGAAAGCCTTCGATTCGATCGAAACCTGGGCGGTGCTTCTGTCTCTTCAGCGGTGCCACATTGATTATCGCTATATAGAAGTGTTGAAGTGTTTGTACAACAATGCCACCATGTCGGTCCGAGTACAGAATGGAAGTACGAAACCTATCCAATTGTAGAGAGGTGTAAGGCAGGGAGATGTCATCTCTCCTAAACTCTTCACCACAGCATTGGAAGATGTTTTTAAACTCCTAGACTGGGAAGGATACGGCATCAACATAAATGGCGAATACATCACTCAACTTCGGTTTGCTGACGATATAGTCATAATGGCAGAATCGCTGGAAGACCTTAGCGCCATGCTCGGTGACCTCGATAGAGCTTCCCAACGAGTGGGTCTAAAAATGAACATGGACAAGACGAAAATTATGTCTAATGCCCATGTTGTACCCGCTCCAGTATTTGTTGGGAACTCTAAAATCGAAGTTGTTGACGAATACGTCTACCTGGGACAGACAGTCCGATTAGGCAAGTCCAACTTCGATAGTGAGGTCCAACGACGAATCCAACTCGGATGGGCAGCGTTCGGGAAACTACGCAGCGTCTTCGAGTCCGAAATACCTCAGTGCCTAAAGACAAAGGTTTTTGAACAGTGCGTGTTGCCAGTGATGTCTTATGGATGTGAAACGTGGTCCCTCACTGTTGGCCTCTTAAATAAGCTCAAAGTCACTCAAAGAGCGATGGAGAGAGCTATGCTCGGGGTTTCTCTGCGTGACAGAATCCGCAACGAGGAGATTCGGAGATTCGCAGACGAACTGGAGTAACCGACATAGCTCGCAGAATCAGCAAGTTGAAGTAGCAATGGGCAGGCCACATCGCTCGTAGAACTGATAACCGCTGGGGAGTAAAGGTTCTAGAGTGGAGACCACGAACTGGAAAGCGCAGCGTTGGACGGCCTCCTTCTAGGTGGACCGATGACCTTATGAAGGTCGCCGGCCGCCGTTGGTTGCGGGTAGCCCAGGACCGTTCGTTGTGGAAATCTTTGGGGGAGGCCTATGTCCAGTAGTAGACGTCCTATGGCTGTTAGTGATACGTTTTTACGAGCATATGTTACGTTCCATTTCTGAGTTTTAAAAGACGCTGTGAACATTGTTGCAAAGTTTTATTAGTTTTTTAGGATTTTTATTATAAATATTATTTACACAATTCAGTAATTTTCATATATTGCTATGAAAACGAATACTTAGTGTTACAGTGATAAAATGCTTCAATTTTGAAGTACTACGTTTGTCTTGAAACGTTTAACGGAACACCCCGAACTGTCAGCTGCTTGGAAGAAGAAATCAGCTGATCTAAATCTGCCATATTTTATGTTTACAGCTAGTCTACTACTCGGATAATTTTCTGTACCAATTATGGCTTCTACCGGTCCTTAGCACTCGTTACGTTAGAGGGACGTTAGTTCGAAATAGGTATTTCGTTCGAACGTTTCGTGTAGTTCTAATAACACACAAACTGTGTTTCGTTGTTAAAAATTTCGTATTTCGATTTATTATTCGAATGTAAACTTTACACTATTACCTGAGAATCGTGCCCCTGATGGTAAGTAATTACCGCCACCTATTGATCTCGTAATATCAAAGGAACTACTAGTGCGTTGCTTTCTTCTACGCCTCACCGCACGAATTGGGCACCCTCCCTCAGTTGACAAACACAAGCATTTTTTTGAGACTGTGTTATATTTCTCCAATCATTTTTACCGAAGCATGGCTCTATTTTCTGGCGGGTCTCTCTAAAACAGTTTTATCTCCCCGCTCGAGCTAATATTTGCAGCAAAGTATCTTAGGCTGGGTCAATATGATCTGGAATCAGAAATACCGGAGAAAATAGAACTTTGGGCTAATAGAATAGAGTTAAAAACCGAACACACGATTATCAAGTCAATGTCAAATCTGATAACTCGATAGTCGACAATTGAAGTGTTAAGTGTCGATATATGATATCGACATTTGAATTAACTTTCAGCTCTAGTGTGTTAGCGCAGAATTCTATTTTCAGTGCTCTGAATTTTCCCCGGCCTTACGGATTCCGGATCATAAAGTCTCGGGACTTTAGCCACGGTAAAAATAAATAAAAAGTTGATCCGGAACGTGACGTTAACATCATATACCAATCATTTATTTTATTAGGGGCACATAACTCTTAAATAATATGGTATCGAGCAGTACGTCATTAATTTGTATACATTTTACAAGGAAATTATGAAGACGATCAAACTGCTAAACAATCATTTACTCTATTAAAGTTATGTGACATGCTTTTTGTGTTCTTATATAGTTACGCCCGCTCTACATTTTGCGTGCCAATCGCGCGCGAAAAAACAAATTTACACATTTTTCACGTAATTTTCGCAGACTTTTCGAAGTATGGGTGGTCTTTAAATACACGTATGCATACAGGATCGTTACTTTATACATTTAAGTCCCTAAGGCTAAGAACTCACGGAGCGGTTTTCACTAGCGCCCGGCGCTGTTGCGGGCCCGCAACTTCTGTAGAATGCAGATATGTATGTAAAAAATTAAAGCATAACTCACGGCGCGTTTTACGCCCCGCGGTGTGCGCAGTTGGGCGCGGGTCCCGCTGCACCGGCGGGCAACTTGTAGAATCGCGCGGGCCGCGGTCACCGCAGCCTCGGCGGTTTGCGCCCGCGCGCTTGCGTTCGGTTTGCGGGCGAAATTCAGAAATTCTATTGTAAATATTCGCCATATTGAAACCGGGTTGCGGACGATAATCTTAACCGCGGCGGCTGCGTGACCGCGCAAACCGCGGTCTCGTGAGCTAAAAAATAAAACTGCAGTTCGATGACCGCGGCGGGCAAGGGAAAAGACCGCTCCGTGAGCTCTTAGCCACGGGGACCAAGCGGTTGCCGCGTTTTGTTTAGATTTTATAATCTGCAACGTTGTGGCTTGGTCGATAAAGCTCAAACTGCAATGAATGAAATTAGGTACCCGGCCTTGTGTTTTATATTCCGTGTTCCCGGCCGTCGTACAGTCTCCGCGCGGCCATGCCGCGCAGAAACGCGTTGGCTGCGTTGTCTTTCTTGTGGTCATTGAAACGCGCCCTTACACATGATGATGCCACTTTATGACATAATATTTGTTAGACAAGTACTTAACATAATAATTTACAAAATAAAATTGTTTCTATTTATATTGTTTTCTTTAGCTCTAAGTAGAGGTGGGTGGTATATATAATGAATCTCCAACAATATTTAAGTAGATAATAGTTATGTATTTAGAATATTAAAGTCTAATATAATATTTTCAATAGTTAGGCACTCGACCAAATAAACAATTTTATAACACCTCTCGGCGCTCGCCCACACGCGACTTCGGCGTAGGAAGAAAATCATGTCTATCCCAGAAAACCGTATATTTTTCTAAACAAAAAAATATTTTCTAATACATTGTAAAATATTTGCTTTCGAAAAAAGGCAATTTACTTTATTTTACTCTGACACTTGTTACAGAAATAATATCTAAATTAGATATTTATGAAAAAAATAATAGCTTTAAATCATTGTACCTACCTGTTTCTCAAAGTTTGTTTGTTTAAACCTGTTTTACAATTCTAATATTTTAAAACATCTAAAAGAAAACGTATTTTCCAAAATGGCTTTTACAGTTTTACAGCAACACCTTTGTTTTACAACACTGTAAAGTAAAGATGGCGCCTTTAACATTTCACACAAATTTTACGATGTAACACCACTTTTGGGGCGTTACATTGTAAAATGTAACGCCCCGGTTTATTTTATATTTCCAATATCCGCATCCGCGTGTTTTAAAAGTAAGGGTCAGTTCACTTCGAAGATATGCGACGCTACGACGCGGCGCTACATTTTTAATACAATTATTCAAAATAGAATTCCTTTATTTACTACACAAGAAGATACACGTTTCATAAGACATCAAGTAATACACTGCATATGCGCTATGCAGCGCGGTGCAACTTGATATTCGAACTCTAACAATGAAACGTGTATCCTCACCCATCGTAATGATTTTTTCAAGCCATTGGCTGTACATTGGTGTTATATTTTTATTTTTTAGAATAGGATTTAGTGAATTTATCATTCTCATTTTGAGTCGCTAAAGTTGCAAATCATTATAATAAAGACTTGCCTTTCTTAACTAAAGTTCCGGAACTTTTTCCGCCTTTATTTTGATAATAGGCTTATTAAATGTTTTTTTTATTGCATTTATAAATAGTACCTCCTCTAGAATAATATATATAAAAATAATTATTATCAAAGGTACAGGGGATTTGTTTACACAATTTCGCAAGTCTCGTGAAAACGCTCTATACAAAAGTAGCGGAACGTATGACGTCACCTGTTACTAAATTAGTATGAAATATAACGGTCGTAGGAACATAATTGCTTATATCTTCGGATACTTATTGAATGTTTTTATATGATGTAAGTAAACTAGTGATGTACTTTTTTAATAACATAATTGAGCAAAAAATTTGAAACATTTTTGAAATTTTTTTTTATGTAGGTATTACAATTTCATTACAATTATAAAACTACACAAAATGTTTTTATATATTTTATAAAGGAATAATACTTCCATATTACTGAATTTATTTATTTTAAGTTAATTGAAACTGAAGACCACAATGAACAGTAAAATTTAGAATAATATTAATATTATCAAAATACAAATTACTTTACAATAGAAAATACAAATAAATTTATGAAATTAATATCTGATAGCGCGGCAGCGCTATCGCCAAGTATTAAGCGGCCGTAACTATCTTTTCTCGAAGCATTTCGCGGATTTTTCGTGCCCCCATATTTTCGTTTGTAACAAAGCTAGCGGTCTGAATTTTCGTCACAGAGAAGTCGTTAGCGGCACAAGCTAATGTTTTAAATTTTATAAAAATCGGCAAGAAACGCGACTTTGAAAGATATGGATAGATGGATGTATGGAGGTAGGGAGAATAAGCATAATTCAAAGCATACTTCTACCAGACTTAGAAATTTAAAATTTGCTGTCAGGCTAGGTTATTAGCTACATATAAAGGGAAAATATAGAAAATGTAAAAATTCTGAAAAAATATAATGATTTTAGAATTTTTAATTTAACGAATTCACAGGAGCAAAATGTATGAATACAAGTTCACTTAGGTTACAGTAGATGCTTCGGGACGAATGGGTCCACTCGACCGGATAAATAAGATAGCCTCATAGAAAACCGATGGGAATTAGCACTTGCGTTGTGTCTCACTGCATGAGGAAGATACCGGTGTCCAAAGTGGGACACAGGTCCATGAGCGGCGGTAAAAGTTTTAACTGTGGAATAGATCTGGACACGAGCAATCGGATCGCCCGTTAGTATGACATTGTAAGAAGTTCTTACTAATTAATTTGAAAACGAGCAAACCGATCGCCTGGTGGTTAGAAATTGTTATAATTTCTCACCCTTAATCAGAGGTTGTTGGTTTTAAAGATCGGGAACGCACTTGTAACTCTTCTGGTGTTGCAGATGTCTAGAATGGGCGGTAATCGCTTCAATTATGGAATAGATCTGGAAACGAGCAAACGGATTGCCTGATAATTTGAAATTGTGGTAATTTCTCACCATAAGGTGATCCGTTTGCACACTTAGACATCTGCAAAACCAGGGAAGTTACAAGTGCGTTCAGATTTTTTTTAAATCTCCAAACCCTACCTTGGTCCAAGAAATTGTAGGCCTAAGGGGGGGGGGAGTAATTGATTCGAGAACGCACTTGTGGTTCCTCTGGTGTTGCGGGTGTCCACGGCCAGTAATCATTTTATTTATGGAATAGATCTAGAAACAAGCAAATGGACCACCTGATAGTAAGCAATTACTCCCGCATTTAGACATTCGCAACACCGGAGAAATTAAAAGTGCGTTCACGGTCTATAAGACCCCAAATTCCTTGGTCCTTGGGTAACCTACAAAAATAATAGAGATTGTGGAATATAAATTGAACTAAATGTTTGTCTATACAATATGTCAACTGCACCCCTATTTTGTTAACAACCGACCAAACGAACAAGTGGGATAATTTGGCAGGGAGCTGTTCATAATTTGGTGCGCTCTGTTGGAAAGCAACTAAACGTCACTGAGAATTAAATTGCCCGTGTATTCGCTTGTGTCACCAGTACGGGTCAGTTCATACGGAGACGCGACGAGGCGCGCACTTTTCAATAGCGACACAAAATCTATATTGCGCGCGGCGCGTGGGATTGCATAACGCAGCGCTGCATTATGCATATTTTTACATCTTTAAGGATCGTCGCGTCGCGTCGTATTATGTCGCGTCTCGGTGTAACCCTTAAGCACTGATTGCAGGTTTATGCTTTGGTTTAACTTTAACTAAGATTTATGTCAAGTAATGCGTATGCATGGGTCGATTTTCGCCATGCGGCGAGTCGCTTGACAAATCGCCATGTCATTTTTGTTGACATAATCGCCTTGCGACCTAGGCGAATTGTCATCATGTGAGGCTGGGATTATATTGTAGGGAATCTCTCCGCATATACGATAGAGCTGAAAATTTAACACACGAGTAATTCAAGTCGAATGTCAATGTCAAATCTGACAACCCAACACTCAAGTACTCGATTTTCAAATGTATTGTAACTAACAAGTCCAGAGTTCTATTATTATCAATGCTCTGAATTTTCTCCGGCCTTACGGGTTCCGTACAATATAGTCGCAGCTGAAATGCTCCATAACACAGACTTGTCATTTGTGAGTATGCTATTTGTCACTTAACCTCTTCGATTATTTCTCAAGTACATTACACCTATGGTGCATCTGGGCGTGTACCTTTTCTATATTCCTTGCGATGTTTTTCTTCGCCCAAACGACGAGTAAACCTGCGTGTCAGCGCCCACTTGCGCAGATCTGGATTGAAATTACCGCTGGGTTAAATATAATGTTTATCTCTCTCGTGTTTCGTATTTATGAAAGAGTAGGCATGATATTTTAATCCAGGGTTAACTTTAACCCACATCTGTGCAAGTGGGCCTAAGAAGACTAACAATGTACCACTTTACGGTGTGTGTGTGTGTGCGCTTGTGAATTCCCAGTTAAAGTATAAACGCGGTTTTAACACTTGACCCAGGCTGCCCCTGGCAACATGCATATTTTATAAAATCAGTAGGGCTACATAAATAGAATCATGTTCACGAATGGAGTTTATTCTAAAAAGTAATATTTGGCATGCATTGCAAAGCGACCGACGCATCTTCGGCTAACATAGTGTCACACCGTACCGTGTGACATCGTGAATTCTTTTTTTTCGTCATTTCCCATAGATTTTCATTATATTATATGAAAATCGTTTCTTAAGGAGAAACTCCAAAAAATTGAGGTGAAAAAGTTTAGACCACTCAGCCGCCAATACAAGCTGGTTTATAATGGTTATGCATCTTTAATGTTTTATTCACGAGCATAATATACATTCAATCCTTTGCGACTCTAATCCTAGATTTACACGAAAAACAAATAGCTTCACAAGTAATCTTTCACGTCTCACCTTTGTGGAATCCGGCCAAATTTACACCCAGCGTGTGCGACCGCCATTACACTATTCTATAGTGTAACACATATGCTTGTACCGTTTCAACCACAGGGTTTCAACCGCCGGCTCAGGTTAGACTCGAAGATAGCAAGGTTACACCGATTTTGGCAGAGCCGGGCGATAATAAAACACTTGTATTGAGGAGAACGATTTTCATTTTTTTCGTCTCGCTTACCTAGCTCATGGCAATGCCGTATAGATAGCCGCGCCGGTACGCCTCATTCGGGCCGATTTGCCATCTCGCTTTTGCCTCTCTATACGGCTATTTTCCATAATTTTCCCTATTTTCCATGAGCCAAGTGAAGTAAAACGCGTTGTGTGAAATTCTTTATTGTTTTTCCCAATTACAAAAGTCCTTATATACTAATAATCTTATTTCATATAAAAGATATTCATAACCTAAGGTACACCATGTATGAAATGTTATGTATTTTTACCATTTTTTGCCTAATAACTACGTATCCATTTATTATATAATCCAAACTGTTATTCTTTACGTTAGGTATTATGTTTATCTATATAACTCAAAAGAAATTACGTTAAAATTCACTACAGTTTAAAATATATAAGCAAAATAACCTTAAGTTCATAAAACACCATTTAACACGACTTATTGCACACTGATGCTATAGAAATCTATAACACATATATATATAAACATTCAGTGACTATATGTATATGTAATACATATAGTCACTGAATGTTCACCATTATAACTTATGTACTGTTTTAAATCACTTGTTTATCGTTCACATTTCAATTCAGTGGTATAATTACGTTACGAGACCGCTGTCCTTAACAATATTTTTGGCGTTAATTTCTATGAGCTTTTCATTGCAGCGGGTTCCGTCACACGTAAGTTCAGCCACGCCAATTACAAACGGATTTACTTTACATGTGCAAGCGTGTTTAACATGCGTGGTAGGGTTGTCACAAGAAAGTTATGATTTTATGAAATAAGTCCAACAAACCTGCAGACGGATCGCTTAATCGTAAGCGACCTGAGGAGTTGAAAATAATTTGTTGTTTTAAGTTAATTTAGAAGGTAAATTCTCAACCTTCCTTGGGCCTCCATTACTTGGCGTAACACATCGAAAGCGCTATTTAACGCCGGTTGTCTGTGAAGCCGTAGGCCACAGGTAGGGTAACCAGTGGAGTCGAAAATTAAATGAGTCGCTTTGAGCTACTAGCCACTTGAAAATTCTACAAAAATATTTATGACCATTTTACAAGGCTAAATACAGTCTAACCGGTCTCAAATATTATAAATACTTGAAAGAAGCAACCCTACATCCCAACAAACGAAATGGTTTATTTATCGTGGCACGTTTAAACAGAATTTCAGTGGATCACTTAATTAATGCAAATTATGTACGAGTGTGTTACCCACTTTATTGCCGCTTAACTTATAAATACGTAAAGACTGATCAAAATACATGTTAAGGACAGCGGCCTCGCAGCGAAATAATACATAGTAAGTATATATACGAACGCTATATATGTGGTACATAAAATGTTTTGAATTTTTGAGTGAATTTTAGTGAAAAATATCAGTGTTAATATGATAGCATCACTGTAAAATAGATGTTTTTAACAAGAGTTTATTTTGATTATATTTTAAGAAACGTGGCCTATTTGGACGTAAATCTTTTTGCAGTATATAGATAAAAGTGTTTTGTATACAAAATTATAAAGATCTTGATAGAAAAGTAAATGGTTAAATAGTTATTCAAACAATAGTGGTGAAAATACATAGCATTTGGTCGAACTTGTATCTTTGTATGTGAATATAAAATTGTACATAAATGTGTGCCTATGTAATGCGTTGTATATATGGGAAAGTTATTAAAGAGTTTCGCAAAATGTGTTTTATTATCCCTCGGTAAATAGGAAAATCGGCGGAAAATAGCCTAAATAGATAGTACAAGTAAGACGGCAAATCGTCTTAGAGGAAGCGTGACCCAACGGGTCTCTATACGGCATTGCCATGAGATAGGATAGTAAACTGAATTTTGTGTACAACGTTCTCCTCAATTCGTGTTACTTATTAAGCCTCGCTTTGCCCATATCGGTGCAACTCTTGGTATCTTCGATTTCGAACCGAACCGGCGTTGGAATAATTGGAAAAAAAATCTAGTAATGAAACGAATCTTCGCCTCTGAGGTCATTGACCTCACAGCTGATTTCTAGACATTAGTTGTAGTAAAAAAGGTGTTACGTAACGTTATATAATTCTGGTCTAGTTTATAGATAGAATGCGTCCTTAGTCTGGTAATCGCTTTGAGTTGCGATTCGATCCCAGGTTGCGGCGCGACATCTCTCGCGTCTTGTCGCATCTTCGTGGAACTATTAAATAAGTAGTATATATAATTAGTAAATATAATAAGTATTAAATATAATAAGTAATATATAAAATATATAATAAATAAATAAGTAGTAAATATAATAAGTAAGGATTAAGGAGGCAAATAAATTATGACTTTATACGACAGCTTTTTACGTTGTTTATAACTTATTTCACTTTTGACGTACTAAATACAATAGACGCACATTTTATAGACGAGGCATGTTAAGGCAAAAACTGTCTCCACTTAAATGTCCCCTTTGGGAGTTTTGGGGCCATTTTGACATTTGAAGTATGGTGAAAACAACATGGCTGACATTTAAGGTATGGTGAAAAAACAAGATGGCAAAACTTTTTCTTGTATGAAGATTTGTTCTGTCAAATGTACGTCATAAGCCTATCTTTAGTTTTGAAATCTTTGGTACATAGGTACACCATTATTTTTCAATTTTCATTGAAATAAAAAACGAAATTCAAAATACAAAGACAGGTAATGGCTACATGTCGAAAACACATTGTCCCTTTTCCCGCTTTAGCGACTATTGTGACGTCACAAAAGACCTCGATAAAGTTAAATTTACCTTCAGGATATCACTATTTTTTTTTTTTCCTTTCTGATTACACCTTTTGTGTACACAATCCGAAACATTTGAAGGTTAAGAAAGAAGTTATTATGGTCTATTCGCGTTTATACGGGAAATTTTATGTGCAATATTTGCTCGGCAATACGGATGGATTAATCTGGAGTAATTAGTGGAGTGGTGTGGAGTAATTTCCAACAAAATCGGCAATTGTTTCGACAATATTGCTCTAGTTGCCCCATTTATTCATATTTTGTTGCTGAATGTCGCTGATACGAATTGCCGATTTTATTCCCACTGAATTGCTCGTGTATGAAAGTATTGTCTAGTTTCTTGGAGTTGCTCCTTATCGCTTAATTGATGCTTGTTGCCGTTGCCGTAAATTGCTTGACATTTTGTCACGTCATTATGGTCAATTACCATAATTTCTCATAGTTGATCAATTTTTGTTGCCAATGTAAGCGTACCTTTAAGAAGACAGTGGATCATACGCAGGTACATAATATGTACTTTAATTGGTTAATGCGAACACGCTTATGTTACACCTAATATATGGCATAAAAATTTAAACCGACTTCCAAAGTAAAATGCACAAAAAAGTACGAAATAAATCTTATTCTCTAAACAATTCCCCTTTTAAATTTGGCCAAAATTTTAATTATTCCTCTACTCAATCTTCATAATTTTCCAGTATATTGTCTGAGCTGTCGGTACCAGCTCAGACAATATACTGGATAAAACAATATTTTATAATACTTACGATCGAGTTGGCCATGTCTATATATATAATGTCTATATAATGTTTACTCTATATATGCCGAATGTAAGACGGTGCGTGTAAAGGCGCTGGCAAACAATGTATGTTCCTCGAAACTCTGAAAAAATATGAAGCATGGCCCCTTTTTACCCAACTTATATACACTTTTATACACTTATATACAGCTTTAACCCGCGCCACCGCCCGCTTATGTACAGTATCCCACGGAAATATTGTACTTTTTAAAAATAAAAAGTAGCGCATACTTTAATCCAGAGCCTAAACCACTATCATAGTCAATTTCATTGAAATCTGTTCAGTAGTTTTTGCGTGATAGAGTAACAAACATCCATCCATTCATACATCATCACAAACTTTTATGTTTATGTTAGTAGTAGGAACATACACATTTACAACTTTTAAGAGTTCGTCGTTTTCCGAATAAATTGGAAATTCAAACAAACGTCAATAAAATGAAACTCAAGCCTTTTTGCGTTGGTATTTAAAACGACCCTCGTACCATTTCAAATTACTTATCGAGTATTGCCTATATTTTGGGCACCTACAACATTTTACGTGCCTCATATTTTTCTTATTTATAAAACAAACCAGCAGATAAAAAACGGAAATGATAATAAATAAATATACAATATCGGCAAACAAACGTTCCTGCTCGACCAGTTTCTAAACATTTTCTTTTGCACTAGAATATTTAAACACAAATGAAGTGGCCGCAATAACTGCAGACGTGGTTGAACTACGTATTTACACGTGGGCATGTATGCGTGCACTCGATTTTCTTCTTATGCCTGGTCGAGCGGCAACTCGTAGGTACGTGAAAAGCCACTTCAGATTCCATTAGATTTAAAATAGTAATAATATAACAAAATATGTTTATATGTTAGTAAATTATCTATTAGGGATAAGTCTACGGGCTTTATTCCTTTCCAGTAAATGAAAATATCATCAACAGACAAAGGTAAGTCGGATTGTACAGCAATTTATCGGATGTAGGAACACAAGCTCATCGAAAACGCCTGAAGGAACAAAATATACTCAGTAATTGTATGTTGACTTTCTAATACTGAGCCATGAAGGTCGACTCCGCTATTTATATCTTATATTAAGGGTTAGTTCACAGAGCGACGATACGTGACGCTGCGCGGCGCTGAATTATTAAGATAGTTATTCAAAGTTGAACTTTATTAATTACACAAGAAGATACACGTTTCATGGTAAGAGTGTATTTATTTGTGTAGTAAATAAAGTTCTATTTTGAATAGCTATTGTAGTGACAGTCTGACCTTTGTCAAAATTAAAACGTCGTTGCGCGTAGCCACTATATCGTGACGTAAGGTGTAAATTGCCGCTTTTTTTTCTTTCTAGATTTTAATGATAAAATGATTCTAAAACCATTGCATGTTTTATATATTTAGAAACAAGAATTAAAAAAAAGACGAAATGAATAAAAGTGACCACAAAATAACAGACTTTTTTGCCAATCCTTAGTTTTAAAACTCGTAAACTTATAGTATAGTTTGTATATCTAAATTCTATGCAAAATTAATGCTTTGACTAATATTATGTAACGTTTTATATTATTGCGTAAGCTTAAAACAGGCAAATCTAAATGGGTACATTTTAAATTTTGCCGAAGCGGCATAAAAACGTTTCGAGTGAATATTTTTAGGATAGTTTTTGAGAGTAAGGGTCAGTTCACTCCGAAATGAGACGATACGCGACATGGCGCTGAATAAGATATATACTCGAAACTAAACTTTATTCATACACAAGTGAGAGCTCGCCCTAAATCTTTTGTACATTGTTGATCTAACTCTGTTTTATGGTATGTGTAATATATAATTATGCATACAAATTATCGATGATAGGTCGCGGAGGCGAGGTGAGAAAGCGTAAAGAACATTTGCAGTTATAACATTAGCCAAAATTATTACTGAATTTGACATTTTCAATCATGCGTTTTGCATTTAGGCCCTTCGCTCACGGCCCTTGCCCTTGCCACCAGCAAATAGTAAATAAAGGGCCCTCACCTGGACCCCAATTCTCATATTTAACTATCAATTTACTTTCAATGAATTATAAATGTACTGTCTTTTTATCATAAACTGACCTAAAGTCGTTAAGCTACTAGTCAAACAAAAGTCAGAAGTTTTTTTGACGTTTGTTTGACATTTATGAGAATAGCATTTTGCTGTTATATGAGATCGAGATTTTATCGAAACTGTATTATTGTAAGATTTAAATAGCAGTATCGACCTTCTGGGGTCCCTCAGTGTCGTCACCAAATGTCCAGCGGGCATACATAAAATAAAATGGTAGCATAACAGGCGTTGCCAAAGGCTTATGGTATGGTAGATGACCTACTTTTATGGGATGATGCATAGCGGGTACTGTAGTAAGCCCGCTATGGAATTTTTACTCGCAAAAATCTACTACGTTCCGATATCGTAGCGGGTAGTAACTAGTAACCCGCTACGATATCGCAAACTGTAAAGTCCTAAAAATATCCAAAACACATAGTCTACTAATATCGTGCTTTTTATGTTAAACGCAAGCGAGCGGAACGAGCGAGAATTTGTTGTTTTCCTATCGTACCGTGTAAGGTCTCTAGAAGACTCACACGCTGTGTATTAAAAGAAAATATTCTAGTTCAAAGGTTCGGTTTAAACAGCCAATAGGCGGAGCCAGCGAGAAAATTGTTGCTTATTAAAGCAGGTAAAATTTGAGGAAAGAGAGTCCTACCTGAGAGTCTGAGCACTTGAAAACAAGTAAATGTAAAACAAAAATGTTTGTACAGTACAATCACGATTCATGACCAATGTATTTTGGTTATCGTTTGCTTTTAATTTAAATGTTAATAATAGCAAAATTTTAAAGGTAAAATATAGCGCCCAGCGAAATCCACATCTGGCAGCCTATTGCCCCAGGCCACGACACTTTTGGCAAAGGGCAAATACGCTGCTGCGAGAGCCAAGGGCCGCACCATTCACGGCCGCAGTTTGACGACCACGGCATAGACTATAGAAAGTATACATATTACAAACATCCGCAAGGAGACGTCCCCCGCCTTATGGGGCGAGCGTCTGGAGTCTCGCCACAAGGTTAACTTGAGTTTCTTTGTGCTTAGAGTACTGACGCATCTTCTGTCGACCTTAGAGGTGGAGGAGGAGGAGAGACTCCGGGGGAGACTCCGTAACGAAGCGCGCATCACGTCTCCGACAAAACGTGCTAAAGTCACAGATTAATAAGTAGTTACTACGTAAAAATGTGCGAAAGTTTTTAAGTACATGATATGTATGTTAGTATGTAAAGCATTTATAATATGGGCCTAAGCCTTGAAATAAAAGTAACTTAATTTAATTGTATGTCAAAGGTGAATTTGGCGAAATTATTTCTGATACAAAATGATTGCTACAACGACTCGTCTATTTGAATGTGTCCCCGCGTAGTAGAGTACGGGGAAGGACTTAGGCTACTTTTTATCGCGGCTAAATCTAAGGTTCCCGCGGGATTTACTTTAGCGGGCACGAAGTCGCGGGCAACATCTAGTACTTTTATAAAGTCGGCCTGAGTAGGTTTGTACAAGTAGATATCTATTGTCTACACCTACACCTACATCCTACTCAGGTCGGCTGACTGTTTTGAAGTAAAGACTGAACGCACTTATGAATATCATATTCGACAGTCAATTAACAAATTGAACACAATGAACATGTCAGTATGGGAAAATTCATCTGTCGTTTTTAGTAATTACCACGCTATTTTTTAAATATTTCTCACAGTTTAAACTTACCCTGAACTTCCACAATTATTTTATTATATACTATTATATATATTATATACTATTAAGACCCAAATTAGCCAAATCAGCCTTTCTAGATATTTAGAGACTTTGGAATTGCAATCCTTTGTGTAAGATGTTGGTGTAGTTATTTATATATTCCAGTTCATAGTTATGACAGATGTGTGCTTAAATCCCTAAATGAAAACAGAAGAAAAAAATATAGTTAATAAAAAAAAGGTGTGTCGGGACAGCTGGTATTATATAATTTTTAATATAACGTCTGAATCTAATACAATAATAGGTATACTTAAATACACAATTGCATTATTTCTTAATACTTTAATTTTAACAAAAAACGCGGGTGAATTGAACATATGATTTTGGTATGTGTTAAATTAGGTATGTATATATTAATATTTTTTAATGAAATAGACAAGAAAACGTTATCTCTCACAAAACCAGAGGAGTTACACTCAAAATCTGTTCAGTAGGTTTTGAGATTATCGCGAACATACAGACAGACAGTCAGTCGCAATGGGGGACTTTGGGATGTTTAGTGATTAGATAACATATCCTCGAAACCTGTGCGTAATATATGTCAATCAAATGACACAAGTTAAGCAATAATTATTACAATAATATTATAGCTGTTAACGATGAAATGGAATGCTCGATATATCAAAGGTTTGCTTTGTGCACAATACCAATTTCAGCCGACCAGTCAAAAGGTAGTCCGTAGTCCGAACCAATCTAGACAGAAGTGAATACACAATATTACAATATAGAGTTATGATTTATGCCTTAACACCATTAAAGGCACAACAATTTGTGCTTACAGAATTTTTATATTAACTATTTTATCGCTTACCATCAAGTGATGCGTCTGCTCGTTTGCTAATATTATTCCATACACAAATGTTCACTGTGTGTGATGGTTGTGTAGGTACTTAAAACATTTAGGAGCGTCTACTAGTTTTGTGACGTCACGAAATAAAAATGGCGCCCGCATGTTTTAGATATATTATGTAAAATTTGCTCAACTGAGAAAAGGATAAAGAAGTATCGTTTTATAGCTCAAAAATAATGACATAGGATAAAAAGATTTACCATTCTAGCACCTACAGCAGATTTCATGTTTTTTTAAGAATTTTAATTTCCTTGGGATTCTTATTCACCATTAAATTTCACAAAGTAGGAGTGATAAGAATGTTTGAAGTAGGTTCGAGCGTAGTTTTAAATTGATTCTTTATTCAAAACTGCTTCCGCAACGTTTTGGCGTGAAATGGGGCAAGTATTGAGAACTGAGGACTGATGGCTTGGGCTCAAGTGATTTTTGACACAAAAATATCCTAGCTCGCTAGCAACTGTAGAAATGTAAACAAAGTGTGCAATATTTTTTTTCCTTTGACAAACGTTGAATATGTTTTTTCGAAAACACAAAAAATTTTGTACTATAAAATAAATTAGTATTTTATAATATGTTTTTTTTAACTTGCTCAACCGGCATTAGTTATGTACAATTCGGATGTTTTTATTCTATCCGAAGCTTGACTTTTTAGTGCATATCTCTAAAACAAGTTACAAGCAACTTACACCTTAACCGTACATTTCCCTCGATAAAAGTAGCCTACTTGCCCGTGGTGTACCTTATATATATGTCAAGTTTAATCCGTTTAATCAGTTCCGGAACAATTAAAGAAAGACTACATAGTTAGCTTTCGGTTTGATTGCACCACTGCAAGCAAACGGTGTGTCCACGATTGCGTGGAAAAATACAGTTTTTGTTGGCCAAGGCCGTTGAAGGGGACGTCAAAATTTTCTAAATAATTTATAAAAGCTGTATTTATAAAAGGGTTCTGTGCGTAAGTATATATAATATATTTTCTACTCTATGGCTTAGGAGCCTAATCAATGCAAACAAACAAATCATTCCGCTCTATAATATAAGTGCAAATTAATGTAATTGTTAATGCTCTAGGAAGTCACTTGTTAATTTTATACTTTAAACGAGCTAATCTTGTATTATAGGGCTGCCCGACCCGACCGCTGCTCAAAGATCACCACAGACTAGTACCAGAAGACGGACCACTCCGCCCGCGCCCTGGCCGGCCTAGAAAAAGATGGCGCGATGAGCTGGATGCATAGCAGCCAGGCTGGCCAACGGTGGCGCAGGAACGAGAGGAATGAAAGGCCTTGTGGGAGGCCTCTGCCCAGCAGTGGGACAGCATAGGCTACGAAAAAAAAACGAATGAGCCTTACAGTATTACAGTAGTCGCATATGATGTGTAACATTTTATGAAAATATATAAAAAAAAACACAATGCTTAGTATGATTTTCTAATATGGAAAAAAAAAATACCGAAACTTTTCCACTAAGCAGTGTCAGAAATCAACCTCAAAATTTAAAAAGCTAAATAGTGAAATATTTTATTCGAATTTGACAGCCAACTCTACCACCGCGCGCTCACTCGTCAATTCAAATAGCGCTATGTGTAAACTTCCTGTGTCACACTTCTCTCGCATTTCACGAAATCACTCCCACAGAAATCTTGTATAATAATTGTAATCTCGGAAACGGCTGCAATTAGTATTTCCATGAGTATGCTCCATATTTTCTTTCATAGTTTTGGGAGAGAAAAATCGATTTAGCTAGGTCTTATCACTGAGAAACTGCGCATTTTTAAGTTATATATATTTTTTCTTTCGTCGTGTAACGATATATCAATAGTTTCGACTCTAATATGTCAGTCTGATTGACAGTTTGATATGCGTAAGTGTAATTTTTGCGAAATTCGGAATGTGGTGGGTTCGAAATTCTATCCCCGGTAAAATATTTTAGTGACATTTATATTTTTTTAAATCTGCCAAAGCTCCGAACAAAGCTTAGCTACCCAGGTACTTTTATATAATTGTCATAACACCTTATGACTTATGTAATATATGTGTGTACGATCGTCGACAGAACAGCTGATATTTGAAAACTTTATTACCGAGTAATAAGGTCGAAAAGTGGTACACTGAATATGTCTTCGACTGTACATAATATTATTATTATAAAATAATTACCTCAAATCAAGACTTGGCTTAAAGGTATCGTAACCTGGTTACGAGACCTTGAAAAAAACAAATACCAATGCGCAAAAACCGGTTGTAACTTAAATTAAAACGAAATGTTCATTGGGTATGCAGGCGATTTTACGCAAAATTTCATACGTCGCTACTGCGTTTTACTTGTATCAAAACTTAAATAAAACTGGACGCTGTTATTTTGCAGACGAAAATATGTAACAGATGTTGTATAATGCTTCTGTAAATGTTTACTTCAAAATAACTTCAAACTTTAAGCCCTTACTTTCTACTGGTGCCATGAGAGAAGGAGACTCTTCTCACTCGACGCCGGGCCCCTGAAAAGGGCCTTGGGCGGATACCAAACCCAGGGGCATAGCCCCTCTATTTGGGGTGGAGATGACGCGCCCAGTACGAATACTGGGCGCATGAGTCATTGAGTTTTGGGGGAAGACCCCCCGCGGCAGAACGCGGGGAAAACCCATGGTAGGGCAGCCGACAACAGCAAGGGAGTGACGACATGCCAATCCAGGCCCGACCGAGACCAACGGTCGGCTCCAAACGGCGCGTGGGGGTCCCGACCCGGGGGCCGAGAAACGTGTTTGGGTCCACTCCCTCACGCACCGTGTTTACCGGACCGCGGAACGAACAACCTGGGGAAAAGGGGGAAAGTTGTTAAAACTTCCAGGCCCCGACCTTTTATGTCGGGGGGGAAGATACGCCCCGGGGACGACGGGGTGGCAATAGGGCTGCCACTCGTCAGGCCCCGGACGCGGTTTGGACATGATTCGCCGGCATCTGGTTTGCCGGCGAAGGGGGAAAAATGTGGGGGGGGATTTCAATCCCGCAGTGGTGGTGGCGCGGTTGCGCCAGAGCGCGCCAAGTGCGCTAGGTGCGGCGCATCAGTGCGCCTGGGCTCCTCCTCTTCGGGGCGGTGGGGCGGGCTGCGTGGCTCCGCTGAGTCCTCCGGAGGGACGGCATCTCTCGGCAGGCGGTGGCGGTCGGGCGGGCGGGCATGCCACGGCGCCAGGTCGGTCAGTTCGACCAAGCGCGAGGCATCCGCCCGCGCGAACAGCTTGGCAGAGAGCTGGGCCACAAAGGCCTCCACGCTCTCCACCCTGAGGTCCTTGGCGATAGTAGCGTTGCGGACGTACCATGGTGCGCCCGCAATTCGGCGCAGCACCCGGTTTTGGGCTCTCTGCAGCAACCCTTTCTGGGGTGCGGAGAGCAGGTGGTGCCACGCGGGTGCCGCGTACGTCAGGCGGGACCGAACGTACGTCCGGAAGAGGGCTATGCGCATCCTAAGGGGGATCTGCGGGGACGCGTAGGCCGGGCGCAGCAGCGCAATCGCCGCGTTCGCCTTCGCCACCGCCGATGAGCACTGGGGGGCCATGGAGAGTCGGCGGTCCAGCGTGACCCCGAGATACTTTGCTGTTCTCCCCCACGGGATCACAGCATCACCAATCTTCAGAGGCGCCGGAAATGAGCACCTCGTGCTGACGGCGAGCGCCTGGGACTTACCTGCGTTGACAGAGAGTCGCCATTTGCTCAGCCAGTCAGGGAGGAGATCCAGCGTCCTCTGAATCTTGATGGCAGCATGCTCGGTGGTCAGCGAGGAGGAGAAGTACGCCGTGTCGTCGGCGTACAACGCCACGGAGGTGCCCCGGTCCGCGGGCACATCGCTGGCGTAGAAGTTGTAGAGTCCTGGTGAGAGGACGCTACCTTGGGGGACGCCTGCGGCGATGGGACGCTCGTTGGAGAGGACTCCGTCGACGCGAACCCTGAAGGTCCTGCCAGAGAGGAAGGATGCCACTAACCTTACCAGGGGGGGAGGTACGTTGGCCCGGATGAGCTTGCAGAGCAGACCCTCATGCCAGACACTGTCGAACGCCTTCTCCATGTCTAGAAAAACGGCTACCGACGATTCTTTTTTGTTAGCCGCAACGGATAGGTGGTGAATAACACGTACCAACTGGAGGGTGGTACTCAGGTTGGACCTGAACCCGAACTGTTCCTCACGAGGAGGGAGGTAAGGGGAAAGGTGTTTCAGAAGGAGGAGTTCAAAAACTTTTGAAAGGGTGGAAAGGAGGGTAATGGGCCGGTAGCCCTCAGCCTTCCTTAAGTTTTTGTGGGCTTTGGGGATGGTTACTACCAGACCCATTTTCCAGGGGGAGGGGAAGTGACCGGTCCTGACAATGCCGTTATAGAGGCGAGTCAGGGCGGCCACCGTCCTGAAGGGAAGGTGGCGGAGAGCGGAGTTAGGAATTCCATCTGCACCGGGGGCCTTTTTCGGTTTAAGGTACCGGAGGGTCTTTTGGACCTCCCTCGGTGAGAAGGAGAAATCTGGGGGGGAGGAGGGGGAAAGAAGGAAAACCTTTACCTCCTCAGAGACCGCTCGGGCGTGTTCCGTTGCGGTCGTCGGCAGCGGTGAGAATTGGCGCTCTAGGTGCTCGGCATGAATGTCTGCTCTATCCTCTGCACGGTACCTGAGGTTGCCATCTGGATGCAACAGGGGGCACACGGGGGCTGTGACACCAGTAAGGCTGCGGCAAAAGCGGTGGAGGGAGGGCCAGTCCTCGCCCGCCTCCAGGATGCGTCGGGTCCAATCCGCAGCGTTCAGGTCCTGAAGGGCAGTTCTTACCTGCGATGTGAGGCGGTTGAGCTGCGTCTTCAGGGTGGGGCAGCGGCTGAGCTGCCATCTTCGGCGCAGGCGCTTCTTCTCGCCTATTAGGTCGGCGATGTGCCGGGGGAGAGTGGGCCGCTTGGAATGGCGGTGAGTAGGCGTCTGGGTCGCCGCGTCCATCGCGGCTGCAATTGCCTCGGTGATCTGCAGAGTCATCAATTCGACGTTCTCTGCAGAGTCAACCGGGAAATTGGGGGTGCTCTCGTGGAGCCGCGAGGCGAAGACGTCCCAGTCACGGACTGGGCGGGGGGGAGGAGGGGGGACGCTTGCGGGAGCGGCGCGTATAGTGGCTAAGACTGGGAGGTGGTCAGAGCCGTGGGCCACATCGAGGACCTCTTGATGGAGGTCACCCGGGAGTCGGTGAGCTATTGCCACGTCAAGGACGTCCGGAGAGTATCGGGGAGTCTCGGGGTAATGGGTGGGGTAGTACGTTCCCACTACCGAGTACCCGACTCGCTCAGAGTCGGCGAACAATCGGTTTCCGTCCGAATTGGGAGCGCGGGATCCCCATCCGGGGTGCTTGCAATTTAGATCTCCGGCAATCACAGTCGGCTCTTCTGATAGGAGCCTATGGATGTCGGAGATATCTAAACGCGACCCCGGAGGTTTGTAGCTCGCGTAGATGCGCGTGCGGTGTGGCCCGAGGAGCACCTCCACTCCAAGGGCGTACAGCGATGAAACTGGCGGGGGGGGGAGGAGTTGATGCAGAATCCTCCTGCCGACCAGGATGGCGAGGCCTCTGCATACCCGCTCACCCCCCGGGAAGTCCTGGCGATATACCAGATAGCCGGGGGCACTGAAACGGTCCCGAGGGGACAGGAGGGTTTCGCTTAGTAAGGCGACGTCCACCTCATACTCCCGGAGGAGGAGGCGGATTGGGGCCACCTTACCGCGGACCCCCCGGACGTTCCAGTGAACAACCTTTAGATGGGATGGGGCGTGGGAAGCCATTGGGATATTAGGGAGGCAAAGAGGGTCGCCCCCTCAGGGAGGGCCTTCAGGAGGGTCTGTAAAATTTCTTCCCCGGCCAGGATTCTATTAAAGACGTCCATGGCTAGGGAAAGTAGGGCTTGTAAAAGCTGGGCCGTGGTCCTGGGGGACTCTCGGCGGCGGGAAGAAGGGGGGGCACGAGGGGGCAAAATGGCGGTAGTAATCGCCGGGTTTGCAGGCTCGGTAGAGAGCTCGGTCACCTCTGGTTTGGTGGCCGGCGGGACAGTGCGTTTGGTGCGCGCAGGACGCGGGGGACGTGGGGTGCGCTGCGGTAGGGGGGGGGCCGATAGGATGGCCTCGTCAGCCGGCGGGGGTGCAACAACAGGGGGAAGGGGGAGGGCGAGGGGCTCGTACTCCGAGTCCGTGGCGGCATTCGATGTCGTACCGGATTTGGCCCTCTTTTTGGTCCGGGTCCGGGTTCGTTTCCGCTGCTTCCGGGCCGAGGAGGGGGGGGCGGTGGATGCAGCGGGACGAGGGGTGGGGTCATTTGCCTCCGCCATTAGAGAAGTGGCAGAGGGCCTCTCTTTCGGAGATTGTAGGGGCGTCACTCACCTGGTTGGTGCGCACCCGTTTCGTGGTCCGGGTTGTGCGGGTAGCAGAACCCGCGTGACGGTTCCGAGACTCCCTGATGAAGATCGGGCAGTTGCGGCTGTTTGCGGGGTGGGGCCCCTTGCAGTTAACGCAAGTGGGCGGGTCCGTAAGCGGTCGGGGGCAGTCGGCGGCGGCGTGCTCTTCGCCGCATCTGACACACGCCGGCTTCCGGTGGCAGTTCCGGCTAGAGTGCCGAAACTGCTGGCAGCGGTGGCACTGGGCAGGGCCTTTCTTCCCACGCCAGGCTTCCACCCTGATGTCCGGCATATTTAAGATCTCTCTCACCTGGTAGATGCCTGGTACCAGGTTCGGGGTGTGCTTCAGCAGGGCGAAGTAGGAGCAACCAGGACGGTCCCTTCTGGCAAGTATGCGGGACACGTGCTCGACTACGAAGCCCTTGGTGGAGAGATCCGCTGCAATCTCCTCGGTGGGCGTATTAATCGGGAGGCCGTGTATGCCTACCTTTAGTCCTCGATCCTGGGGTAGCGCGTACGAGTACCAGCTGACCTGGGCGGACTTGCTCAGGTCAGACAGGTACCGCTGCACACACCTGTATTCGTTCTCACTATGTGGGGAGAACTTTACCCCCAGTCCTAGCGGCTTCGCGTTCGGCGGGTGCCCCAGGAGGTCCCTGAGGCGGCGGAAGTGGCCGATCCAGTCGTCCAGTTTCTCCACTATAAGTGGGGGGCATCTGGGGGCTGCTTTCGGCGGCAGTGGAGCCACTTTAGCTGCGGGGGAGGCGGTTGTTACCGTGGTAGCCTCCATCGGCGAGGGGGCCCTCGAGGTGGAGGCCACAGGAGATCCGGTCGGTGCGGGGGCAGTGGTCGCTGCGGCGTAGGTAGCCGGGCGATCGGCGCGCTTTGCAGGCGGCGAGACGTCTGAAGACGTCTCCTGACGCTGCCGTTTTGTTACCTGCACGGGAGGGGCAGGGGGCGGTGGCATGATGCTCGACGAAGGGGCCGGTACCGGGGCCTTCGGAGCAGGAGCACTTACCCCTCTGCGGTCTTCTTCCGGCGGGGAGGCCGGCGAGGCGGGGAGGGCGGGCTGTGGGCTCGCTGCAGGTGGTGCAGGCGGAGGGCGCGGGGCGCTCACCTCCGCAGTGCGGCGCAAGGGGCGCGGCGGAGAGGCCGGACCCTTATCGGCTGGGCGGGTCGGGGGCCCGGACTCGCGGCGGGTCGCCGTCGGAAGGCATTGGGGCGGGGGGGTGTCAGCACACCCCCGCGAGAATGCCGAGGACGGCCCGGGGCGAGCGGTATCCGTTCCGCTCAAGCTGGGCTCGGCGGCGGAAAGGTACGCGCGCTCAGACGTGCGCGAGCTGGACCTCGAAGAGGGTCCGCTGCGCGACGCGACAGAGCTGGCGCGGGAGTGGCTGGAGCGGTCGCGGCTGTGTGGCCGCGAACCACGGTCGGCCATGGTAGACGTACAGTAATGTACCGATGTACTAAGACATGGACATGTCACAAAGTCACGCACTGTTCACACAACAACACGGGACATAAATGTACATGTAAACAAGAACAAATAATAATAAAGTACTCACAGCACAAAGGGTTTTCACACACAACACGGGTACACTAAACACAAACACGTATTCAGTGTCAAAGTAGTCACAAAAGTGTACGTACTTGCACGGTAAAACTAGAAAGGCTGGCTCTCCGTGACCCGACGTTGGAAACAAGTTCCCAACGGGAGGCCAAGGGCAGTGCAACCCTTCGGCAAGGCGGCAATCCGCTCGTTATTCTAACGAATGACGAGTGGATTGACGATCGCGAGTGGGGTATAACGGCACTGCACTTAGGGGCGGGTCGACACGAGCGTGGAGTGAGCGAGTCACTCGACACGATTCCGAGCGAGACGGCACTACCGCGGAGTGAGCGAGTCACTACGACGCGGATAGAACGAGACGGCACGAAAACGCGGAGTGAGCAGGAACGCACTAGCACACACGAGAGACAGGACGATCCATGGTCTTTCTACTGGTAAAAATAATAGAAAGCATAAATACCAAGAGCATCAGGATACGTCCAAGGAGGGTTCCGTAACTATCAACGTCCAATAGATTGTTTTCAAATTACTTCGAAAAATGGAGTGCGATTTTGCTTAAAAATATTTTTCAGGTATATTAATATTTTAGCAGGACATATCAGGTAAAAAACTTGTAACTTTCCATAAGTTACAAGTTTAAACATCCACTCAACATAAAACCTTTTTAACTTTGCCAAATTTCATACTCCTCTGTACGAATAATTCTCGAAACCTGTACTCAAAGTTTTTGCTTTACGTATTGATACAATATATGACTAAATCTATTTAATAGATTAGTACCAAAAATATTTAAGTAATAGATTAGTTTTCATAAGACAGAATCCTAAGGTTGGCGTTAACTGGCTTAAAAAGAATTTAAGGAAAATTTTATTATAAGAACTTACATAAATATAAAAATATATACATTACATAATATATTGTATAACGAATATTCATTCAAAATATAATTAACAATTTATTGATTATCGCCATTTATCCATTGATATGAATTAAAATGATTACGGGAAATGAAAAGTGAATGAAAATTATTATACAATTTAAGGGTCTTCCTACACGTACTGCAAACACACAGAATATTCTATTCATACCTACCAAATTTTGCAGTCACAATAACATGTATGGTACCAACAACATGGCAACCACATGGCAACCACATGGCAACCACATGGCAACCACATGGCAACCACATGGCAACCACATGGCAACCACATGGCAACCGTAACGCGACCACAAGCGACTAGCAGCCGGTCACATCGCAAGCACACTGAAAGTCTATGAAAGCCGGAGTCGAACTGTGTCCGAAGAACCACATCGCAGATATTAGCGACAATGCAACTACATTGACATTTTGAAGGTACAACAACGCAACTGCAAGAATCCGCAGCGAATTTTGTCTCGTCGACGTGGTGTAGTTATGGCGTGTGGGTCAGCCCTAAATAGTATTTCGGCGTCTCCACTTTTTCAAACAGCGATCAAATACCCAATGTCATTTGCTTACGTCACAATGCCTAAAAACATGACACTTTTATGTTAGTCCTTGTTGATCCATCTTACCTTATTTGCTGCAATAATTAAACGCATTCCCCGTCTTTTTAACAAAGACGAAAGACGTTTTATGAACAAGACTGAAGAATTTCTATGAATTTCCTCAAAGTTGAGGTTTTCAATATCTTTAGAGCGAACGTAATCGTTCTGATCGCTTTAACGATGAAAGATCTGAGAATTCATATTTAATTTATTTCATTTTTAATGTAAAATATTAAATGAGTCGCTGCATGATTTAAAATGAATAAATTATAGTTTAAAAAAACTAAAAAAAAACACGCTTTTATAGAAAAAGTAACTAAAAAATAAAAGATAAAATTTAATAAATTTGGATTAAGAATAGTGTAAATGAAAAATAAATATTTATTATTGTAAAAAAGCGTGGGGTGCAGTGTCTCCACCTGTACGTTTGTTTGTATGTAATCGACTCCAGTGGATTTGATTTTCATCCACTTCAAACGGTCAGATTTCGTTTAAAGTGATTTTTAAGATATTATCAAAGTGAAGATCCTACTCATATATCTGCCAATAAAATGTTTATAACTATTGACACTATGCACCCCACGCTTTTTTACAATAATAAACATTTATTTTTCATTTACACTATTCTTAATCCAAATTTATTAAATTTTATTTTTTAGTTAGATTTTCTATAGAAGCGTGTTTATTTTAACTATAATTTATTTTTTGCTTTTTAGTACGATTTGCCAAAGAGTAAAGCCTGGAACTGCACGCATGCGTAGTTCGCGCACTAGTTCTATCTCTCTTACTCTCATGCAAAGGATGCGGAAAGAAATTGATGAATCCTGGCGAATTTAATCAGGATAATCGGATATTTTAATCTAATTATTGCATTGTCATCGGTCTTTGACAGGTGTGCAAAGTTTGAATTAAATCTGATCGTTCAAAGTAGGACAAAATCGAGCCCAAAGGAGTCGGTTACAAACAAACAAACAAGCAAGCAAGCAAGCAAACATACAGGTGAAACTAATAAAAGCGTTATAAAAAGTATTCGAATATTACAACATTCTGAAGTAGTGTGTGTGTATGCAATCCTACGACTATTTTAAAAGTGAAAGTTTGTGAGGATGGGTGGATACATGAATGTTTGTTACTTTTTCACGTAAAACTACTGAACGGATTTTGATGAAATTTGGTATGGTAGTAGTTTTAGCTCTGGATTAACACTAGGGTACCTACTTTTTATCCCGAAAAGTACAGTGTTCCCGTAGGATACTGTATTTACGCGGGCAGAGCCGAGGGCAAAAGCTGGTAATTTGTATAGTGATCTTCTTGCCCTTATACCAGCCGGCAGTGCCCCAAATGCTCTAGCACCAATAGTCGAGCTATGCTCTGCGCGCTGATTGGACCGCCACAGATTATTCGTTAAAATGTATAACGTTTTGCAAAACAAATTACAGATTTTGTGCGCACAATTTACACAAAGAAAATACATTAGGCAGAAAAATAAATGTGAAATAAAAAAGTAATATACAAAATAAAATTACATTTGCTTGGCATACTACGAGTATTACACTGACCTCACAGCTGATTTCAAAATAATTTTAATATGAATTTAATCAATTGAAATCAGCTGTGTAAAGTCAATCACCTTCTTAGTGTCGAAAAGAGTGCAATGTAAATTTATTTTGCATATATTTTTTAATTTTACAATTATTTTTCTACCTAACGTCTTCACATAAACGGAAAAATCATCATCATCAAAAATTATTTGCCCAAAATTTCTGTAATTGATTTTGCCAAACGTTGTATTAGGGCGATAACAACGTTAAGCAGTAGTTCTGGTAGTTCTGGCTACTTTAAATCTCTATTTTAAATCTCTTGTAGATATAAGAATATACGGTTGCTAAAATACCTCCTTACTATTACTAATTTGCTTAAATTTTTGAAAACAATTATATCACTTTTAATAAGGCCCTGTTTCACAATGACCTAATTAAGTGTCAACTAGCTTATTTGGATGTTTTCTCTTGCTGCCTACTTTATAAGTTTATACTGAGCTACAGAGACAAAACATGCAAATAAACCAACTGATGCTTATCAGTAGATTGAGAAACAGGTCCTTAACCTTTTTCATTTCCTACAAGAAATATTCCATGCTTTGAGCAAATAAATTCGAGAAGAAACTGGTGATAAATGCAGTAGGAAAACAAATTACGTTCGACCGAAGACGGCTCCGACTCGGAGACGTGAAAACTTCGACTATAAATAGTTTTAATTAACTTACTTTCAACACTTTGATGTATGACGCTAATTTTAATTTAATTGAGCAAAAGGTCTAAAATCCATACAAAAAACCCAGTGTCGACATCAATAAAATGTTTAATTTGATTCATATTTGATGTCACCATAGGGTTGACCATAGGGGCGTATTTCAGGGTTGCCCCTGAAATACGCCGAGTATAGAAGTTATATGAAAGAATAAATTTTAAAATGTATTCGTAGCTGTCGACTCTTATCAACGCCTTTATATTTGTCTGTTAAAAAGCTTTAAAATAACCTAATTGAATTTAGTACTAAAATTAACTGAAAACTAAGAACCTGTTAATCCATCGGGAAATCTGAATGTTGATGACTCGGCCTGGTCATGCCGGAATGCTGGTTATCTACATGACCGTGCTATATCTCCAGTCAAGTGTCCCTCACCTAGCTTTCCTACTATAAAAATTACCCTAAGCGCCTAAGAAAACTCTAACCAACAAAAAATTATGCAGCAATGCGGTATAATAAAATCCGGGCAAACCTACAGTACGTATCAACTATCAAAGCTCTACTCTCTAGTTCAAAGTGAGAAAGATTTTAATTAATCCTTATGTACGGTCAGCAAACGACTTTCCAGATTAAGTTTCTTTGAGTTACGCACCGGACGTCAGTACTTTTTTTGCTATTTACCAATGTTCTTATTCATAATATTATAAAAGTGGCCGGAGAATTTATTAATTTATTTTCTTATGGTATAAGACACATGTGCCGCTGTAATTACCGCCTTGCTAAAGTAGTTTCAAATACCTATTTTGCCTTTTGATTTGTAAATGATGATGAAGGTAGTAGAGGGACATCTTAATTTTTTTACTGACTTCCAAAATAAGGAGGCGTTTGTACGTTCGGCTGTATTTTTTATTTTTTTGTATGTTCTGTATAATGTGTATAATTTGATGTTTTCCGCACCAGAAGGAAAACCCATTTTTGACGATAGTGAAGTTACAAAAAAAAACAATACAACAGAATCTTCTATATTATAGCATAATATTATAAAAATACCTCAGAAGAGAATTATTATGCAAATGTGAATCGTACGACAGAATAAGGTCGCCGCAGACGAATTTTTAAGGGCCAAATAAATGAAATTCTTAAAAAAGATTCGAGAGTACCCGGATAAATAAGAATTATTCTAGGTCTCTTAGGATCGCATTAAATGGAGGTCACTGCATATCCTTATATGCGAGTAAAACAGGCGTTTCCTTATGTTAAATTATTAAAAACGATAGGAAGTAGTGACCTCGTTTCTATAAGGTTCACGCGCAAATTTCTTGAGACGACCTCTGTGGCTCGGTGGTTGAGCACGTTGGTGCTCAAGCAAGGAATGGCGGGTTCAAAACCCGCCGAAGGAACAAAAAGTTATTCTGTGTTTCTAGATGGATGTGTTTTAAATATTTTTATAATATACTAAAAATCTTAAATATAATATGTATAATTTTAATATAATATAAAGTATTAAATATACTTTCCGCTGTCCAGTCCCCGTAACACAATTTGTTCGAGTTCACTTAGCACTGGGGCCAGTTTGACGTGGTGTGAAGCGTCGATAGATATTATTATTATTATTATTATTATTATTATTATTATTATTATTATTATTATTATTATTATTATTATTATTATTATTATTATTATTATTATTATTATTATTATTATTATTATTATTATTATTATTATTATTATTATTATTATTATTATTATTTTATTTTTTTCCCCCTTTTCTTCCTTGCGGGGTATACTGAAGTTGCGGGCTTGTAGCCAAACAACTTCAGGTAACGTGATTGCTAATTATTAATTGACAAAAACTTCTGGACGATACGGCATGTGTTGAGGATAACTATTTATTATTATTATTATTATTATTATTATTATTATTATTTAACATATATTTGTCTCGGCTTAACCGGTAGAATGAAGCCGGTACGGGCGATTGCCAAGTATCCTGTTCATGTAGCGTGAAAGAAGTTTAATTGGTGTGAGTTGTAGGGAATGATGAAGATGAATTAAGGAAGCGGCGGACTATAGAGCAGGTATCTATAACGATTGACTTTTGTAACTGTATATATGTGTTTTTGTGAAGGTTAAGGGATTTAAGTGCAACGGCAAGCGTTTTTGGAATAACGCCCGTTGAGGAGATGACTATCGGGATTATTTTTACTGTGTTTTGATGCCACATTTGTTTGATCTCATCTGCAAGCGGTATGTATTTTTAGATTTTTTCTGTGTGTTTCTGTTTCAGGTTGTTGGTGTTTGGAACGGCGATGTCTATAAGGTAAGTGGTTTTTTCAGATTTAATTGTGAGGGTTATGTCTGGTCTATTGCTTAGGATGGTACGGTCTGTGACGATATCGCGATCCCAGTAGAGTTTTACGGAGTCATTTTCTAGAACGTTAGATGGTTTGTATTTGTAGTACGGTGTATGTGTATCTATAAGGTTAAACTTGATTGCTATTAATTGATGTATATGTTTGGCTACGTTATCGTGACGGTGAGTATATTCTTTATTTGCTAGTGCACTGCATCCTCCGGTAATATGGTCTATTGTCTCAGTGGTTTGGTGGCATAATCTACACTTATCAGTTTCTATGGCTTCTTTGAGGATAAATTTTGAGTAATTGCGAGTTTTGATAATTTGGTCCTGTATAGCTATTAAGAACCCTTCTGTTTCACTATAAATGTTGCCCTTAGTTAACCAACTGAATGACGCGGCTTGATCGATATGGTCCTGACTTAACTGGTACGGAAATTTACCATGTAGAGCCTTACTTTTCCATTTTTCTATTTTGTTTCCATCATTAATTATTTTATTTTTAGGGTTAAATTTGTCATTATTTAACTGTAGCGGTGTTCCAGAATGAGGTAAATTTACAATGGCTTTATGAAGTGGGCTTGTGTTAGCTTTTGTCTTGAAATAATTTCGGAGGTTATCTATTTGGGTGTAATGTAGATTTTTTATGTCTATAAAACCACGCCCTCCCTGCTTCCTCTTTATTGTAAATCTTTCAACTGCTGAATGGATGTGGTGAATATTGTGTTTGTAACAAGCGGTTCGGGTTGCGGTGTTGAGGGTTTCCAAATCAGTGTCAGACCACCTGATAATTCCAAATGAATACGTTAATATAGGGATCGCATAGGTATTTACAGCTTTAATTTTGTTTTGGCCTGACAATTGCGTTTTTAAAATTTTATTTAGTCTCTGTTTGTATTTATTTTTTAATGTATTTTTTATTTCTTTATGATCTATAGCTGTATTTTGTATATAACCTAGGTACTTATATGTGTCTTTCGCTTGCATGCTGTCTATTGTTCCTTCTTGTAGTTCTAAGTTGAGTGGTTCTGTATGTGTATGTTTGCCCTTAAGAATGCAATTAATTTTACATTTATCAGTTCCGAATGTCATGTAAATATCAGCGCTAAATTTTTCCGTTAATTTTAATAGTTGTTCCAGTTGTTGCCTGTCAGGTGCGAAGAGTTTTATGTCGTCCATGTAAAGAAGGTGAGTGATTTTGATTTTATTGACTTTATCTATAATATATCCTAAGTTTGACCTATTAAGAGTTTTAGATAGAGGGTTTAAAGCTAAGCAAAACCATAAGGGGCTAAGTGAGTCGCCTTGGAAAATGCCACGCTTAATTTTGATTGGTGAGGTACTGACGGTGATACTGACTGTTCTTAGATTGAGTTTAGTAGACCAGTTATGCATTATATATTGTAGAAATTGAATTAAAGTATTATGAATCTTATATATTTTTAGTACATGTATCAACCAAGAATGCGGGACACTATCAAAGGCTTTTTGGTAATCTATGTATGCGTAATAAAGGTTCTTATGATCTTTTTTAGTTTGATTATGTATTTGGGCGTCAATGATAAGTTGTTCTTTACAGCCCATTGATCCTTTAGCGCAGCCTTTTTGTTCTTCAGGGATTATTTTATTATCAGTAATGTGAGTATTTAGTTTTTGTGTGATTATTGACGTAAGTAGTTTGTAAAGAGTTGGAAGGCAGGTGATTGGACGGTATTTAGTCGGATTTTTAGTATCGTTTTTATCTTTAGGCTTTAGATATGTTATTCCTTGCATCATAAATAGTGGCACTAATTTGGGATCCTTAAGGGCTGAATTGAATGCTTTGGCGATGTAGTGATGTGTTGAAGTAAAATATTTTATCCAATAATTTTGAATTTTATCTGGCCCTGGTGCCTTCCAGTTCAAAGTCTTCTTTATGGCGTATGTGACATCGTTATCATCTATTATAACTTCAGGCATTGGATTAATATTGTGACATTCACTTATTTCGGTATCAAGCCATGAAGCGTGTACGTTGTGATGGGCTGGTTTGGTCCATAGGTTTTCCCAATAGTCCTTAATTGTATCTGTACTAGGCGGTTGTATGATTTTAATATTTTCTGAGTTTAAATTTTGATAAAAGAGTTTTTGATTGTTAGTAAAAAATAAATTATCCGTTCTTCTAGAGTTACTGATTTTAAGTCGGCGGAGTCTTTTTGATTGTGCTTGCAGTTTTTGTTTCAGAGTATCTAATAATTCTACTATTTGATTTTCAGTGAGATTGTTGGGGTTTAATTTTCGTTGTTTTGTGTGGCTAAGATTTCCTTTAAGGTACTGTGTAAGTTGTCCAATTTCTTTTCGTAGTTTCTTGACTCTATTTTCAATTCGTAGTTGCCATTTTGGCATTTTCGGGTCTCCTGTTTTATTTGATATATCTTTTTCAAGGGGGTTATTTAGTTTAGTGTGTAGAGTTGTAGTTGATATTGCAGCGCAATAAATAGCACTGTGGATTTCCGTTAAATCTGGCGTTTCTTTCGCTTCTAGATGTTCTCCTATTAACTTGTTAAGTGAATTTACCGTCTTTATTATGTTGCGTGTAATGTGGAGTTTTGGTATTACCGGTCTAAGTGTTGGATCTGTATCGGCGTATTTGACTAACATTTCTGTAAATACTTGTCTAATTTTGTGATTCTGTGTTTGATCGGCATCAGTTGTGAGTATTTCAGCGTTGTTTGTCTCTAGTGCTATTAGATTTTCTACAGTTTCAGAAGAGTTTGATAGAGTTATGGGTTGATTATTATTTGTGGGTTGAATTGTAGAATGTTGTAGATTCGGGTCGTTCGTTGCATTATGTGGGATGGTAAGAATATCGCAGGGGCTAAGCTGTGTGTCTATGCTACATATTGTATAGTTCTGGTCGTTGGAATAATCGAACGTATGCGCTACTGTATTTTTTATCTTGTCTCTTTCATGACTTGGTATTCTGTTATTGCGATGTATAACTCGGATTTGATCTGCTAATCGTTGCTCGGATATGTGGCTTAGTTCAGGGTAGGACTCTGTGAATTTTTTATGGAGTGATGGTCTGAATGCTGTGAGGTTAGATTCGCATGATGTTATAATGTAGTAGCAACGGAGAAGTTCTCTGTTTATTTGATCAGTCCATTTCATCCGTTGTCTACTTTTTCCAGCGAGAGTGGTTGGAGGAAGCATTTCCTGCAAAACACTTCTTACTGGAGTGTTTGTGAGATGAGGCTGCGTATGAGTATTATGATGTACGATATTCGGATTAATGTATTCAGAATTTCTCGTAGACGGACTGGTGTCAGGAATGGGCACCAGATTGCTTCCTGTGTAACATCGTCTGACAATGGTGATAATGTGGTAGATCGCGATGAGAATGAGTTATTGAGGATGAATGACTGCGGTGAAGAGTGAAGCGATGGAAACAAGCTGACGGATGAGGTGGGTGATGAAGGATATGAGTATGTGTTGCTTATTGTTTGGATATTAGTATACTCTGCAGCAGTACTAGACTGGGCAGTAGGATGCGATACGGTGCCCCCCCAGAATACGAGGGACAGCCCGGGCCCGAAAGCCCGGGGCGGGATTCTCCATTGCTTTTCGCGCCGGTACCCGCCTGGGGTAGTACATTTCTATTACGTAGTCGCATTTTTCTTTGAATATATTAGAACAAAAATAGGAAGAGTTAACGAAAAAGGAAATATAGGAAGAGAAGAAATAAAGGTGGTGAAAATTAGACAAACCAAAAAGGTGATGAAAAGATAGTGACGAGAAAGAAAGAAAGAAAGAAAGAGCCGACGATCAGCCACGTGAGTACCTCACCCCGAAGAGAGTGGGGTGGCGCACCCAAGTGTTGCCCGGGGACACCAACTAGGAGGGGCCGGCTTCACCCCCTTATTATTATTATTATTATTATTATTATCATCATTATTATTATTATTATTATTATTATTATTATTATTATTATTATTATTATTATTATTATTATTATTATTATTATTATTATTATTATTATTATTATTATTATTATTATTATTATTATTCTTATTCTTATTATTATTATTATATAATAAACTTTTGAACTGATTTCAGTGAAATAATATAGCACACAAACATTTTATAGCACATACTTTTATACGTTTTCGTTTTTAATAATAAATAATAGCCGGCCTAGATAATAATAGCCGAAATAACGGGTTTCGGCTGAAGAGAATCTGGTAATATAATATTGTGTATTGTATAATTAATTATTATGGCGTATAGTTAGTTGTGTTATGTGTATCTGTATACCTTAACTGATATTATATTATCTACTTCTCCTTTACATCAAACAACCTATATATAAAAAATATATTATTCATTTGTAAACGATTCCATGGCAGTATTTTCTTTGTCTATGAGCAAACTTCGAACATAATATTACAACATCTTAAAGACAATATCATATGAGATTATGTTCAAAGGAAAAATTTAATCATACGTGGAGAGATTTCATCTCGCTATGGTAATATGACGTCATAGAGTCACTTCTCTAGATGTGACGTGAATAAAAATGAAATTGAAGTCGTTTAGCGCAGTGTCCATTCAAGTGGTGTAGACAGAGATCGGAATCAAATATAATGATTAAAATCATATACTTTTCAAGCCATAACTTAAGCAAGTTTTAGCCATAGGTATACGATAGTATTATAAAACCAAGATAACCCACGATCGCTCGAAATATATCCTGTCTGATGAGTGCTTAACATGCGAATAAGCACGCCTAGACTCGCAGTCACGCGCGAACTATCCGACCGGCAACATGCCGACGTGCTCGGTAAAAAGTGTAAAAATATTACATTAACCATTCTAAAACAGCATTGAATGTCATATTTTCCGTAAGTATTTTTAATCTTCAATATCTTAATGCGTTTTTAGGTGAATATATCTTAAGACTTGATTAAAGTGCAACTTAAGGTAAATTGTAAATCGTATGGGCCGCCCGCTTAGGACTCTTATCTTCCCATGAAGTTAATCGTGTGAATAAGTAAATACGATATACCATGAATCATACATCAGTAAACAATGGACCTTATAGTGTAAGAATCTATAATAATTGTAAAACAATGCAAAAGTCATAACAACAGTTATTAATTCTTTGCGTAATCACAGAAAGTTTTGACATATAACGCGTTGTAATCGCGAGATCCTTACGCCGGTTCTTCTCGCCGGGCTAGTTACCGAACCTTATTTTGTTAACTTATTAGTTTACCCGACAGATGTTGTTCTGTCTTGTCTATGAACTACAATAGATAAATAACTACGCCTACTGGTAAACTATTTGACAGTCAAATACAGAAATTGGACACAGTGAACAGTTCGTATGGAAAAGTTCAATCTTTATTTCTAGTATTTTCCCCGTTGTTTGTTCCAATATCTTACACCGTTTACACCTTCCCTCAGCTTCCACAATTATTTCAAGACCAAAATAAGCCAAAACGGTTTTAATTGAGCCGTTCTCGGGTTTTGTCGAGACATTGGAATTGGAATCCATCTTTATTATACGATTATAAGATATGAAATAAATGAGTTTGATTTAACATCCAGGAACAACCAGATCCATGATCCAAATCTATGGAATAATATCAAACTTCACGAACTGGGTGAATTGAGTCTTAAAATTTTGTTTCAACTTTGTGATATTTCAAAAACTTCGGCTCGAGATACCAGAAGTTCGAGCTCATCTGATGTATGAGATTCGTGAGTGAGTGTTTTACTTAGCTTTTTGTACTTTTCCCAATATGCGTTTGTCTAATATTGTCTCCCTGGTTCACTTTGAGTTGATATTGCGTAGGGGAAAATTATGCCTGAGTAATTTTTATTAAGAGTTCGATTTAAAAATTACTTAATACATAATAAAACAAAATTTGAATTTGAATTTGAAAATCAGTCAACTTTTTTTATACACTTTACAACTTTATTTACAATAGTTTATATATAAACACGACCGGTTTCGATTAACTCATCATCAGGTGATGATAAGTTATATTGAAAGTTACAAACTGTTGACATTTATAAATTAATATTTGTAAATTGTATCCTTACTTTCTTACTAATTTTATAAACGCGAATGTTTGTATGTATGGATATATGAATGTTTGTTGCTCTTTCACGCTACTTTTATACAACTACTTTTACGGATTTTGATGAAATTTTGGTATGGCAGTAGTTTAGACTCTGGGTTAACACATAGGCTATTTCAGGAGAATGTACAGGTCCAGCGGGATTTCTTTTTGCGCGTATGAAGTCGCAGGCAACATCTTGTGTGTCATAATTACAATTTACGAATTTATTTTCGAAGCTTAAAATTATAAACTCACGGAATAATATTATACTGAACTTAAGAATCGGACGGTTACACGCTGCTACGCGCTTATAACTAAACACGCTATAAAATAATTTAAAATAATTATAGCTAGCTATATCCTACTACTATTATAAATGTGAAAGTTTGCGAGGACGGATGGATGGACGGTAGATGGATGGATGGATGTATGAATGGATGGATCGATGGACGGATGGATGGATGTTTGTTTTGATTAAATTTGATATGGTAGTAGTTTTGGTTGTGGGTTAAACATAGGCTGTAGTCGGGATAAAATTTATTTTATCCCGAAAAAGTAGTGTTCCCGTGGGATACTGTGTTTACGCCGGCGGAGCCGTGGGCAAGAGCTAGTATTATTATAATATACTCTAAAGTCTACCTGCCAATCCCTCTCACTTTTATGTATGCTCGATGATGATGAAAGTTGAAAATGAAATCACGCTGTATAGCATTCGGCCAACGAGCCGAGGAAGAGCAGCGATACATTTGTTGAAATTTGATTGTTCCGGTTTTGAGGCATCAGTACTCGTATGTTATAGATCCGAATGAAAACTGAATAAACTGAATTAACTGAATAAACCGAAATTGCACACAGATGATACGATTTTGCATCCGTTCAGGCCGAACTGAAGGAAAACCAGACCGTGTATGGGCCCTTAAGGAAGGGTAATGATTTTGGCACTCTATGTATGTATGTATGTATGTTTCACTGTTGCGCCGTAACATCCGATTCGTAATAATAGCCCGGGTAACATAGGCTATACAATTTACGTAGTCGGGTTATAGTTTTTTTTTTTATAAAATTTGTAGTTGTTACATGCGGTTTCGTGTCTGTTAATTTCAGTTTCTGCATAATATACGTGTTTTATACATTCTTATACCTGAACACACTCGGTTTAGTGACGGACAGGCGGCCTAGCTTGTGGCTCAAGGTTCGCGCCGGAGGTCGCGGGTTCGAACCCCGCCGAGGGAACAAAGAGTTTTCAATGTTCTGGGACATAGATGTGTATTAAATATGTTTATAAAATAATAAAAATCTTAAATTTATGTATAGTACAAACTTATATTATAACTTCCCCTTGTCTGGTCCCCGTAATACAAGTTCTTCAGATATTTACCACGGAGCCAGATTGGCTTGGTGCTAAGCGTCCATAGATATAAATTTAGTGATAAAACATTTCTTGCGTAGTTTAACAGATCTATGTGTACATAGGCAAGCGTTACGTACCTACTTTGACTTTTTTGAGTATTTTTGTACAGATAAAGAAAGTGTACTAGTAGTCAGATCATTTGCAATTTAAAAACAACTGAATTGATGAGATTGGAGTACCTTTTATCCAGAATATATAACAGGATAGAAAATGAATTAGTGAAATTGAATTTCTTCATAAATAAAGATTAAATAGAAACAAAATAAAACATCGTCCTACTTAATATTATAAATGCGAAAGTTTGTGAGGATGGATGTATGGATGGATGGATGCTTGTTACTCTTTCACGCAAAAACTACTGAACGGATTTTGATGAAATTTGGTATGGTAGTAGTATAGGTTCTTGATTAAAACATAGGCTACTTTTTATCCCGTTCCCGCGGATACGCGATAGTATATTTATGCGGATGAAGCCGCGGAAAGCAGCTAGTACAGTTATAAAGATATGCGTTTATTTGTCATATTATTTCTTTTACGTGTTCTGGACTCAATGAAATATCATTAGTTATTTTATAATATTTATCAGCTTTGATACGAGTTTCAGATTTCAACCACAAACCTCATTGTTATTATAAACATATTTTATTATCAAGGCATTTAAGTCGACACGAAATTGGTTTCAATTTCATACCGTGTAGATACTAGACGTACATAATATTTTGAATAAAATTCACAATGCCTTAAAAACATACATCCGAAGCGGTTTACTATATTTCTATGGATTGGTATTCACATACCTTTGTCACATAAAACAGTTTGTAGGTAAAACCAGCCAGTTTTTTACATCCAGTTTTTCGTTCACCGTCGATGTGTTGTATTTGGTTATTTTAAATCATACAAGAACAGTGTTCTGAAGCTTTCATTGAAAGCAGCAGGTCTAAAATCGCCACATTAAGTGAATCATACTATGAAACATCAACTTTTGAAGAAGTTCTGATTTTATTATGGCACAAAGATTTCAAAACTAAAGATAGGCTATGACGTACATTTGACAGAACAAATCTTCATATAAGAAAAAGTTACGCCATTTTGGTTTTCACCAATCCTCAAATATCAGCCATCTTGATTTCATCATACTTTAAATGTCAAAATGACACCAAAAACTGAAAAAGTAGGGCCATTTAAAAGGATACAGTTTTTGCCTGTATCAACATGCCTCGTCTATAATATATACGTCTATGTTATGGCACCTATAATTTACCGCGGTATTTTCGCATAAACTAGAAAGGACATTCAAAATTATATATTAGGTGTACCTTAAGCAATTCTTATAATGTGTACCATTTTACGCATTTCTATTGAAATTGTCAAAATAGAATTGTTAGAGGTTATTTTAAGAGCTACTTCTTCAATGGTCGATGTTTCATAGTGATTCACTTAATGTGGCAATTTTGGACCTACAGAAGAAACGTTTACGATGAAAACTTTTATTTTACAAATGCGACGTCGCTTCATATTAGAACCAATTCAATCTTTTAAATTCTTGGTAAACAAAAATACCTCTGTTCACTATAATGCTGCATAGTAAAATATCGCTTAATGTGCAATAAAGAAATACAACTAATTAATTTTGTTCAATTTTGTCGAATTCTATCAAATTCATCTACAAACATTCCTCTCTTTAGTTTCGAGTTATCGTTTCAAAAGCGGAATCCTAAATTTAAATCTTTCTCACACGTTTTATCATTGACAATAGACAATTAGTATTCATGATTCTATAATCATGGTTTTTAGTTTAACACAGCAATCACAAAACCAAAGGTCTATTCAATGCTAAAGGTCTAGTGATTGAGTTGTGTAATAAATATTGGTATTTCATGGCAATCAGATATTGCAAGGTCATGGGAATACAATCAGCCACGCTACTGCTAACTCTTACCATAGAGTAAAAACATTATATACTTACGTACAGAGTTTACACCTTTCATAGAACGATCCAAATTTTGTCAGGGTTGTCACAGAAGACGGCAACCAAAACGTCATATTTATTTCAATTTACCCCCAGTAAATTAAAATAAATATGACGTTTTGGTAAGTTAGCATTATATTAATAACAACTATAATATAAACAGTATACACGCGACGCTGTGTGCAGTTTGATTCGTCTTTGTTCATGTCAGCGGAATTTGACGGGTCAATAACCGCTGAAGCCTTGTCGCTTTCGATCGAGCCGAAGCTGAAAAATCCATCGACTCAGCAGAAAAGAGTGCCAGTGTTGCCGCTTACCTCGCAACCCCGCGGAAATCAAAGGGGAAGATAGAGAGTCGCCAGGCTAAGGAGAGCCCCAAGGCCAAGGAGAGCCGCAAGGCTGAATCTCTTCGACCGGTTGAGTACAAGAGCAGGAGGTGTGATGAGGAGAGCCTCATTCTGGTGGAGAGAAGACAGAAGAGGAAGCCCGCCATCCGCAACCATCACGGCACCGCACCCTACGTACTGCGTCTGCAGTATGAGGTATCTGCAACGCAGCTGTACGTGTCCTACCTACACTGGTCCATGGAGGTCGAGGACGTCGTAAGCTACGAGGGCGGCACTGAAAATTTCGGGAATCAAGGAAGTGACACAACATTACTATTTAAAAATGTATTTATTGCTTTTCGAAGTATTCTCCGCGAAATTTGACACATTTTTCCATACGATGGAACCAATCATTGAAGCAACCATTCCATTCGGAAGTTGGGGTCTCCAAAATGGCCGTTTTGTAAGCGTCCACAGCTTCTTCAGGTGATGAAAATCTCTGACCACGCAATTTATTCTTTATTTTAGGGAAAGTATAGAAATCATTAGGGCTTAGGTCGGGGTTGTACGGCGGATGGTCTAGTAATTCTATGATTTCTTGCTCTAAAAACTCTTTTGTTCTGTGCGCGGTGTGAGAACTCGCATTGTCGTGATGGAGGATGATGCGGCGGTTGCAGATCTCTTTATGGAGTTCAGAAACGACCTGTGGCAAACAAATGTTAGCATACCATTCTACATTAACCGTTCTTTGTCTCTCAAGAGGAATAGTCGCAACATGGCCGGTTTTGGAGACAAACGTGGCCACCATTTTTTTTGCAACACTCCGTGAACGAACAATTTTTGTTGGCTTTAACTCATTTTCGAACACCCAAACTCGTGACTGGTTTTTTGTTTCGGGTTCGTACGCGTATATCCAGGATTCGTCACCTGATACGATGTGGTATACAGCATTTGAGGATCCTGCGTGGAATCTTTCGAGAGTTCTGACGCACCAAGTAACGCGAGCCACTTTTTGCTCTTCACAGAGCAAATGCGGTATCCATCGGGAAAACAACTTTTTTACTCCTAATTGTTCATGCAAGATTATTTGTATTTGACTCATGCCAATGTCTAAAGTTGCCTGAATTTCGCGGTATGTCACATGTCGATCTTCCTCAATCAGCTTACGCACAGCATCAACGTTTTCTTGGGTGACTGCAATTTTTGGACGACCTTGACGGGGATCATCACTGAGCTTGACACGTCCACGTTGAAATTCAGCAAACCAGCGATAAATTGTGGTTTTGGATGGGGCTTTATCACCAAATGCAGAAATCATCCGGTCAACACACTGTTTTTGTGTTAAACCACTTTGAAAGTCATAATAAATCATCGCTCTAGAATTTTCTCGAGTCAATTCCATTTTATCAACGACTAAACAAGTTTGACAAGACCTTGTGACAAGACCAAGAATATTTTTTTAAATAAATAAACGGTATTCGATTTTTAAAACCAAGGAGTTTTAAATTAAAAAGATTTGAATATGACAGGAACAGTGGAAATATTCCATTCCCGATACTTTTAGTGCAGCCCTCGTATATCCGTGAAAAGACTACTACTACACTTTGACAGTCAAGCATCTACAGTCTTGCCACAAGGTCAACTTCAGTTCCTTTGTGGTGAGAGTAAATATATTAAAATTAATGTAAAATACTTATTAAAGTGGAAATAGTGTAAGAAGTCCTGTGTGTTATTAGTTATTACTGTGTTTGTGTAGTCTGAGAGTGATTGTAATAATATAATAAAGTATACAATTTTAAATTTGTATCCGCAGGTTGATTCTGTATCTTGCAACAGCAATGCGACAGGCGTAAATTGTACAATATCGCTGTCATACATAATTTTTGTATTACGTATTAGCAATAGCGACGCACCAGTGAACAATCGATCGGATCGCGATCTAGCGAACAATTAGGGAACTAAAAATGCAATCGATTCTCATTGTTACAACAAAAAATCGGTATTACGTATGGCATTTGACAGCAACGCGACAGCACACGGCGAGAAATTTCAATTGTCAAAGAGCGACAACCCATTTAGATTATTGTTGAAAAATTGCTGATATTATAAATCAATGTAGGCAGTGTTTTGGACGTTAAATTGAAGTTAATTATATGTTTTAGTGTAGCAATATGTTATATAATATATTACATCATAGAAATAATAAATATCGTGTGTTTCTGTTATTTTTAGGTTAGGTATATTTGATTTTTGCAGTAGTTATGGCTAAGGAATGAGGCAATTAGTGCTCAGTGCCAATTATATAGGCTTACAATAGAATATAATATTATATATAGATGAATAGTGTGCTATTCTACATCCACATAAAGTACTTTCATCTTAACTTCGTCCCATTTTTGTTTATAAGCGGCAAATAATCAATTGTGTAAACAAAACACTTTATACTTCATAACAGTATATTATAGTTATACATATCGCTACATGTCTGCTAGTGGCGCTGTTTACCGCTAAAAATGAATTTAAAAGTTATCGAACAACAGCACAGCAACAGCCGTACGTAATACGATTTTTTTCAGTGATTAGAATTATTAGATTATATTACCGATCGCGCGACAACTGCGCGCCCGGTTGCTGTCTGCAAACTATCTGCTAAAGATACATAATCAGCTAGCTGTTGTTTGATTGCCATAACACTTAACTTCTTAACTTTCTTCTTAAAGTCTTAACTTAGCATGGGATTAGATTGACGTGATGTATATTACATTTTTATTCTATTGTATATTATTATGTGTGTGTTTATAATAAAGAATTTGAATATCAAAACAAAAAGAATATAACATAACATAACGTTAACATAAGTTTTATTAATTATTCTATTTTGAAACATTCACAGGGCATTTCAAATTTACATTCCAGAATGCGGAGAAATATTTGACTGCCACCATTACTATATTTGTTTGAAGATTAAAATATTTACGAAATTTATTTTCTAATTATTTAATAAATGCGACAAAATTGTCCGGAGGAATTATTAAAAAACCCTTATGTATAAGGGTCTATAATTTTGCCTAGTTTTGGCATTCATAAGTGTCATTGTAAGGTCTTCGCGCCCGACGGCTTTTAGCCAATCATGTCGCCTGAAAAAAACAATCACCTTTCCTTATACAATATATACTTTGTACAGTGCGACCATGTTGCGAATAGTTTTCGGCAATCGTCGTTTTTGTAGGAAAATTACAGGCGATGTACGAAAAACGACGTATTTTCGAAGTACATTAGAAAATTGGTTTTAGCCTCCTGCGAGTTAGCAGACTTCACGCCCTTTTAAAGCAAATTTTTTAAATCGTCCCATCGACAAATTTTGACACAATTGCCGTGCACGCGATAGGATGTGCACACATCGTATGCAATCTAATCGAAAGTAAAGTATGTGTGAGTTTATCTGGTCCTAGCTTTCTTTAATCTGTGCTGTTACACTGGTTTCTGCCGTAGGCAATGGACGACATAACTTTTGAGCGCTTAACTTAGTAAAGGGCAGTAATTATATTAAATGAAGTGTTTTATTTTAATTCATATCCACGATACACAACTTCATCGAAAAGTCCAATAAATTTATAAATATTTTTGTTTTAAAAAAGATAAAAATTACATTTGAACAGACTAAAGTTAGCATGTCAATGGCTTTTTGGTCACAAATATTTTCGAGTAACATAAACAAAAACAAGTTCCGATTGTATGCCCTTTTAGGCAAACATAAACGCGAACGGAGTGGGCAGATTCTGAAAAAAAGTAAAAGAAATATTCATGACGAATAGATTTTTCCGAACCAAAAACATTTGCATTCAGAACTGACTAAAACCGAATAATCCTGTGATACACATGCCAGTATTAATATGTTGAAAAGAAAGCCTTGAATAATGAATAGCCCACGTAAAAAGAAAGCCCTTGAAGGTCAATTCAGACCGAAACGAAACGATACGTGACATAGCGCTGCATTTTTAGGATAGGTATCTATTCAAAATTGAACTTTTTTCATTACACAAGAAGATACACGGTTCAATGTAATATTATGTAGTTCGAATATTAATGTGCAGTGTTTTACTGATGTCATATGAAATGTGTATCTTTTTGTGTAGTGATTAAAGTTCAATTTTGATTAGCTATCTTAAAAATGCAGCGCCACGTACTGTTGCGTATTGTCGTGGTGTGAACTAGCCCTAACGTTATATAACAATGTTATTTAACTACGAATGGAAGTACAAACACTTATATTATGCGTAGAATTTTCATAGAACTGTAAAAGACAGAGTAGATATGAACAAGAGAGCGGTCAATTTTTTTTTATTTTATGACGTAAGGCTCGTCTTAAATACATATAAGGGTCAGTTCACACCGCGAAGATACGCGATGCTATGCGGTGCTGCATTTTTAAAATAACTATTCAAAAATGAAATGTATTTACTACACAAAAATAAACACATTTTATATGACGTCAGTCATACACTGCACATTTACGTACTCTTACAATGAAACGTGTATCTTCTTGTGTAATAAATAAAGTTCAATTTCGAATAGCTAGCTTAAAAATGCAGCGCCGCGTCAGTGTCGTTCGTCTCGGTTTGAATTGACCCTTAGCAGCTAATTATTTCAATGTTTGGCCTGTATCTTTGATGATGTGACGGTGTGTACAATATCAAAAAAATTCGGCTTGACCGCCTTCAAAACATTTTCCTTTGCACTATGACGCCTCAAAATATTTAAACAAAGTAAGGGAGAGCAACAGCTGCAGACGTAGTGAAGTAAGTATTTACACGTGACAATGTGTGCGTTTTGACAATTCAACAGCTCTGCCACAGATTAAAGAAAGCTAGGTCCATATAAACAGCTACATATAGTCTGACAAAAAAGAGAAGAAATTAAATAGTGGCAACATCGTGGTGTCATCCCTTTAGTGTACAAAGGCTGGGGTCTTCAAATTAAATACTGGATGTGCTGAATCACTTTATTTGCACAACTAGTTAGGTAGGCGGTGGGCAGACGACTAACTCTCGCAGGAGTTAATTCGCCACGCCACGAATATAGCTGACTTTACATTATGCAATTTCCGAGAATTATAACACACACTACATGGTGTATGTACTACCCTTCTAAAAAAAAAATGATTTACATAATTGACAAATAACAAAAAAAAATTGAACTTAGCAAACGTTAACATTTGGGAGCTTATGTTGTGACAAAACACTTAAATCTGTACCCTGATTACAACTTAATTCCTTCCTTAACATCTTCCTTGCACGTGAAACACAAACTTTGTATATTAGAATAGCACAAAATTGGATATAAAGTGAATGCAAATATTTCTAACTTAACGTCTTATAACAATTAATATGTGCTGAGATGACATTACGCAACCTTCGCGTACCTACTTGCTAACAAAAATGCCAATGCACCATTAACCTAGTTATCATCCAAGAATCTTACAGGTCTTTTAATTTTTCTGCCACTACGTGATTTCTGTAAAGGCGTATACACATTAGCCTCACTATGCTGATCTAATCTACTGTCATGTCTAACTTCATTTTCTTCTAAAATATACGCGGGCTTAAGTCTATCAATCGACACATTACGTTCTCTATTATCAATTAATATTTTAAAAACTTTACTATTTCTTTCTAAAACTTTATATAGTCCGCTGTACGGAGGCGTTAGCGGTCTCCGTACCGCGTCCACTCTTAGAAAAACATGCGAACAGGAATTTAGATCAGCATGCACAAAAGTACTATTACTATTTTTACATGCCCTTTTTATGGGCTTAATTTTGTTCAAAGTGTCCCTTAAATTACTTATAAATGAATGTGGATTATCAATTTTCATACTTTTATCTGAACAAAATTCTCCCGGCAACCTTAAACAATGTCCCAGAGCAAATTCCGCCGCGCTAATATTATCGTTGTTCGCTTGACAAACAGCTCTCAATCCTAACATGACCGTAGGTAGTTCTACTAACCATGATAGATTATTATTCAATCTAGCCACCAGAGCCGACTTCAAAGACCTATGCCACCTTTCTATCTTACCGTTACACTGTGGGTGGTATGGGGTAGTTCTCGTTTTTTGGATACCTAATAATTTCATTAAATCTGTGAATAATTCGCTTTCGAACTGTCTACCTTGATCGGTGGTAATAATTTTAGGACAACCGAAACGACAAATCCATCCTTCATAAACTGCTCTAGCTACCGACTCTGCGGTCATGTCCTTCACAGGGCAAATCTCAGGCCATCGTGTTAATCTATCGATCATAGTGACGCAGTAACGGAAACCGTGCTCAGTTTCCGGTAAAGGTCCTATCAAATCAACGTGCAAATGTTCGTAACGCTCGCTATGGTTAAAATCGCTAAGTTTCGAAACTGTGTGCCGAATAACCTTACTTCTCTGACACCTCACGCACGTCTTGGCCCAGGTCCCTACGTCCTTATTCATACCTGGCCAAAAAACTTTTTTACTAATTAATGCACGCGATGCTCTAACTCCAGGATGAGAAACGTCATGAAATTAATGAAAAATACTTTTCCTAAACTGCGATGGTATATACGGCCTAATATTCTGAGCTGATGTTTCACAATATATTTTAATATCATCATTATTATCGAGCGCTAACTGTTTCCATTGCAATTTATCATTCGTTTTCATTAAATCCGCGAGCTCAGCGTCTGTCGCCTGTGCTCTCGCAACCTCCACGTATTCGCTTGAACTAGGGCATATGATACTCTCTATTCTCGATAAAGCGTCGGCCACCTGATTTTCAGTGCCTTGTATATGTTGTATGTCGCTTGTAAATTCGCTAATATATAACAATTGACGCGCTCGCCTAGGTAACTCTTTATTAGAAATTATTTTACTTAAAGCAAAAGTGAGAGGCTTATGATCCATGTAAACTGTTAAATTTCTACCTTCAATTAAATCTCTAAAATAAACTATTCCCGAATAAATCGCTAAAAGCTCCTTGTCGTACGTGGAGTACTTCTTTTGCGGTTCTGATAACCTTTTTGAAAAATATCCTAAAGGTTTCCAAGAATTGCCTTCCCACTGATTTAACACTGCCCCTATAATAAAATCTGACGCGTCAGTCATTAACCCTAATTTAGCATTAGATATCGGATGCGAAATAGTGACGGCATTTTTCAAATTTTCTTTACACACTTCAAATGCACCATTCGCCTCGTCTGTCCAATCTATACGCGTCTTATCTCGTTTTTTAGCCCCGTGTAAATACCTATCTAAAACTCCCTGAACTCGAGCAGCGTTAGGAATATGATTTCTGTAAAAATTTAACATGCCCAAAAATCTACGTAATTGTTCTATTGTCTCCGGTTTCGAATATGACTCGATAGCTTTAACTTTTTCCGGCATCGGACTTATACCTTTTTCTGAAACTAAATAGCCTAAAAATTCTATAGCCGACTGTCCAAAAACCCATTTACTTAAATTAATAGACATTTTATATTTATTCAATCTTTCAAATACTAATCGCAAATGTTCTCTATGTATATCGGGGTTATCCGATCCAACGATGACGTCATCTATGTACCCGAACACGACTGACTGACCTTTGCCCCCTGTACAGTCGCCGCCATAATTCAATTGTTCTATGCCTGATAAGACTGTATTATTGATAAATCTTTGTAATGTTTGTGCCGCGTTACGCAGGCCAAACGTCATTCTTGGAAATTCAAAAAGGCCAAATGGCGTAATAATAGCTGTTTTTTTAATGTCATCTGGATTAATACCTATAAAATAATAAGCTCTACAAATATCTAATTTTGAAAACATTTTCTTATTATGTAACCCATACGTAAAATCTTGTACTCTAGGTATCGGATAACGATCTGGCTTTGTAATTGCGTTTAACATCCTATAGTCCCCACAGGGTCGCATACCACCATCCTTCTTAGGTACAATATGTAAAGGACTGGCCCACTCACTATTTGAAGGTCTACATATTCCTAGTTCTTGCATCAACTGAAATTCTTTTTTAACCCTTACGTACCTGTCGGCCGGTAACCTCCTGGCACGCGCGTGGACAGGTGGTCCAGTAGTCTCTATGTGATGATAAACGGAATGCTCTGGGACGTCCTTGAAGGTTGGCGGTCGCGTGATGTCCTGAAATTGTTCCAGTAAATCCGCGTAAGGATGGTTGCTATTTATGCTTTTAATAGTGTCGACAAAATTTGTACTTTTAATTCCACAGACCCTTAGGGTGGTCACCGTATCAATTAACTTATTATTATACAGATCTACATTTAATTTAAAATTCCTCAAAAAATCGGCACCTATTATCGGCTGTTTTACATCACATACGACAAAAGGCCATTTAAATGACCGTCTTAAGCCTAACGATAACTCTAAATTACATATTCCATAACATTTAATTTCGCTGTCATTAGCAGCATACAACTTTAGATCAATTTTTTTGATAGGCTTTCTAACACACCACTTTGGAATTACGGAAATGTTAGCGCCTGTGTCGATCAAAAAACTATATTTCGTTACATTATCTCTATTCAATAAACGATGGCTTTTGGTTACCTGACCTTGAGTACATCCGTCCACCGAGCCCGCATGTACCCCATCTAGTTTTCCGGCTGCTTGGCTCGCCACGCGCAAAGTTGCTCGCAGCGGTTAGCCCTCGATCTGTACCGAAAATGAAAACGGCACAGCCAGTCCGGGTCCCCAGGTACTCTCCGCGGCCGCGATGTCGATCTTCTCCTGAAGTCGGTCCGTCTGTAGTTGCTCCTCGAGCGCCCGCGACCCCTTAGTTCGGCGCGGAGCGCTGTAACCTCCAGCTCCAATCTGCTCAACTGCTCGTCCGACTGTCCATCTGCTGCCTTCTTGCATGACACGGCTGCCACATCTCCGACGTTGGTGTATTCAGTAATCTTGTCTGCCATGGCCGCCAGCTTGTCCAGAGACTGATCTTCACAAACCGCCATGACTGCTCGAACTGATGACGGCATCTTCGACAACCACAGGCTCTTGAGTGTGTTGTCCGCAATTTGTGCGCTGCGCCCCAGATCTTTCATGCGCCTTAAAAACTGGGAGGGTCTTTGCGAACCCAACTCCAGCTCCGACACCAACTTTTGCATTTGTCTTTCGGCACTCTCTTCATAAACCTGCAGCAGTTTCTCCTTAAGCGCCGTGTACTTGTCCTGGGCGGGCGGTGACATCACGAGGTCGCTGACCTGCTGAATGGCCTCTTTTCCGAGTTTCGATATGACCAGGTTGAATTTGGTCTCTTCACCCTGCTTCTGTGGGGCCATCACAGCCTCGAACTGCGCGAACCATAACCTTGGTAAGTCTGTCCACAATTCCGGTAGCTTGGTGGACACGCTTATGGATGCCAACGCCGCGCCTGACGCCTCTTCCTTGCAACCCGTGTCTGATGCCTTGTTCATTTTTCTCGAACGAAATTGAGCCGATGAGTCAATGAGCTGATGAGCCGCCTGCCGCTGTACTCGCCACGTGCCACGGCGTGTTCTTCTATTACGTCACGCTAACTTCCTGTCGACGCGTGGAATTCGATCTCGAACAAAAATTTTGCCCACAGCCGATGTCACTATTTACGCCGATTCCCTTCACTACAAACTTTCTTCGAGAGTTCTTCGTCGGGGTTACCAGTTTAGTGTACAAAGGCTGGGGTCTTCAAATTAAATACTGGATGTGCTGAATCACTTTATTTGCACAACTAGTTAGGTAGGCGGTGGGCAGACGACTAACTCTCGCAGGAGTTAATTCGCCACGCCACGAATATAGCTGACTTTACATTATGCAATTTCCGAGAATTATAACACACACTACATCCCTTTCAAATCAATCTAAGAAAAAAGGGATGACACTACGATGTTGCCACTTTTGAATTTCTTCTCTTTTTTGCCAGACTATACTTAACTTTCGGTTAGATTGCACAACTACAAGCATACGATGTGTGCACAATTCTTCTATCGCGTACACGAAAATAGTGTTAAAAATCCATCGAGATTGTGCGCCGTCGAAAGGACGTCAAAATTTTCAAATTTCGTGTTTGAGTTTTTATGTTATGTAGTTGTCACGACGACAAATATATATTTTTTTATTACATTTGTGTCCAATTAATGTTAAAACTTTATAATTTAAGAATATTAAATACAAATAATATTAAACAGAAAAGTGTACACACACACAAATATGTATTATACTGTGTGTATGGTATGAAAAATAATATCTATTTAAATAATAAATTCAATTACGTATTATGAAACGTAATAAACGTAACAATATTTCAATTTCTGTGTATGAGATTACCTTTAAGTGGCTGTACGGCTTAATATTATTATATAATCTATAATAATAATATTGTAAAGAGAAAAAGTTTGTACTTTTGTTTGCATTGAATAGACTCCGATACTACTGGACCGATTTCGATGAAATTTGGCACATATATAGAGTACACCACGGGAAAGAACATAAGCTACTTTTTATCGCGAGAAAAATATACGGTTTCCGCGAGACTAACTTTTGCGCGTACGAGTCGCGGGTAACATCTAGTTTAAAATATAGTATACATTATACATTATACATTATACATATATATATTTGAAAGGCATATACTTTATAACTACAATTTTAATAAAAAACTATAACCCGCTTACGTAAATTATAATGCTAGGAAAATGGAAAACAGAAAACCTAATTTCTAGCTGACATCCGTCTTGTTATAAACAATAGTGTGGAAATTACTTTATTAACTACAGATGTCATAGAATTCTAAGGGCCCAGATAGACAGACTTCATACCTTTTTCTCGCTCTCGCGCAAAGGTTTCTAACGAGAGAGGCATCTTCTCGCAGCGAGTCTGGAAGTATCCATGTACAGTAGTACAAATTTTAATTTTAATTTTAATAAAAATTAAATTAAATTAAATCAAATCAAATCAAATCAAATCAAATCAAATTAAGTTACGTTAAGTTAAGTTAAGTTGGGGGTCTGCCAGTGCGTCCACGTTCGTGCCCCTGGGCAACGCTTGGGTACGCCACCCCGTTTTTGCGGGGTGAGGTACTCACGCGGCTGAAGGCTGGCTCTATCTTTGTTTCTTCTTCTATCTTTCACCACTTTTTAGTTTATCTTTCTTGTTTTTGCTTTAGTTTTATTTGTTTTTTTCTATCTTTTCACCATCTTTCTTTCTTCTCTTGCTATCTTTCACTTTTATTTAACTCTTCCGATAGGTGACCTCACACCTGAAAAAAGGCCGCTACCCGGGGTGTCGGAGAATGGACAACATGGAGAAACGCAAATTGAAAAATTCTCCCCGGGTGGGTCCCGGCAATGCCGGGGAATCCCACACTTCCTCGAAAGAGGAAGTCTGCCGCACGTATACGGGGGCGGCACAAGTTGCGTGTTGTGGAGAGGGAGGCGCGATGGCGCAAGCAGGACCGAAACCGGTGCAACTTACCGCACCGGAGACGGCCCCACTACCGGAGAGGACACAAAGGAGGGATACGGGGGGTTGCCGCGCGTGTACCTAGAACGCATGCTTGGCGCCCGCCCCAAACCTCCATCCACAGACGTAGACAGCGAGGACTGTCCCTCGGATACCAGCAGCGTGTCTAACATGTCGCTGGACTCCGAGGGGCTGCCCGCAAACCCGGACAGGACTGCCCGTAAGCGGCGTAATACGGATGAGGACATGGCGCCGCCCATCAGTAAGGGGGTAACGCCCAAACCCAAACTAGGACGTGGCCGGCCGCCGACGACCGGCCAGTATGTCGGCATGGCCAAGGCCAAGGCCGACTTAAACAGAGAAAAGGTGGAGGCCCTTCGGCTCCAGGCCGAGGAGGAAGTCGCCGCAGTGGCTCGTGGGGCGAGGAATGCTGGAGCGCTCATCCGTTCTTCCCTCCCCCACCAGACTCCCTGCTACTTCTACGCGAGAAGAAGCGTCGGAGCGGACGAGCGCTGCGCTGGTCGGAGCATGCAGGCCTCGTTGAAGACCGTCTACATGGTCGCCACAAAGTCCTCCAATCTCAAAGGTACCTAAAGGAGGCAGTGGTGACTATCGCGTCGGCCTTCAATGAGGTACGATGTCGCACCGCGACAGAGGAGGTGGCAAAGCTGGAGGCCCACAACAAGCGCCTCGAAGAACTTGACTTGACTTGACTAAAGGCCCTGGTATTTATACGTGGCACAACACACATGTGCTCAAATTTGAGTAGGTACCTTGCTTAATATACAATCAGAAACAATAGTTAACTACAATTCCGTTCTTGCAAACATTAAAATAAAATCCATCTTAAGTTCTTTATTATGCAGAACAGAATCATATTTAGCCATCATATAATTATCAGGTGACATTTATTTATAATATAGAATTTAATTCATTGCAATTCATAGCAGAGAATTAAGTCATAACAATATATATTAACATAATAATCAATCAATTTAGTGTAAAAATATGTTGAAAAATGTGCTTACAGCTGTGCTTTACATCATCTATGATTTGACAGATACGAATGACATTGACAAGCGGTGTTACGTTTGGTACTCTCTGTCTTGTCTTGTCTCATCACGGCACGCCTCCATGTATTTTATTGTATTGTGACTAATCATATAATCCATGTTAATCTGTTTAATATGTTGACGAAGTGATTTATTTGATAGCATTTTGATAATGATATAATAAACATCAATGGATTCCATAAAGATGTTATTTTATTTCGCATCTTGTGGAAAATGACCTTCAAACAATCAACCTAGTTTTTCAACCCAACGTGTGCCTGCGCACTTGTTCTGCACAACAAAATAAGGCTAAATACTGTTTAAAATGTCAATAAAATAAAAGTCATCACAATTATAGCCTAATTATAGTCTTATATATTGAGAGTCTCTCTTCTCTTTTCTCTTTTGAGAGAGCCCAAATTCTGAAAAGATTCTCGTAATTAACTTACACTTTCATGTTACTTTAGTGAATTATAAATGAATCGTCGTGACATCATAAATCGATTTTTGGAGTCCGTTTTGGCTTGCACCAATCAAACCGGGTTTGACGTTGGTTTAACGTTTATGAGAATACCATTTTGCAGTTTTAATATATCGGGACTGGATCGTAACTGCAGGATTTAATGAGCAGAATCAGCTGCTTACTACCAATATCCTTCAAAATGGACTCAAACCTGCACAAAATATCTACATTTTATATCTAAAGTACTCTATCGATATATTTTATTCAAAATTTTGTTTCACGTGTCTACCAAATAAACAAATAAAGCTAGCAAGAATAAAAAATCATTATAATTACTTCCCCATATCATTGTCGGTGACGGTCGCCAGTTGAATTGAAACCAGGCCAGATACGCGGGAGTAATTTTAATGTGTCCAAGTGTGTGCGCAGTACGCAAGAGCACTCTCGCTTCCTATAACCCAGTGGGACGGATAACCGACACGACTGGAGAGAAATCAGGGCAGGTCCGACTTTTTACATGCCCATCCGACGCATGGATCATCTTTTTTGTCAGACAATCAGGTGAGAAGCCTGCATTTCCTAACCAAACTTGGAATCAACATTTTTTGTTGTCCAATGCGGGAATCGAACCCACGACCTCCGAGTTGAGAGCCAAGCTCTAACCACTAGACCAGGCGGCTGTAAAAAATCACTACATAAAGTATAAAAACTATCGTACTCAATAATTGTTACGGCCTGTAGCGGGTAGATACGAAAGTTTAATTGCAATTTGTCGAGCGAAATTCGAAGCTCGCAGTTCGCACTTACTTAATTGTTGTACTAATGCCGTTTCGAATTACCTGATTCGACGCTTACAGATAAACGGTTTTGGGTCCAATAAGAAAATAAATACACACGATAAAATAAAATCGTTACACTGCATACCGCCACAGATTAATTAAGAGTTACTATGTAACACCAAATCTTTTTACGTCTGTTAAAGATAAAAAATCGCCGCCGCCACAGATTAATTAAGAGTTACGATGTAACACCAAATCGTTTTTACGTCTGTTAAAGATAAAAAATCGCCCAAGAGCGAACGTAGGGTTCCATACCATTATACCAAATTTGACATGTATTACTTAGTTATTTTTGTATGAAGATTCCAAGTAAGCGCATTTAACAAGTCAAATATCTATAACTCGTGATGTAACAAAGTTATATCTTTATCGCACCTACTTTATAAGGTTCGGAATAGTCCATGTCAAATCGCAATCTGTATCTATCTTGGAGTATAATTCTAGAAACTTCTCTAGGCCTTACGGTCAGCTCATACCCAGACGCGACGCATTTCGGTGTGAACCGACGCTTAGATGTCATTAGTGGGTGCGACCAGGGCTCTAGCTGGACCATTTTTGTACCTATGCATTTCTCGGTTTCTATATGAATTATTTTCTTGTTTTGGCCTTTTTAGACCCCTTTTTTTACGTAGTCGGGTTATTTCCACCATAGCACCTACACTACTGGTCTGATTTTAATAAATGAGGTGTCAATAGATTCGTAATAATAGCCCAAGTAACATAGGCTATATAATTTACGTAGTCGGGTTATTGTTTTTTTATAATAATTGTAGTTATACATTTTCGGGCGGATATTAGGGCGTTAATTAAACTGATTAGTGGTTTCATGAAAGTGAAGACAGTAAAACGTATAATTGAAGCTTGATTATACAACCCCATTGTGAGCTCTAAATGGGTCACAAAGGTCTGATAAGTGGGCTAGAGATAAGACTCTGACAGGGTTGAGGAAGATTAATACCCGTTATTGGTATAATGGGTGTAACTAGTTATTGTTCGCAGAGAAACAGAATACGCAATAGCATCATAATATCTTATACTTTAAACGAGACAATCATGTATGTATATAATCGTAACCTCGAAAAAGGCTGCAAGTATTTACATTAAATTTAGTATGCTGGGAGTTTCGGGGGAAAAAATTGATCTAGCTAGGTTTTATCCCTGGGAATCTGCGAATTTTTAAGATATATATGTGATTTTTTCGTCGTGCAACAATATATCAATAATTTCGCATCTATTATGTCAGTCGGATTGGCAGTTTGGTATGCGTACCTATGTATAATTTTTGCTTTGTTCGAAAATTTGGAATGTCCACCACATTCCAGTCGAATGTCGAAGTCGAATTTCCAGTCGAATTCCAGTTCGAATTCCAGTCAGATAAATATTTTTGTGATTATTTTTATTTATTTAAATTTCTCAGAACTCCGAGCAAAGCTCGGTTACCCAGGTACTTGTATATACAAATAAGTGAAATTAAAGTGTCTGTCTGTAATTTTAAAGTGGCTAAATTATGCATATTACTGTTCGTCTGTCTGTCTGTCTGTCTGCCTGTTTGTTCCGGCTAATCTCTTAATCGGCAGGACGACTTCTCATAAGACTTTTACTGGCAGATAGCTGATGTTATAAGGAATAACTCAGGCTAATTTTATCTTAGGGTTCCGTTTCAAATTGTACCCGCATAAGCCTACAATTTCAACACCAAAAACTACACCTACACCAACCTTCACGTGCAGAACACCTACAATCTACAACCTACAGTGTGGGGCCGAAGGAAATATTACTGCTTATCAGTCAAACCAAACAGAAGAAACTGAACGCCCCTAATATATGACAATCTGACAAACTGCAGACCCAAATTTACGCTACCTAACAGTTAGTATGAGAGAATTTAATTGTAGTTTTTAGAATTTTTCTCGCAATTTATCTAATATTTCTTACTGTTTAAACTTTCCCTAAACTTCTAAAATTATTTCAAGATCAAAATTAAAATCGGTCCACCCGTTCCCGAGTCTTAGCGAAACACATGAATTGCAATCCATTCTTACCTAGGTATATAAAGGTTGTTAAAGTCAATAACAGACAGACAAAAACCAACAATAAACAATGTCGCTAATTATATTATAATCCTACGGCATTTACAATTTTACGGTGAGGTATATAGAAGATTACGTAATTATACGTAAAAAGAGGTAACATTAAATAGAATGTAATTTGTACGGAAATTCGAAGTTCACTCCGAGATAGCATTAAGTTCGTCGGAGTTGAAGCGAGACGAATTTATCTGTCAGATACTTTGGCCTTAATAAACCTTATTGTTCGATATTTGAAAATGATGCCTTTGATATTATGGAACGTAACGGAACAAGGGACACGTTCCTTAACTTTGTTATTCCTACATGACTATGTCGCAATAATAAAGAGTCGAGAAGATGCCAAAACTAAGTATTTGCAGTGGTTTCAAACTTGAAAGAAGAAAATGCATAAGAAGAACACTAAAGTAATTAGATTTTTGTACTTTAGTTGTGATTCTGAATTGTTTTTCTACCACGACGTACGAATTACGACTTTATTGCAATGTAAATAAGTGACGACTAAAATTTATAGAATATTAAAATCTTTTTTTTACGGAAAGCTTCAACAAAAGTGGGATGTGGATGGATTGACTAATTATTATTAGACATCTCTTTTTCCCACCTATTAGCGTGTGTCGTATGGAGAATAAGGAACAATATATATTATCTTCTTCCCCAGTTAATAATCAGGTATATAATATTATTCTAATTAAAGTTATTAATCTGAGGTTTCAGCCGTGGTATGAATTTTTTTGTGCATTTAATTCCTAGTGGTTCTACCTTAAATTGCAGATAAATTTTCGTTTACCTACAAATTTCAGTTAAGGGCACAAGGAAAACAAGATATTTACAAATTACGTTTAATAAGAAAATATCTCCCTTCAGCAAAATTAAATTTCTGGTATTTGTCAGGTTTTTGCACAAAAAATAATTTCAGGTAAATATTTAATTAAGATTTTATTGGATTACTTGTTGCACGTTAATCTTTGAAGTGGCTGCTTAAGTACGATATAAGATACTCTTACAACGAATTCCAAGGATTTTAATATTTAGATAATAATATGTCACTGTTGACGATTTATAAGACTGGGTGGCGGCCACGATCCTGAATCACGCTATCGAAGTTTTTACAGTTCGGCGCTATATTACATACAACAGCTGAAATGACTACACCGAGCGAGGAAGTAGGCTCGGTCAGGCCGAGGGGCCTGACCGAGCCTACTTCCTCGCTCGGTCGGAGATCTCCTTTTAAGGCTTCCACTATTCACACAACTGTACCATAATATTATTTGAATTGTATGTCGATAGATACATCTGTGAACCTCGCAGTTAGAGATATACGGGGTCTCCAAAATCAGTTTATGATAATATCATAAACTGATTTTGGAGTATATGATATGATCCTAAACTGATTTTGGAGTTTGGACCAACTAAAACGCGTTTGACGTTGGTTCGACGTTTACAAGAATACTATTTTGCTGTTTTAATAGATCGAGACTGCATCGAAACTACCTGACTGTGAGGAGGATTATACTGAACTACAGTTTAATCCTCCTCACATTAAGAAAATACCGATACCGCGCGGCGGCCGCGTGACCTTGAAAGCCGGCGCGGCGTATATCGGTGGCGATAGTCGCTTGTTTACGCAAAGCCTAAATAAATAAAAACGTCGCGCTGGTAATTACAAGTTAATCTTACCTTACAACTTACCGCAATCGCACCGATGGCCTATCTGCCAACAGTAGGCTAGCGTGGTGGACTATACTCTTTAGATTAACTCCTCACATTAATGCAGGACCGATACTGCGCGGCAGTCGCGTGAACTTCAAAGTTTGTATGTACCGTTTGCGCAAAGCCTAAATAAGTTGAAACGCCGGCGACCGTACCGTACCGTAACGTAACGTACCGTAACGTACCTTAATCAAACCTATGAACTATCTGCCAACAGTAAACTAGTGTAGTGAACTGCACTGTTCAGACTAACTCTGAGGAGTTAGTCTGAAGAGTGCAGATTAAGGGAGACCTGGCTCCCGCAGTTTGTGTAGGTTGTCGGTTATAATGAACCCATGATCAAGGGCAGTCTTCACATTTAACATAAACACATTTCTAGTCTGTGGTAATACCTACTAGTAATATTATATTGAAACACTGAACACAGCTTCAATAAGGTATAATATCTATAATAATAATTAATTTGTCTTGATACAATGGGTATTGTATCAATATACAACACTGTCGTAAGGCCCTTTCTAAGTGTTTAAATGTCTCTATTGTATTATGAAGGTTAATGCAAGATGTTCCAGGGGCTCTTATCAGAGGCCATAATTTCGCAGAAGGAGGCCGCAGAACGAGAGAGATAGGCAGACGTAGACGGTTTACACAATTCGTTACCCATTGTACGAGTCGCATCCGGTAGAAGAGCGTCCGTTGCCTCGGACTGCTCTCCCGGAGGAAAAGCTGCTGTCGGCGATAGGCTGCTACGATAGTTCTGTTGCTGAAAGCTGAGAATAGTTCGGCGGCCCCGCACCAAGTGAAAGAGGAAGCACCATGGGCTTTTAGTGCGGTAATCCCGGGTACGTTCCTCACCTCGCGCCTGGGAGAGTTCCACATACCCCAGCCGAAGTCCCCAGTCCGCCAGGGGCCATGAAGGATTTCACCATGTTAAAAAAAAGGGGGAGGGATCTCATCCTTACTTTTGATTGACTAGTTAAATAACAGGGAGTATTGATTATATGATTAAAACACTACTAAAGGAATAGTGAAATCTTTATGACCTTTAAAAGATACAGTCACATATTACTAAATAATATAGTTACTTCGTAAGTGCAGCCACAAGCACTAATGGCGGGTCCACATTTGTCCATATTTGATGTATCACGATCAGAAGGTAGATCCAGCAATAATACAGTTACGAATTTACGATCCAGTCCCGATGTGTTGAAACTGCAAAATGTTATTGTCATAAACGTCAAACCAACGCCAAACCCCTTTGAGGTCCAAACTCCAAAAACCAGCTTAGGATAATAAGACGATTCATTTATAATTCAATAAAAGTAAAATGAAAGTGTAAGTCACTTACGAGAATTTATTAATTTATTAATTACGATTAAGGCGTATCGTATCGAGTATTTGTATCATATTTTTGGACGCGCATTTTAACCAACTTATATATATACAAGATAATATTGTTACGCGGGAAATAAAAAGAGAGATTTCCCGTGACAATGTGTTTATTTAAGAAATAGAGGTCGTGGGTAGAAGGCCGTACGGTCTGGTCTAGCCTCTTGGTGTCTGAAGGGTATCGTAGGGGGTCTAAACCACGAGGGGACTTAGCTCAGGGATCCAGGTCTTGAGTCCAGGGGCCAGACCCCTGGACTCAAGACCTGGATCCCTGAAAAAGATAAAATGATATTAAGGACAATTAATTTGATACAAACATCCTAATAATATCTAACAATGCAAGATCGGAAAAATGAAACTACAAATTGAGCACGTGGCCAACCAAAAGGTTTGCCAACAAATTTAACAATGGTGCTAATTTACAGGAAAAAATAATGTGTTTTAATTACAAGCGTGATTTAGCAAACATTCACAACACAGATATTTCAAATTACTCACCCTTACACGGGGTTAAAATATTATAATTATTATAAACTTGTATCTAGAAGAAGTTGAACAACCAAAATTCGGCAGGGAAAAAGGGCGTTGTCCTGTCGCGACAACCCTTTTATACCCCTACTGACATTTGTTTTTTTTTAACCGACAATTAGCGGTAATGCGTAATACAAATGCCACAATAAAGAAATATTAGAGATGAAGCTCTAGTTAGAAGCATTTGCCAATAGATGGCGTTGTCTAGCACATATTAGCTATTATTAATATCGACAACTGCCAATAGATGACGCTATACGCATCGTTATTAGTTATAACGATACGTTAAAAAATGTAGCTACGCTACATTATATATTGTATATATCTTGTAAAACAGCATTCTACCAGACACGATGTGTATCAAGATACGCAATTAGTACGAATGTCGTATCAGATACGGCTTGTACCATTACCGGGTATCTTGTATCCGATACACCGAAATGCTACAAATTTGGACCCGGTGTAAGTTAAAAAGCGTTAGAACCACATAGTAAAAATACTATATAATTACGTACAGAGGATCAGCTTTCATAGAACTATCCAAATTTGGTCAGTGTTGTCACAGAAGATGGGCATATAAGTCTAGCGTCAGTATCTAAGGGGACTATTCGTATACCTACAGACTATCAGCATGCCTTTCAGCGCAATCAATTTAACAGTTTGAGCTTCGTGTTGATAGATCAGTTTAATTATAAACCATTAGTGAATGTAGCCTACCAACTCAGTTCTAATGAAGCAACTGACATAATATGTGATATTAATTTTGTGCTATCTTCAATTAGAATATAATTACATTCAATATTATTAGCCAAATTATCCTACTAATATTATAAATGTGAAAGTTTGTGAGGATGGATGGACGTATGGATGGATAGATGGATGTTGGTAACTTTTTTTACGCAAAAAACGGAACTGAACTACTGAACGGATTTTGATGAAATTTAGTAGGGTACTAGCTTGAGCTCTGGATTAAAACAGGCTATTTTTCATCCCGAAAAAGTACAGTATTCCCGTGGGATACTGTATTTATGCGAGCGGAGTCGCGGGCAACAGCTAGTAAATTATAATCTACGGGTAGTTCCTGGAAAAGCCATGGATATTATTAATTTTAACAATAATTTTAAAAATTATAAATAGGTATTTTCATCGTGACTTAACAACGCATGAAAAAACAATTTATGATTTATCATAATTCAAAAGAGGTTCTACGAAATGATATTATATATTTTGAGTAACAAATATTATCTAGGTAAAAATTATCTAGGTAGGTGAAAATCGACCCTAGTGGTCGATTTTCACCCATAATTCATATAATATTTACGTTCGAACCTTATAACACCTAAATTAACACCTAACCGAAACGATACGCGACGCTAGGCGGTGCTGCATTTTAATGGCTCCTTCCCATATGGCAACTTTCCCATCTCGCAACCCTTATAATATTTTGATAAAAATTAGCGTGTCGTTACCTTCACATTCTTCATACATTTAGTGTTATTTGATACATTCCGCTTCAAGAGATCGTATACGTTTTATTTAAGTTTAATATTTTGACGACCTCTATGGCTCAGTGGCTTGGCGCCAGAGGAACAAAAAGTTTTCTATGTTCCTGGGTCATGAATGTGTATTAAATATGATTTTAATATAATACAAATCTTAAATATTTCATGTATATTATATAAGTATTAAATATACTTCCCGTTGTCTGATATCTGTAACACAAGTTCTTCGGATACTTAAGTACGGGGCCTGATGGATGGATGGAGGATGTAAAGCGTCCATAGATATTATTATTATTATCGTGACCCGATTAGTTTTACAGCAAATTTGAGTAGCTTTCAGATTTAATTATTATCATTGATTCACAAGGCTGTAGCTATGTGTTTATAAAGTGTGTGTGTACGCACAAGTGTGCAGTGTATGCACATATGTATGTTCTGATGTCATAAGAAACTTGTATCTCTTTGTAAAGTGCACAAAGTTCAACATTAAATAGCTATTTTAAAAATGCAGCGCTGCGTAGCGTCGAGTATCGTCGAAGTTTAATCTGACCCTAAGAGTTCCTTGTACTACTACGGAACTCTAAAAAGTTAACACTCCTGACTGTACTAGACTTGGCTAGCTAATTTTAATTGCTGTGTACCTATTCAAGATTAAAGAGGTTTCTTGAGGAATGGCGCTTACTTTTGTTTTTTGCTCTACATATTGTGCTCGCGGATCTTAATTAGTATTAAAGGAGGATGGGAGGATGATTATTACGCTTTTACACTCATTAATTCATTGAGCACTATAAAGTATTACTATTGTACAAGCACATGTTATATATTCAGCACATATTTTTATTACTATTGTACAAGGGTATCTAAGTAAGAGCATTCAGAATTAAACCGCTAAAGATAATTAAATAATAAACAAAATTAAAAATTTAAGTAACGCCCGAATTGTCAAACAGTGAGCAAGCTGATGATGATGAATTATGTCTAAGAACATTTGGGATCTTGTCAGCTTTCAAACTAAAAAAACTAGATCAAAATCGGTTCATCTGTTTGGGAGCTACGATGCCCCGTACACACATTCACAGACTTACCCTCTGTTATCGTCGCGGTTTAATAAAATTAACTGTCCTTTCATATCTGGGATAAGCACATAGGCTACTTTAAATTACGCTAAATATATCGTATCAACCTACCTAAGAAACATCGATTTTATCCTACATAACCGGTTTTTGACCCCCGACGAAAACCGAAGGTTGTTATAAGTTTGACTGTCAGTCTGTGTGTCTGTTCGTGTTCGAGATACGATATCTCCCAAACGGATCAACCGTTTTTGATCAAGTTTTCTTTGTTTAAAATCTGACATGATCGAGAGTGCTCTTAGCTATAATTAATCATCTTCAGCTAGCTCAGTGTTTGAATATTCGGTGGTAACTTTTTTTTTCAATTGTGTTTTTTTCGTAAGAGAATATTTAACACTAGCATTAATTGCCCGCGGTTTCGCCCGCGTGAACTTAAATTTTTAACTTTCATCCCCTATTTTACCCACCTGAATTTTATTTTAGAAAACACTGGAATACGTAATTCATAATTTTTTTCGTACTCAATTCATACGAAATATCATGCAAATAATATGTCCAAGGAATAAAAAGTTTCATACAAACTTTAATCACTGATTTTACCCCCTTGCGGGTTGAATTTTGAAAACTCCTTCCGTAGTGGATGCCTACGTCATATGAGAAATACGTGTGCAAGATTTCAAATTTCTAGCCTGAGGTTTGGCCTGTGCGTTGATACATCAGTCAATCAGCTTTGCCTTTTATATAATATATATATAATATAAATATCGGTTAGAAATATTTGCATTTCTAACCGATATTTATATTACATATATTATAAACGACGGTTTCTATTTGGCAAATAAAATTTTAATTCGCAACGCGGTAAGAATTACACTCAAGAAACATATTGTATGCATTATGCGATTGCATACGACCGACAAATTGTTTGCGAGTGCTATTTGCACTGCTCTCGAGGGAGGGTCGAGTATAAAACACTTTCTGAGGAATGAAGTAAGGAGTTTACATGAATATTATTTCAACCCGAGGATTGCACATGACCGTAAAATTAGTAAGGGCCAAGTCGTTGCCAGCGACTTCGTCCGCATAATAGAATATATGTATATCCAACAGTAACCGCACATTTTTCCAGAACAAACAAGTATGTGTTAAACAAGGCCCAAGGATGCAAACTTTTTACACGATTCAGTCCTGTATTTTCAGCACAAAGTAAATGATATATACTTGTCAGTCAGTAACGGTTATCTTTTATATAATAATACAGGTGAATGACCATAGAGGGCATAGACTAGAGTAGGCGCATCTATTTTGTGAACGTCAGTGGCCGCGTGAGGAGCATTTTGACGCCTGTTTTAATGACTATTTCATGTAGGAATACACCAATCCTACTACTATTATAAATGTCAAAGTTTGTGAGGATGGATGGAGGTGGTAGCAATTCTGGGACATATTAATTCGAGCTAAATAAATATGTCCCACAGCTGCAGCTATTTTAGTTTGCAGTGAAGGTTTATATTTTAAAAAAGTTTTTACGAGAACGTAACAATATTAAGATCGATTTTAACTTCATTTGGGTCAATTTACACCCAAACAAAACGATACGTGACATGGCGCTGCATTTTCAAGATGTCTATTAAAAATGAACTTTATTAATTACACAAGAAGATACACGTTTCGTATGACATCAGTCATATGGATATTTTAAGCAATGCTCTAGTGTTCCGAATAGCTGTCGAAGATTTCTGAATCAAGTCTGATATGAATTCAACCTTTTGTTATTAACATATAAGCTTGAGCAGATCTACAAGTATGCAGTGTAGATAATAACCCAACCAAGAGCATGTCAGGACATGTCTAAGGAGGGTTCCGTAACTATCAACGCATAATAGATTTTTTTCTAATTATTTCAAAGTTATTGTTCGATTTCATTCAAAATAATTTTCCTAAAGTGTTTTTAGCATGATCTATCAGCATGGTAACTTACGAGTGTCCATTTCCTATAATTTAGAAATGCTAGCGGGGGCCAACTTATAAACCACTTTGGAGGCCGATTACTCGATAATGGTTGACTTTGTAAAAGAGTCACATTTGAAACCACCTTTATTTTAAAATATCTATTCAACGATACCTCACACAATGGGGTAGAATGATAAAATATTTATCATCCCCACTTCACGTCATGTATGAAGAGCTACCCCTAAAATATAAAATTATTATTATTTTAATGATGATGATTGAACTGAGATCTATACACAATCTATAACTACACTAAATTTCATCCATTTATATTCATAATTACAGAAGCTAGAAGCGCAGACGGACGGACAGAGCGAAACTATAAGGGCTCCTATTGTGTATTACGAAACCCTAAAAATGACAAAACATATAATTTCGTTGTCCTTTTCAAAAAAAATAAAACTGGCGTGTAATATCTACCTAGGTTTGATAAGTCAAAAGAGGTAGAGATAGCTAGTTAAATTGATTAATTTCGATATCAATTATTCAATGGCCTAATTAAACATGAAATATGAAATAGAGATAAGGAAGTAGCTCACATTCGGGTGGTTTATGTGTGGTTTCACGATATTTATGCCGAAGTAAAATTTAGTTTTGTTAAAGTTAGTTTAGTTTGGTAAAGTAAATTAATTGGTTGTGAGCTACGGGACGCCTTTTGTTGGATATCAGAGTTCATCCTTTGTGAAAACCTCCTTGTCACAAGTCGGCAAAGAAGTTAGCGAGTCGAAATCTTCTAAGATGTTTTGTAAGCAGCACCTACTATTCTGTCGCCTGCTATGGGTGATGGTAAGTGCTTACCGTCAGGCAATGTGTCCATTTATATCACCGACATCATTCTTGTTATCTTAGGGTCAGCTCACGCCGAGACACGACGCGAACTTTATTGACTACACAAAAATATCCGTTACCAATTCACTCCGAGTCGCGACGCGCCGCGTCATTTTTTTTCACTACTTGTTGGCTACACAAAAATATACATAATAGTTATATATATATAAGATGTATCGGAAGTGCAATTAATAAAGTTAAATTTCGAATATCTTAAAAAAGGCGCGCCGCGTCGCGTCTTGGTGTGAACTGACGCTTATAAATCTTGCTACATTACAAAATATTTAAGCAAAAGCTCATGAGATTTTGTGAAAATCAAAGTACGTGTAGCGTCCTTGATTGACTCTAAGTACACACTTTTACTTGATAGAGATGAAATAAAACTAGAGTTACGAATAATAAAAATAAACTGATTTATTGATCCTTGATATGATCAAATGACCCGGTGTGCAAGCACGCGCGATCGCCTTCATAGATCTGAACGTACAAAATTATATTTAATAATTATTAGTTAGTATAGACGACCTCTGTGGCTCAGTGGTTCAGCGCGTTGGGGCTCAAGCCGGGGGTCGCGGGTTCGAATCCCGCCTAAGGAACAAAAAGTTTATCTGTGTTCTGGGTCATGGATGTGTATTAATTTATGTGTATAATATAATAGAAATCTAAAATGTATGTATAGTAGTATGAAAGTATTAAATATACTTCCCGTTTTCTGATACCTGTAACACAAGTTCTTCGGATACTTAGCACGGGGCCAGATTGGCGTGCTGCGAAGCATCCATAGTTATATTTATTTATTAATCATTAATTAATTATGCGCGTGTCACAAACCGCTGATGCCTTAAATGATGCCTTAAATGCATCGTACAGTACGTTAAACTCAATAAACGTACGGTTTCCGCGAAACTGACAGATATTGATGACATAACGGATAAAGTACTACAAAATATTTTCTCTATACGCTGAACGCTAAACTCTCTCTGTGTTTAGAGCAGGTGCGTCACGTTTCCGATAGATGCTTATTCACAAGCATGATCCGCTTACTTCCACTTTAGTTTCGATCTAACACGATGTGAAAATGTGTGCAGTGCACACACTAGTGTTGCCTAAAATCGGTCTTGGTCTTGCAGTCTTCGTCTTGTTCTTGCATTGTTGCAAGAACAAGACCGCCTAAATTTAGCAAGACCAGGACCAAGACTGACTGTGCAAGATTTGAGCAAGAACAAGACTAAGCCTGCGAGACTCTTGCGTCTTGCAATTAGGACTAAGTGTAATTTCAGGGAGTATAGGAGTTCCGGTTATACGCTTAGGGACTCTATAGTCTACGACACGCAAAAAAAATAATTTTGGTACTTACTGTTCACGAAAATCTACTGAACAGATGTTGATGAAATTTCTTATGGTAGTACCTAATATAATAAGCTCTTAATTAACACATCGGCAACTTTTTATCCCGAAAAAGTATACTGAGTGTTCCGTGGGATGAAATTAAACACAAAATTAGGCACAGACCATGCACAGACATAGCTTACAGCTACCAAAGCGTAATTAACCTTAACTTTATTAAGTTCAGTCGGCGACTTTAAAGCTATGTTATTTTATTCTTGTCTACTAAACACAGAAACTACTGGACCGATTTGAAAAATTCTTTCACTAATATAAAATATAATCCTAAATTATCTCCGATGAATATAGGCGAATATAGAATATACGTCTTATAGTTTTTAGTGATTTAACCTTTAACTGCCCGTGCGCGCGCGAACCGCTCCGACGCGCCGAGTGTGTTTGACCCATATTCTTTCGAAACTTCTTTGTAAGATGTTAATTATTTTTTATACTAGCTACTGCCCGCGGCTCCGCCCGCGTAAATACACTATACATTACATTTTCAGGGAATAGTACATTTTGTATGTGGGTATGTGGTATTCCCCGTAGTCTACGTCTGCCAAATTTATCTATATAATATATAAAAGGCAAAGCTGATTGACTGATGTGTTGAACCATCAGTCAATCAGCTTTGCCTTTTATTGGACACAGGACCTTAAGGCTAGAAAATTTAAATTATGCACACATATTTCTCATATGACGTAGGCATCCACTAAGGAAGGATTTTTTTTAATTTAACCCCCAAGGGGGTAAAGTCGGTGATAAAACTTGGACATACTTGCATAGTATTTCGTATGAATTGAGTACGGAAAAAATAATGAGTTACGTTATCTCAGCGTTTTCGAAAATACAGCACCTAAGAAGATAAAATAGGGCATGAAAGTTTGAAACCTAATTTCACGTGGAAGCGTAACAACCAAACTCACATTCAAATTTATTATATTATTAGTAAGCAATAAGAATTACCTAACCATATTGTAAACTCCTAAAGTAAAGGGTAGGGTAGGTACTAGGTATCTACAAAAAACTAATTAGAACACAAACACGGTTGACGGTGTTCCCGCAGGATAGGTACTGTTGGTTGGTACAGGATAGGAGTATAATAGCCGCGCGTAAAATCTAGTACCTAACTTACATTTTTGTCTACTAAACATGGATACTACAGGACCGATTAAAAAGAAACACCATTAGAATCCAACATTATCATAGCCTAAGAACATGGGTGATAGAATATGCTTACAGTTTTTGTGTTAATCCTATATCGTGCGCCAGGGCAAAGCCGCGGCGCGCGTCGCGTGCTGAGGGTGTCTAATGTTTATTTGAAGCAAAAAAAATCGAAATCCTAAGTTTTTGTAAGATGTTAAATAATATAATATTAAGTGTTGAAAATAAAATTTGATTTTGACTTTCTCGTTGCGAATTGCAACTTGCACATCGATTAAGCTTCTGTGGCTTATTGCGCAGATCTGGATTAAAATTAACCCTAGGTAAAAACATGTTACTTATATCTCTCGTTCTTTGTATTTATAAAAGACAAGGCATGATATTTTAACAAGGGTTAGCTTTAATCCTGATCTGCGCAAGTGGGCAATTACAAAAACCAATACGAACACGAATACCTTGCAATATAAATAAGTTATATAAGTATATATTTCTCTACTAAACACGGAAAATATAGGACCGATTTGAAAAATTCTTTCACCAATAGAATCCTATATCTATGCCTACATTATCGTCGATGAACAAAGGTGGTAGAATATTGTTTGGTTCACTTATAGTGAACAGTTTTTGGTAAAAAATAAAAACCTATATCGCGCGCCCGTGAAACGCGCGTTGCCCCATCGTCCGCACGCGGCCCGCGGGCCTTTGGATTGTGGAAATAATAAAGTTATTAGTATTTAGTTAATGCCTATATACCTACATAATTATGCGTATGAAAATAAATGTCATAATAAATAAACCCCTCTTAAGTTAAGTGTAAGTTAAGTATACAAATCACAACTGCTTTTATTTACGTGCCTATGTGTGTTTACACATAGGCACGTAAATAAAAACAGTCAATATATCACCCAACATTCAACAATGTTAATTAATTAGGTAATAAAACTTTAGTTTAAATTACAATAACCTTTGTATGTTCAACAGCAGCAAACTCCAAACTCCAAACTTATAACTCATATGAATGGTCAATATATTTTGTCTTTATTCAATAATATTTAATCATTTGAAAATGGTACTAAATAACCCCATTTATATAATAATCTCTGATGTGATAATGTCTGTGTGCCTGTGTAATATAATGTCTGATGTGATTTTTCATAAAAAAAAATACAATAATCACATCAGACAGAAATCCAAATTTCAAATTATTTAGAAAATTAAATTTTAAATCTCCTAGTATTATGTTTAAGCGAAGTAGGATCAACGTAAATATTGCTAGGTAATAGGTATCTCTCTCTTTCATTAGTAAAACTTCCTTAAAGTAAATACTTTATTAATCCGATTAACTATATCATATCAATCAATAGATCCGAGATCGCACGATCGTAAACGTGATCGAAAACGATGTCTATGGTTTGACTATTTCAAATCAGTGAGCCAATAGTTCGTTTGGCTCAAACTGACCCAATCGAGCCATGGTTCATATGGTTCGGTAATAAATCAGTGAATCAAACAAATACTAGTGACCGAATCAATTTCATACGAGTGAACTATTAAACCAAGTGAACCGCGCAACCCGGGTGTTGTTCGTTCGTTCGCGAACGACATATGCTTAATAATAGGCTAATAGGTAATTGCGACTCTTGCTGCAAGACCAAGAACAAGACCAAGACCAGGTGTATTGGCGCAAGACCAAGACCAAGACTGGCTAAGTTTCGTCTTGTTCTTGCATTTGGGCAACACTTGTACACACTATCGGTTCTACACTACGAGTACCTACAACTACTGCACAATGTTTTGGACTTTGGATAAAGCTAACAGCCTCCGTGGTCTATCAAGTCAAATTCCTTTATTGCTAGAATGTGGTACATAATGGTCTTAAATATCTAGTGGTTAGAGCTTGACTCTCCGCTCGGAAGTCGTGGGTTCGATTCCCGCATTGGAACAACAAAAAATGTTGTTTCCAAGTTTGGTTAGGATAATGCAGGCTGATCACCTGATTGTCTGATAAGAAAGATGATCTATGCGTCGGATGGGCATGTAATAAGTCGGACCTGCGCCTGATCCTCGCCAGTCGTGTCGGTTATCCGTCCCACTGGGTTATGAGAGTAAAGGAAGAGAGAGTGCTCTTGTGTACTGGGCACACACTTGGGCTCTATAAAAAATACTCCTGCTTAACTGGCCTGGTTTCTGAAACCGGCCACCGTCACCGAAATCGGTGTGGGGAGTTATATAACGCATACGTATCGGATCAAACGATTTCATTACGTACGTAATGCGCACATAGTTTTATATTTGACTAGCTGTTGCCCGCGGCTGCGCCCGCAGAAATATAGTACCGGGCGTCCCACGCGTATATCGTACTTTTTGAGGACAAAGGCCTATGTTTTAATCCAGAGCCTAAACTACTACCATACCAAATTTCATCGAAATTCGTTCAGTAGTTTTTGCGTCAAAGAGTAACATACATCCTTCGATCTGTTATATCCCGCATCTGTGCCCTATCATGCTCACCCTAGCTTTCCGACTTTGCTGATCCCGCATTTCTCCTATCGTCCTACGCTTCAGTCCAGACCCCTTCAGGGCATTCCATCTCCGACTCCTGACCGTTACAGTTGTCTCAATTCTAATTTCTTTGTTTTATTGAAGTACTATTTCAGTTAATTGTAATAAATCTTTTTTTTTAATGGGAAAATAGTAATCCCGTATAACAAATTGGTGGCAGCGGTGGGATTTTTAAAAAATAATCCTGGGTACGCCTCACGAACGGTAAATAAATCGAATTCCAATATTCTAAATCCTAAACAAATCGAAAGTGTAACGAGTCCGCGGTTCCCGAGTTCCTGTTCGGTACATCAATTTCGCCGGGTCCAGCGCGCTGAGCTCCACGAAGTCCAGCAGCCGACGCCGTCCGCACGCCGCACGGATGTTTATACAAGCCCTTTATCGCCGCATTCCTGTGAGTCGTTCATTTATTCTACTTTGGTCATTGCAATTTCTTTTGTGTTTTTGTATCTTTATTATTTGTAGTGTTTTGTATAAAGTTAAAATGTCGGAATCTCGAGCGCCTAGTCCTAAATTTGAAGTAAATATTAATGAACCCGAGGACGAAACAGTCCCATCCTCTCAACCTGGGCCTCTCATCAGGTCCAAAAAGAAAACGCAGACCATTACTTCGCCAAAAGTGGAGTTAGATCTCTCTACCTTACTTAAATTCATCAAACCCTACGATGGCGCTAGGGAATCGTTGAATTATTTTCTTGTTAATTGCAGTAACGCCCACGATTTAGCTTCCGAACAACAAAAAGATATCGTTTTTAAATATATCCTATGTCAATTACAGGGTAGAGCCCAAACGACCTGCTCAATAAAAGAATTTGTAAACTGGTCACAATTAAAAGATTTTCTTAAAATACAATTTAGTGAACGGAAACACTACGCACATTTGCTAACAGACTTGCAAGAATGCAAACAGCAAATAAACGAATCTGTTAGTCAATATGCCCTAAGAGTCGAAACATGTTTGTCACAATTACTAACAGAAGTTTCAATTGCACACGGTAGCAAAAGTAGAGAAATGATAGGTCGCACTGCAGCAATGGAAGAGCTAGCTCTCCATCACTTTCAAATGGGACTTGTACCTCGTATATCAAACGTAGTGAGGTGCAAGTCACCTAAAACATTAAGCGAAGCAATAAATATAGCCATTTCCGAAGAGAAAATTCAGCAATTTTTATACAAACAAAATCCCCAACCTAAATCGCTTTCTTCCAGGCCTAGTTTTAACGCCAACCGCCGATTTCAAAATCAAAATCCTAATAATTATAATAATCGCTTCCCAAATCCCAATAAGCGTTACAAATATAATAATAGCAACCGCGTTCCAAATCAGAGTGGCGCTAACTCACCCCCGGTTTGCCGTTATTGTAAGAATGTTGGTCACACGATTGATGAGTGTAGGAAACGGGAGTACAATAATAATAGGAATCAAAATTTTAATAGACCAAATTACCAACGAGTTAATTTTACATCTTTTAACGACGAAAATCCTCGTGAACAAATTAATGCCGAAGAAGGTTATGATACCGTCGACGACGTCCCAAAAAACGTATAAGCGTCTCGTCCTGTTGCCGTGCGGGACCTAAAAAACTTCAAATCGGCACAAAATTATCCACTGTTTCCTCTAGAGTCACGCAACAGGGTAACCAGCCCCAAACTGAAGACTCCTTAATTAATAAGAATAATAAATTATCCTCTGTTTCCTCTAGAGTCACGCAACAGGGTAACCAGCCCCAAACTGAAGACTCCTTAATTTATAAAAATAAAAAATCATCCACTGTTTCCTCGAAAGTCACACAACAGGGTAACCAGCCCCAAACCGGAGACTCATTAACTAGTAAAATTACTAAATCTACGCAACCCCGCTACATGGGCAAGTTGCATAAATCCACTGTATCGAGTTCAAAACCCACTGTATCGAGTTCAAAATCCACTGTATCGAGTTCAAAACCCACTGTATCGAGTTCAAAATCCACTGTATCGAGTTCAAAATCCACTGTATCAAGTTCAAAACCCACTGTATCGAGTTCAAAATCCACTGTATCGAGTTCAAAATCCACTGTATCGAGTTCAAAATCCACTGTATCGAGTTCAAAATCCACTGTATCGAGTTCAAAATCCACTGTATCGAGTTCAAAACCCACTGTATCGAGTTCCAAAATCCACTGTATCGAGTTCAAAATCCACTGTGTCAAATCCTAATTCCACTGTATCTATTAATCCTAAATCCTCTGAATCCAAATCAAATATTTTTGAGATAATTAATGATCCTACAAAAACACTCCTACCATATGTCCTGGTTGACTCCCCTGTTTCAGAATTCCCACTTACCTTATTAGTAGACTCTGGATCCTCTGTAAGCCTAATAAAAAAATCATGCCTATCCAATTTCCCTAAACTCACTAAAGAATATATTAACTTAAAAGGAATAGATTCCTCAGTCGATTCCATACAAACTCTGGGACATTTTAATCTTAAAATCAAGTTAGCTAAATCCGGTATTACTCACCAATTCCATGTTATTGAAAATATACACTTACCATACGATGGCATAATAGGGTCGGACATGCTAAATTCTAATAACTGCAAAATCGATTATAATAAAAATTTATTGTTATTCGCAAAAATGTCTCTTCCACTATATTTCCGAGATCCAGCCTACATTATTCCTGCTAGAAGTGAAACCGTCGTTGAATGTTCCGTCATAAACCCTGAAATCAAAGAAGGATTAATTTTAGACCAGCACATTTCAAATAATTTATTAGTAGCAAACTGCTTAGTAAAAGTCAAATCAAATAATCGCATTAATATAACAATAGTTAATACTTCCGAAGAATCAGCTACAATTAACTCAAATTTAAAATTAAAATTGACACCATTTGATACAAGAGACTTTGAGAAAAATCCCACTGTTTCTGTAAATAAAATTGATAGAACACAACCTACGGATAATTTAAGACGGACAACCCGAGTTCTTAATCAACTTAGAGTATCACACTTAAATAACGAAGAAAAATCTGCTCTCTTTAATCTCTGTGCTACTTTCTCTGACATTTTTCACTTACCTGACGGAAATTTGACACATACTAATGCCCTGAAACACGAAATCAAAACGACTTCTGACATACCAATACATACTAAGTCTTACCGATTCCCTGAAGTCCACAAAGCTGAAGTTCGTAAGCAAATTGAAAAAATGCTAGAACAGAATATCATTGAACCCTCCGATTCACCATGGTCTTCACCCATATGGGTGGTTCCAAAAAAATTAGATGCATCTAACGAACAAAAATGGAGAGTTGTTATTGACTACCGTAAATTAAATGATGTAACAATAGGAGATACTTACCCGCTTCCTCAAATTGCAGAAATCCTAGATCAACTTGGTAATAATAAATATTTTTCCACAATGGACTTAGCTTCCGGATTCCAACAAATCCCTTTAAATGAATCAGATAAACTAAAGACCGCTTTCAACGTTCCAGAGGGACACTACCAATTCTCTTTCGGGCTGAAAAACGCGCCTGCTACTTTCCAAAGGCTTATGAACACTATTCTATCAGGACTTCAGGGTATTCGCTGTTATGTATTTCTTGATGACATTGTTTCCTATTCGTATGACCTTGACTCACACATCGAGAATTTGACTGCTATATTCCAAAGACTACGTAAATTCAATCTGAAACTCCAACCAGACAAATGTGAATTTCTAAGACGAGAAGTAGGCTACCTAGGACATATAATAACTGAAAAGGGAGTAAAACCAAATCCTGACAAGGTCAAAGCTGTTAAAAACTTTCCTGTTCCCAAGTGTCCAAAAGACATAAAATCCTTCCTAGGCTTAGTCTCATATTATCGCCGATTCATCCATGAATTCTCTACTATTTCCAAACCACTTACAAATTTACTAAAAAAGAATGTCCCTTTTAATTGGGAGAATCAACAATAATTATCCTTTGAGACACTGAAATCCAAACTTACTACTGCTCCTCTTCTAGCCTATCCTAATTTCACACAACCTTTTATACTAACCTGTGATGCGTCAAATTATGCAATAGGTGCTGTCTTGTCCCAAGGACAGATTGGTAAGGACCAACCAATAGCCTTTGCGTCTCGAACCTTGAATAAAAGTGAGTTACAGTACCACAGAAAAAGAATTGCTCGCCATTTTTTTTGGCTGCAAAACATTTAGACCCTATCTTTTTGGACGTAAATTTCAGATAGTGACTGATCATAGACCATTAAAATGGTTATTCAATCATAAAGATCCTAGCAGTAAACTGCAAAAATGGAGATTAAAATTAGAAGAATTAGAATATGAAATTGTTTATAGAAAAGGTAAATTAAATTCAGCAGCTGACGCACTCTCAAGGTACCCTGTTAATCCAATTTATCCTGAAAACAAAGAACTTACCAATCCTAGCAATGACCCTCAACTACTGTCCACTCCGCCAAATCCAACATCTCCTGCTGATGTACCTGATGTATCTATGTCTCCTATCGATTTTAATGTTGATTTTCCAGAATTTCAACATGACATACTTGATTACTTACCCATGACTGATGAACTGGTAACAGACACTGAAAATCCTATTCCCTACACTGACTCTAATAATACAAATCCTAACTCAGACACTGATCCTAATAATAAAAATGTAAATACTCACCCTGAGCCAGGAACTTCAGCACAACCGGAATCTTCTATACCTGTTGATATTCCTATTCCTGATAACATTGATAAAAACGTATCTACTTACCCCGAACCAGGATCTTCAATACCACTGGAATCTCCTACGTCTAACTTACCTGTGATCGTCGATAAACCTCCTACGCCTGACTTACCTGTCGTCGATGAAAATTATTCTAAATTCCTAAAATCTCCTACTAGACCTTATAATACCATAATCAATGAACATAATGAAACTCTTCTAAAGTCATCGCAAAAATTATTAATTGTACCTACTTCAATAGACTTAGACGAGTCGGTACCATATGTACAAGATTTATTAAGTAATTGTTCAAATCCTATTGTCGAAGAATTTCTGAAAATGGAAAGAGAATTGTATACTTTTAACCCTTTAGTTATTGAAGATAAAATTTACCTCTTTTTATATTTTAAAGTGAATCATTTCGATGAATGTACTTACCCTGACTTATTCAAAGCTCTGAAGTATACACGTGATCAGATAATTATGTCATACCCTACATCACATCAAGTCGCTGTAACGGACTTTAAAAGTCCCTTTGATAAGTTCTCTTTTGTTAAAACATATAATATATTAGGATATCTTTTCGATTCCACAAATATTCAATTACACATATATCATAATAGCATTATGTATCCGTCGTTAAGCGAAATAAAAAAGATATTAAAAGAAAACCATGATATACCTATTTCCGGTCATCTAGGAGCAAACAGAATGTGTGACAGAATAAAAGAAAAGTATTATTGGAAACGTATGCGAGCTGACGTCGAACATTACGTTAAATCATGCACCCTTTGTCAAGAAAACAAAGCTTTCAGACAAATAAATAGAGCACCGATGCAAATTACTAAAACTTCTACCGCACCGTTTCAACGCATATCTCTTGACATTGTGGGACCCTTACCGGAAGTAGGTACCGCAAAAATCAAATTTATTATGACTCTACAGGACGATCTTACGAAATATTCAGTCGCGTATCCCATAAGAACAATAACAGCTGAAGAGACCAGCGAATGTCTACTTCATTTTATTTCACTATTCGGAATTCCAAAAACGATACTTACCGATCAAGGCACAAATTTTACTGCTGATTTATTCAAAAAGACTTGCAACTTTCTGAAAATAAAATAAAATTTGATCAACTCCTTACCATCCTCAAACTCAAGGAGCACTTGAGCGTAGTCACTCTACACTCAAGGAGTATCTCAAATCCTTCGTAAATGAAAATCAAGATAATTGGTCCCGATATGTATACACAGCTATGCTATCTTATAATACGGCTGTTCATACCACTACAAAATTCACACCTTACGAACTCGTATTTGGCCATAAGCCATATCTTCCAGATTCAGTTTATAATTCAAACATCAATGACGCCACGTATCCAGAATATGTCAAAATGTTACAACATCGATTAAAGCATGCTCGGGAGAAAGCGATTGAGAACATCATTAAGTCAAAACAAAATTCAAAAACTTATTATGATAACAAAACAAGACCCGTGTCTTATAAGGTTGGAGATTTGGTTTATTTAAAAAATCATTTACGCTTAAGGAAGGCCTTATCCCCTCAATGGAAAGGTCCATACAAAATTGTTAAAGTTCATGGCTATAATACTGTTTCTCTGCTCAATAACCGTAGACATGTTAAACATCATGTTGATCAAATCAAACCAGCATCGGTCCAATCTTTATAGTAAGAATAAAATAAAATTTAAAGTAAAATAATTTTATGTAAATTTCTTTCGATTTCAGCATTTCAGCCTTAGTGGCTCAAGACTCTATTCAACAAATAAATTCAAGTCCGGGAATTTACTTTGATCCAATAGGACAGTTAAAAATATGTTCAGATTATTTAGATGTTGTCACTCCAGTAGACATATCGCATTTTCAATCGAATATAACCAATATAAATTCAATTCTTGGCACATTACGATTCTTATGCAACAAAGTAGAAATAGAATTTGACGATACCCTAGAATGTCATAATGTATTACAACCACTTACCATTAGAAATGACGAGTTGGTAGAAGATTATAATTCCATATCACATTTAATTGATCACATATTCCGTAGATCTGCATGGTTTCGTGGTGTAGGTTCTGCTTTTAAAACCATTTTTGGTACTCTTGATGAAAATGACGCCATCAAATACGATGAAGCTATACGAAATGTACAATCAAATCAAAAAGAGTTTGCTTCATTAATCAAAGATAATATTCTCATAACAACTACTATTTTAACAAATATTAACGTTACTTTAAGAAAAATAAAAGTTAATGAAGACAACCTTAATGAAGCTATCGACAACCTCTCTAACAAAATAAATAATATATCTACGATGTCTAAAAGCCTAATAATGAAAACTAATATGATTACTATATTAAATAGTCTAGAAGCAAGTATTATAACTTTATCATTTCAAATAGAGGATATTGTTAATGCAATTATGTTTAGTAGCCAGAATATACTACATCCAGCTATATTACCGCCTAGTCATTTATACTAGGAGCTTGTCGATAACTTTCGTCACTTACCTGTTGATGCGAAATTACCTGTAAACCTAGAATTAAATGAAATGTTTACTCTCATTAATGTCTCTAGTGTATTTAGTTATAGTGTTAGCTATAAAGTTGTGTTTATCCTTAGAATTCCTCTTGTATCCTTAAAAGAATATAATCTATATCATAATATTGCTCTTCCGACACCACACGATGTATCTAAACCTAGTTATTATACTTATGTTGTACCTAGTAATAAATATATTGCAATGACCAATGACAAAAGTGCATATTGTAACTTAGACTCGCTACGGGAATGCAAAGCGATGAATGCCCGAACCTATATCTGCGACGTGACCACGATCTTCTCCACCAGCGAGCATCCGAGTTGTGAAAGTGAATTACTAGTGAATACCATAAAAGCTCTACCAGTGCAGTGCAAAACCGGAAGTGTTAACGGCCAAATCGATATTTGGAAATCTATCTCGAACAATAAATGGATATTTGTACAATCCATTTACACTAAAGTGTTAATTGAATGTCATAACAAAACAAATGTCGATCTAAATGTAATAGGTACAGGAATTGTTTATGTACCCAATAATTGTATTGGTTATTCTAAACATACAAAATTAATACCTAAATCTCAAGCTGTGAAATTTAGAGTAAATAAGATATTTTCTAATGTCAATATAATAAATGATTGTAATATGTCAATATAATAATGTTGTAATTTTAAGATAAATGATGGAGAGAATAGTGAGTTTCATACTATAGATTTACAAAATTTCGATCTAGACACGATTAGTAACGGAAATATATTAAAGTTCAAATCATTAACAAAAGAAACTGACAAAATCATTAATCAACACAGTTACATTAAATATGAAGCACATTATTCTTCCACTCTTGTAGTTATTTCTTTGATTATTTTTGGATTTTGTGTTTTTAAATGTTTAGTTTTAATAAAAGGGTACAACTGTCGTCATCCTTACATCCTTCCACGATTTTCCCAACCTCCTTCCGTCAATACATCTCCAACACAGGAAACCCAAGATGAACCTTCTTCTTCTTCTTCTTCTTCTGGCTCCTCTCCTCCTTCCATTCCTCTTCAAGACCTATCTAAAGACAAAGCTAAACCTAAACCTATTCCTACTCCTAGCCTTAGAATCCATGTTTGAATTCCTTTATTTCGTTTTCCATAAACTTCGACCCCGAAGTTTAGTCTACCCCGGGGAGGTGTTATATCCCGCATCTGTACCCTATCATGCTCACCCTAGCTTTCCGACTTTGCTGATCCCGCATTTCTCCTATCGTCCTACGCTTCAGTCCAGACCCCTTCAGGGCATTTCATCTCCGACTCCTGACCGTTACAGCTGTCTCAATTCTAATTTCTTTGTTTTATTGAAGTACTATTTCAGTTAATTGTAATAAATCTTTTTTTAAAAAGGGAAAATAGTAATCCTGTATAACAGATCCATCCTCACAAACTTCCACATTTATAATAATATTAGTAGGATTCATAGACGAGACATATGTCGAGGCAAAGAGTGTCCACACTTAAACTGCCCTACGTTTAGGGCGTTGTTTAGTCGAGGTTTGGAATTTGTCCTCTTCGAATTTTGACAATATTTTCTTTGCGCAGTATAATCAGTCCGCATATAGTTGACAAAATCTTCTTAAATCGAGATGGCATAACTTTTTCTTATATGAAGATTTTTTCTGTCGGATGTACGTCATAGCCCATACAAGCCTCAGGCTGGGACCATATTGTCCGGAATCCGTTAGACCGGGTAAAATTCAGGGCACTGATAGAACTGTGTACTAATACAATGGAGCTGAATGTCAATGTCAAATATGACAACGGGACATTTCGATTTTCATTAGTATTTGACTCGACATCCGTGTGCTCGATTTTCAGCTCTATTGTATTAGTGCAGAGTTCTATTTTCAATGCTCTGAATTTTACCGCGGATTACTACTTGAATGCATATAAGATCGACGTAAACTAGCTTACCTGTTACGATGTTATATAAATATAATTTTAACTCAATTAGATAATTGAGTAAATTACTTAATTCCAATGAATTTGAAGTTCGATTTAAAGTTTGATAAAATTTTATAATCTGGAGGACATACAATAGAACCACAGCCAAAAAATCGAAAAGCTGTGCAGTAAATATAGAATCCAATTTGAATAAAATTCAGAAAATCCCCAATAGTGTGTCTGAGACTGGATACACGCTAGCCCCGGGCTAAACACATCCATATATCCCGCCTAATCTTGCTTTTAGCTGCTATTACGTAAAAATGGGGATCGATATCTATTTATACTTATTTTAACTTACAATATCGGCAAAGTTCCTGCTCCAACATTTTCCTTCCATTAAGCGGCTTTCTGACTACGCTATAATATAATTATAATAGTATATAGCTCATACTACTGTACTATATATTATTGGCTTACTATACGCTATAAAATAGTGCGATACGCTGAGTTCATGCTATATATATATATATACATAGTACATACAGTACAGTGTGAACGTATCCATAGCAATGTATGGTGCGCGATATTGTTGTGCTATGAGCTATATACTATATGCTATTATATTATAGCGTAGTCTGAAAACAGCGTAATATCGCGTAATGTGAACGCAATGCTATAATAAATAGTATAGCATTAGGACCTTCTTTGCTATTCTATAATATACAGCAAAATAGTATATTGTAGTCTAAAATGAGCTTTAGGTCGCTTAAAAATAATTAAACGCAAAGAAAGTGACCGCATTGACTGCAGACATGGTCGAGGTCCGTATTTACACGTGTATACCTTTTGTTCTTTGACTTGACATTTTTGGAATAAGTAACGTAGATATCGAAAGTCGTCGTAAGTAATCAATCAACTATTTATATCTAACAAAAACCATAATAGGTACTTATTTATCTATAAAGTTATATATTTGTGTTATGTACTATGTTCTTAAGATTTGGTCAAGGACTGGTTAGAGTTTCGTAGTTCACGTGTCGGAACTCATATGGGTTCGTCGTGTCCGTCTTCGGACACGACAACAAAAAAATTCAGCTTACCGTCCAAACGGTTAGTGCGAGAAAGATTAAACTTTGCATGTATATAAACACACCGGTATATTTAGCGGAACACAAAAAAAAGGTCCATAATAAAAAAAATATGGTTTTATTTTAAAATCTCCTTACTACACTTCTTTTGTTATTTAAAGTTTCATTTGTTTTACTTAAAATGAGATCACATTAAGAACAGATTTTGCGAGTAAAGGCTATTTGTGAAAAATGGTGCATTTTTGAACTTTTCATGTAACCGGGAAAAGTGAAAATTAATATTAAAATAACAATTAATTAAATTAGAAAAATGGTGATTAATATCGCGTATTTCCTCCACGTGCTCTTATTAAAGTTTCTACCCGTCTAGGCATACTGAGAATGATGTTATCGATGGTCTCCTGGGATAGTCTCCGCCATTCCTCAACTACGGCGATTCGCAGTTCACCCACGTTGGCAGGAGCTGGAATTCTGGACTTAACTTTTCTTTTCAGCAAGTCCCAAACCTGCTCTATTGGGTTCATATCCGGTGATCTCGCCGGCCACTCCATAACAGTGATATTCATATCATTAAGATAAGCTTGAGTTACCCGAGCGGTATGCGGCCGAGCATTATCCTGCATAAAAACAAAATCGTCACCGATATATGGGGCAAACGGTACGACATTTTCTTCTAAAACTTCTCTGATATAGCGGTATGCAGTCAGACTCCCTCTGTCAATCACTACCAAGTCTGTGCGAGCTCCCAAACAAATGCCCACCCAAACCATTATTGATCCGGCACAGTATGTAACTGTAGTTTCAAAATTTGTCTGAATGTATCGTTCTCCTTTGCGTCTGTATATTCTTTGCCTGCCGTCAATTTGATTTAATAGAATTCTGCACTCATCACTAAACAATACCTTACTCCATTGGTCCGCGTTCCAAAGTCGATGTTCCAAAGTCGATGTTCCTGAGCAAAAGTTAACCTGTTTCTACGATGATTTACCTCGAGCCTTGGAGCCTTGACGGGCATAAATGAACCCAAACCAGCTTCTTCGAACCTTCTCCATACCGTACGCTCACTTACGGTTACACCCCGCACTGCTTCTAACTCATGTCGGGCTTGGACGGCCGTCAAACGGGGGTTCCTACGTACACGAAGCCGAATGAAACGATCATCCCTACTCGAAGTGCGTCTTTTTCTGCCTTGTCCTGCTCTTCTCACATAAGTACCGGTCTCCCTGAACCGTTGGATACTGCGATGGATCGTTGAAACTGGTCGACGAAGATCTCTGGATATCACTCTGTAGGTTTGACCATTTCTTCGCATTTCGAGTGCCCTGGCAATCTCCGTTGGGGCTAAGTCAGGCATAATTCAGTCCAGAACTCCAAAAAGATACGCGATTAAAAACATTTAGATTTAGAACAGTATTTCAATGAAATTTTAAATCAAACTCAGAAGGAAGATTTACTCGAAGTTCGCTCCAGATAAGGTGTATTTGAATAAAATTAAAACAATTGCATAAAATGTGATGTTCAGTTGTTTTCTTAATTTGAAAATATTTCTTTTTAAATTAAATGACGTATAAACCAGCCAGCAACCTTATATGATACTGATATCAAACCTTTATTTTATGTTCCACTAAATATGCCGGTGTGTGTATTATGTATTTACCACGTCGACAAAGTACTAAAATAAAAACATGACTTTGATACCTCCCCTACACGTATAGTGGGGATGATTTTTTTCTCGCGTCTGCCCCATAGTGTACGGTATCATTAGATAGGTTTTTAAAAAAAATTAAGAGTTTGTTAGGACGATTTTTGGATTTCGGTATCTGTTTGCGAGATATTTAACTTTAAAGTGGATTATTTTGTTAAAATGGGGTGTTTTACCCCTCCCCTCTAAAAGCTAAACGGCTGGCTCTAACAATTTGAAAAAAAAAACATGATGATAGTAATTCATGTGATGAACTTTGAAGGACAACTATAACGGCTTATATAACTTTGTTAGTTCAGGAGTTTTAGTTAATTAAATTGTAAAATGCGCTTACTTGAAAATCTTCGTACAAAAAAAACGAAACAATAGGTAAGTTGGTATAAATATGGAAGGGTATGGAACCCTATGTGCGCGTGTCCGACTCAGCTAAGGCGATTTTTACATATGAATTTGTCAATACTATTCTAATTAACTAACGAAATCAATTATATGTGATCAAAATTCATACTCATTTTATGACTAATTAAAAGTCAACTATAAAATCACTTTTTCTCGAACACGCGAGAGAAACTAATATCCTTTGGATTATTCATACAATCACCGTAGAACGTAAGTACGTTCTTTTATATTGTGATAAATTGCTTTTTAAACTTTGAAAATTCCCATATAAATAATTTGTTAATTTATTTTATGTAGCTTCGTCGGATGTTAAATTTTTTCTTACATGTTTTCTACTTACCAGGATGAAAAGCGTAACTGTAAAAGAAAGAAAAAATGTAGGTTACATTTTTTCTTTCTTTTACCATCACTTTTATTTTTTAGCTTTATTATTAAATATCAGTAATACTGACTTTTAATTTTCAACTCTGCTGCCAAATCAATAATTTTCTATATTATATAAAAGGCAAAGCTGATTGGCTGATGTAACAAAGCACAGGCCAAACCCTTAAGGCGAGGTGAGTCGCCAACTATGAAGTATTCAAGGGGGTGAAGGAGACGAGTAGGGGACGTGCCGCCCCCGTAACTGCGGGGTGCTTCGAGCGAATTACATCAAAGTGATGTGTCCATAATGCACAAAAGTGTAATTTCAACAATTTAGTAATGTGCTTCATTGCCTAGGTGATTTTTCACTGGTGATTCATCATCAAAGCGTAGCGTATCTTCCTTCTTTTTTAAATTAAATAATATATCACTACATATTTTTGATTTATTGCTCTCCGTATTTTTTTGTTACCCATTTTTTTTATAATCCCTAAAATAACTAATATTTCCGACATAAATACAAATTCAGCAAACTAATCATAACGTAAAATAAATACTTAGAAGTGAAAATTTTTTAAAGTCGCTGAAGTTTTGCGTATGCGGAAAGTCCCTGGGAGCTTATTATTAGGTTTGTGCCATTTCTGCCTCTTGCAATTCAAACAACTCGATAGTTTGTGGTTGATTTTTTTAAATAGCTATAAAAGTGAAAAATCTATTTAAAGTTTAAAATACGACTGGTATCATATCTGGGGCAGCCTCCAGAGTATGAAAACATAATTTACGTCATTTTCGTTCAGTACAAAATGACTTCTAAAGTGTAATAAATGACTATTTTCTGACTAAGACCACTAAAATAGGTCTAATTCCTAATATTATTGTGCCTAATTTAGCCATTGCGATTCGAGAAATTATGCTTTTTAGATTCCCCAAGCTAAAAACGCTAAAAAACATAATTGTTAAGTTCACGTATTCAATACTGTTAAGTCATAATGAATGTATACTCCAAATGTGTGCCTTTTTCATGGATGGTTTATGTAGCGGGCTTCGACCTCTTGATTGTAAGTCCTGATGTGTGTCTGAGTGGTGATGATAATAATACAGCAACAATTATTATATTCTCCTTTATTGGTGCTTAACACTGATTACGTATTACATATGAGGTATATGCCTAACATAACAATATACCTACGTCTACACTATTTATAGCCTTTTGGCCAACTGAAATAAACACTAAATAGGCTTTACTTCATGACATCTGTCAATGTCAAAAATGACATTGACACTTACTTTTGTCAATATGTAATATAATGCAAAAATAATATTAATATAATATGAGGTCGAAGTACTGCGGAATATACGCACTACAACATACAAATTACACACACACATTTCGTTCTAAGTTTCACACATAACGTTTCTTTCTAAGACGACATTTCAAAATTTTATATTTCGCATTTTTCAGCGGTCACAAAATCTAAACTTGCTTTTGCTCGCCACTTTGTTCACGTAGCACAAAGCTAAATTTTTTCGCCTGATTTATACAATACATAAATACACAATAAAAGGTGATATCCAATAGCCTTACACATGAAACTTCAGTTATCTAACACCAAAAAAATTACAATTTCAAATACCTACCTAGTTTTAGTTTATGACATTAGTGGTTTAACCGAATAGTCTCTTCGGCTACATCATATTTATTGTAAATATTGTATTATTGAATAAAAAATAAGTCAAATAATACAACGCGTAAATTATAAACGTAGTTTGCTGAATACATGTTCCTAATACTCAAGGACTAATTTATTAGGATTATAATTGATTATAATAATTGATATAATTAAATACACTTTACAAACAAACATAATAATATTTATATATATTATTATTCATTCTGTTGTCGTATGTCAAATGTCAAACGTTTGATTATTGCATTGTATTGTTAACAAAGCAAAAAGCGAATGGTCTACGTAGCTGCGCTATCGAGTATCTGACGTCAGATGGCGAAATTACTCATATCTTATTACTATAGTATTACACGACGAAAGAAAAAACATGACAAACTAAGATTCTTATGTCGTAGGCATAAAGGTCAAGTCGGAGGTAAAATAACTTTGAATGGACTTTCAACACTAAATTCGAATGATTTTTGACGGCCGGAGTGACAAATTACAAAGGTCCATTTTGCAAAACGCCTCAGAAAACTACCGTTTTCTATACAAATAAAAGAGAAAGAATGACAGGGCGCCATTTCGCGATATTTCATTCGACTGGTCCGAATTATTTATTTCAATGATAAATTAATCCTAACAAATATCTTATTTCAATCGAAAAATAAAAACGACAATTCCCTTACTTTTATTATGTATTACGAAACTGTCATTAATTTTTGCATTTTTGTTCACAAATAATACAGTTACAATTCCAAGAATATCCAAATTAATGGTTATTTTATGATTTTGTTTAAAGAGAAAATTTACAGAAAACGTGTTTTGAAAACAAAGGTCTCGTTACAAATATGGTCAAGATTAACATATATTTTTTTACCGCACAAAAATGTATCCATTAGTCTCAAATTTCTTTTAAAGAAGTCTATTTTTACGATGTACAGCGCCTTAAAAGGATAGAAATTTGAAATTTTGCACACGTATTTCCCACATGACGTAGGTGTAAAGAAGGATTTTTCAAAATTCAAGCCCACAAGGGGGGTAAAATAGGTGATTAAAGTTTGTATGAAACTTTTTATTCCTTGGACATATTTGCATGATATTTCGTATGAATTAAGTACGAAAAACATAATGAGTTACGTGTTTCAGCGTTATCTAATATTTAGCCCCTAGGTGGGTAAAATAGGGGATGAAAATTTAAAACCTAATTTCACGCGGGCGAAACCGCGGGCTATTAATGCTAGTAATATTATAATCGTTCTTGAAGAAAACGCATAGAATGATAGAAAGAAAAAAACATTTTCAGTTCACAATAAGACACAAATATAACAAGAAATATACGGAACATGCATTTGTTTGAAATCAGCAAAAATATTATATTTTCCAAATGACATCATAAATACGAACCGAAAAATGCAAAAGATACATTAGTCAGTTTCCAAACATTGATTGTCCCCCATTATGCAAAGGAAGTGAATTATCTAAATCAGTCTAATTACTTTATAGCTATACCACACTTAAAGATGATAACGCGATGATGCGATTACATCACGTACAAATATTTGAAAGAATTTTAAACACTAGCGAGTGCAAAATAAATAAATAGTAGGTAACGAGCAAAGCTCGGAGTTTTAATAAATTAAAAAAATATAAAAGAATCACAAAAATATTCACCTGACCGGGAATCGAACTCACCACATTCCGAATTTTCGAACAAAGAAGAAAATTATACTAAACTGCCAATCAGACTGACATACTCGTAATAGAGTCGAAATTATTGACATGTTATTGCACGACGAAAGAAAAAACATATATAGCTTTAAAATGTGCAGTTTCTCAGGGATAAGACCTAGCTAGATCGATTTTTCTCCCCCAAAACTCCCTGCATACTAAATTTCACCGAGGAAACCGATTATATATATATATATATATACAAGATTGTCTCGTTTAAAGTATAAGATAACTTTAATACACTGATAATGTAGAAATTTAGATGGTCCTAAATAAACGGCATTCGATGTCTTTTTGGACTGTAAAAATAATTTTGACTGTCGCCTATTCAATATTTAAGTATGACCGTTTGCCAGAAACCACATCCTTCCATTTGCTGATTCATAAATACCTATAAAAGTTTTAATCATACAAATCACTATATGATTAGCCTGATTATTTGTACAATAGAGCCTCTGAAATATTTAACCTAATAGGTTATGCATGACGTCATCATGCGACCTGCAATCGACGTCCATTTTGACCGAAGTCCCAAACTTTCCAAAATGGCTGCTGAACAAGCGAAGTGACACTTGTATATTAGTAGATATTTCAAGTAATCACTTAGCGGAATCTGCAAGTTTAAAGACCCATATGCGACATACATTTATAATATTGTATTTAGATTTCAGAGTCGTTAATGTATTAGCTGAATTCACATAATATCTTTTGTTTCCCTAAGTGGGTACGTAACTTTTAAAATGTTCTAAATGCAGACCGGAGAGATACTATCACCCCACAAAAAACTGGCATGAAATATTGTTTTATTTCGCCAAGTGTGCGTACTCCAAGCGTAGCAGGACAACCGTGGAAATGTGTTTTGTCTACACGAGAATAGACATACTGACAGATTGTGTAGACAAAATAATAGATTTCATTTAACAGTTTGTCATTTTGTATATTATTCCGTAAAAAAAAACCCTTTCTACGGTGATCACGCTGGAGACGCTAGGAGAGATAATGGCTTAAATAACCGTTGACTCCTCTGTTGTATCGCGGTCATAATCGCTTACCATTAGGCGAACCGTCTGGTCGTTTGCCAGTTATTCCATAAAAAATTGAGTGAAACAGCCATAGGCGTATACCTATATTATAGACGAAGCATGGCAAGGCAAAAACTGTCCCTACATATGCCCCACTTTTGGGGTTTAGTGGGGCCATTTTCATTTTTGAGGTATGGTGTAAACAAGATGGCGCGGGCGTAACTTTTTTTTTGTATGAAGATTTGTTCTGTCAAATGTACGTCATAGCCCATCCTTAGTTTTGAAATCATTGGAAACAGCTAACTATGAACTCGTAAAAAACGTAGCTCACGACTTAGATATTGTTCGTAAATGTATTATATAATGGCGTTATTCCTTATCTTACTTTTAAAACCTTTCAGTACATCATTACTCACTAATCTCATAATTCACATTAGATGTAACTCAGTAATGCTACTCTGCAGTCGAGTTGTGTTTTTTGTGAAAAAATGTACGTCAAGATTATGTAAGTACAGGCTTATTTTTATTTATAAAATCACACATTCTCCAGCAATTTAATCCTTTCTTTCAAAGATTGTCTGGAAGAAATTGCTGGTTAGTAATAAGGCCGCCGTTGTGTACTTTCGTCTTGTTCTGTGTAGTTTATATTTTGTATGTATGTGTAACTGCTGATTGTGCACAATAAAGTATATTTTAATTTCATTCATTTTCATTACATTTCAACTGTCAGATGGGGTATATGGTTAGGTACAAATGGCCAGCGCCATATAGAAGTATGTTTCTCTTAACCCAGAAAATAATACAGTATGCCCCAATAAACTTTAAAAATATAAAATTAATAAGATAACGCTGTATCTATTGTCAATTGTACTCGTAATTGTAATCATGTCAGACATTATTCATGCCCGGTTTCTCTCTCTCTCTCTCTTGTCGGTAGTTTATCTGTTCAATAGCGCTTTTGAATAGATAAACCATTGACACAAACTTTAGAAACCAGGCATAAAACGCTATAGATGTAAACCAATGTAATTTTAATAAAATAAAACCTGAAGCTACAAGTTACAACCAAAAAGGTTGACAACATATACCTATAATGTAGATATATAATTAAATTTGTATGGACCCAATCAAATTCTCTGATAAAATGCGACCTCAGCCGCTTGTGTCTACACTCTACAAGGGTTTTATAAATGTGCGGGGTCGAAATGACTACATTCATCGCTTCATTTTAATGGAACTGTTAATTACAGCGGCCTCGTAACGTAAAACATGAGTGAATTTACCTCTGCCCCCTGGCTCTGTTCGCTTAGCCATTGGACTCAGAAGATCGGACTCGAGAATACAAGGATACACCGCTGCGAACGGAAGCAAGGATTCGCTGATTTTTCATCGGAAAAACCTCCTGAAGATTCTTGAAAGGGAATTTGAACATTGAAGATTAACTTTGAAGATTAACATTTGAAGATTAACTTAACATTTGAAGATGGTTATGACAAGAAGTCAGAGTGGGGCCGAGGAGAATCAGCAGCAACCACGTAGATTTCCGGATCCGCCACGATCGCCGTCCGCTGCCGCTACGAGCCAGCCGCCGCCGACCGAGGGAAGAGCGGATCTGCTTCAAACTATTTTGAAACCGAGACCAGGTACCAGCAAGGCGCCTGCAGCCTCGGAAGTACAAACCCTAGCCAGATCGAAGGCTATTTCAATTAGATCGCGTCGATCGACAGCAAGTGTCGTCGCGCGTATGCATTACGAGGTGGAGGAGAAACTCGCCGCTCTTCGTAAGAAGGAACTGCAGATCGAAGCAGAACTTATAAAGAAGAAGCTCGCCGCTGACGTCGCCGCTGCAGAAGATGGTAGCAGCCCCGACGACGACGAGCCATCAGAACAGGTGGAGCAACGTGTCCGAGCCTGGCTAAGCGAACAGGGTCCCGAACCCGAAGAGGCTAGACAAGAGCCGACATCAATGGAAGAAAGAGAGACGCCGAAGCCAGAAGACATGCCACCGAAGGGAGCCCAGAAGATGAAGTTCGAGTGGCCGCAGCAACGCCGCCCACGCTCACCCACACCGCCCACGTCTAGGGCTAATGCGGTGGAACATCTTGCCGAAACATTGGATAAACTGCTGAACCAACGCCAGGCGCGCCACACTACGGAGTTGCCCATATTCTCGGGCGCTCCCACCGAATGGTTGCCATTCAAAGCAGCTATGGAAGACACCACTGCGTTCTACAAGCTCAAGCCGATCGAGAACTTAGCTCGTCTGAGAAGCTGCCTACGGGGAGAAGCAAGAGAAGCCGTGGCAGCACTGCTGAGCGTCGCGACGCCGCCCGAACAAATTATGAAGACCTTGGAACAATGCTTTGGTCGACCCGAGTTTATGGTCGATCGAATGATGGAAGACCTGAAGAAGATACCGAGGCTCGGAGGTTCGGCGGCAGAACTCAACCAATTTGCAGTGAAGATTCAGAACATGATAGCCATCCTGAGGAAGCTGAGGCACGGGTACCTCTTTAACCCGTTGCTCACGAGAGACATCCTGGAGAAGCTCAGCCCATACGAGAAGAGCAAGTGGTACGACTACGCAGAAGAGACGTCGCGCTTCAGGAACGAGCCCGATGTCGTCCTTCTCTCTGAATTCTTAATGAGAGAAGCGGACAGGGCGCTGCGCTACGGGTTCAGCACGGCACTGAAGAAGAAAACACCGCGTCCACCTCCTAACAAGAACGAAGTCCCAACAAGAAGGCCAGTCTTCGCGATAGCAGACGAGGGCAGGGATTCGCCGAGTCACAGCCAGCCAAAGAGAATACGCGAAGAGTCAACGAAGTGCCCGATATGTGCCGAAGATCACGCTCTATTTCGCTGCGCTGCTTTCAAGAAACTGAGCATGCAAAAGAGATGGGACACAGTCAAAAAGGAAGGGCTGTGTTTCCGGTGCATACGAAGCAGGCACAGAAGATACAACTGCAGAGCGAAGCCGTGCGGCGTGAAGGGCTGCAAGAAAATCATGCGCTGCTGCAAGAAGACAGGTCCGGCGGCGCCCCACAGACAGAGGACGCCGTGATTACCGCATCGGTCACCTCCGAACGCGCGGTGAAACTTGAGATGAGAAGAATTCAAGTTGTCGGTCCATGTGACGAAGCGGATATCTTCGCGCTGTTCGACGAGGGCTCGACAGTGACACTACTGGATGAAGATGTCGCGAAGGCTATCAGCGCAGACGGCCCACCGAAGGTGCTGAGAATGCATGGGATCAATGCCGAGAGAAGGGAAGAAAAAAGCCGACTCGTACAACTTGGCGTACGGGGTCACGACGGTACCAGATATGACATCACTGCGAGAACCGTGGCCGGATTGAACCTACTTACTCACTCCGTCCCGGAATCACTGTTTCGACTTGCTCACCTGCGTGATCTCAAGAACGAAGAGATATGCTATGAAGACAAGAAACCCCAACTTCTCATCGGCACGGACAACCAGGGAGCTGAGGATCGGCAAGAGAAACCAGCCTGCAGCCTCGAAGACGAAGCTCGGCTGGGTAATCCATGGAAGCATCCCCAGACGCCTCATAAAGCAGGAAGAACACGAGAACATCCTGCACGTGTCTACGATCGAGACCCGAGGCGAACGACTGGAGGAAATGGTGAAGAAACACTTCGAAATAGACGCACTGGGAATAGCGTCCAAGGATAAGCTGAGCAACGAGGAGCAGTGAGCCATCGACCTCTTTGGCAGAACGGCCAAACGAACGAAAGACGGTCGATTCGAAGTGGGACTTCTGTGGCGCACGAACGGCGTCAAACTACCTCTTAGCTACAACAATGCGCTAAAGAGGCTCAAGAACTTGGAACACAAGCTCAAGAAGAACCCCATGGACGAGGCGCAGTATCATGGGCAGATGAAGAATCTCATAAGCAAGGGATATGCGGAAAAATGCGACGGGACAGAGGCCGGAAGTGACATCACATGGTACCTGCCGCACTTCCCGGTTAAAAACCCAAACAAGCCGGGCAAGTTGCGACTGGTTTTCGACGCAGCAGCGAGAACAAACGGCATGAGCCTCAACAATCACTTGTTAGAAGGGCCTGACCTTATGACCTCACTGCCGAAGATACTGTTCCGGTTCAGAGAGGAAGCCGTCGCTGTGAAGGCCGATATAGAGGAGATGTTTCTTCGTATCAAGGTCAGAAAAGAAGACCAACCGGCCCAGCTGTTCCTGTGGAGAGAAGACGAAGGCGAACCGCCGTCCGCATACAAGATGGTGGTAATGATCTTCGGAGCATCGTGTTCACTGTTCCTGGCACACTTAGCCCGGAATCGGAACGCGGAAGAATTCGCCGAATCGCATCCCGAAGCCCATCGCGCTATCACCGAAGCCCATTACATGGATGACTACGTAGACAGCTATCCAGACCACCAGAAGGCCATGCAGATCGTGGAACAAGTGGACCAAATACATAGGAAAGGTGGCTTCCACTTACGAGGCTGGACGAGCAACGACCGGAGGGTGCTAGAGGGACTACCTGAAGACCTCCTGGCAGAGAACACTACACAGCGTGTCACCAAAGACGAGCAGAAGACCTTGTGCATGCTGTGGGAATCCCGAGGCGACAAACTAAAATTCAACACGTCGCTATCCAGAGTCCACAAGGAGGTTCGCGAGCTATAGCGCGCACCGACGAAGAGAGAGGACCTTAGCACGGTGATGAACATCTATGACCCGCTGGGACTGCTTAGCTGCTACACGGTCACCGCCAAAGTCATCCTACAAGGCTTGTGGCGTCAGAAGCTGGACTGGGACGAGTCGCTGCCCGCTGAGTCAGCTCAAGACTTCGCCCGTTGGCTGACCGACATGGAGTACATCAGCCAGCTCGAGCTACCCCAGAGTTACAACGGGGGGAGTCCGACGAGAGGCCGGCAGCTGCACGTATTCTGCGGCGCGAGTAAGGACGCATACGCCGCAGCCGTCTATTGGAGGTTGGAACAAGAAAATGGAGGAGTACGAGTCATGTTGGCCGCCGCCAAGGCCAAGGTGGCGCCGCTGAAGGCACAAACAATACCAAGGATGGAGCTACAGGCTGCCCTGGTCGGAGCGAGGCTGGGAAACGCCGTCGCAGCAGAACACAGGTGGAAAACGGACACGGTTTTCTACTGGATCGACGCACAAGTAGTTCTGTGTTGGATACAGAACGGCAGCCGCAAATACACACCGTACGTCGCACATCGGCTAGGGGAGATCGCCGAGCTGACGTCTGTTCACCAGTGGAGATGGCTGAGCACGAAGAGCAACGTAGCCGACATAGCCACCAGAACGGGCTATGTTCCGAAGAGCGACGAGGACCCTTGGTTCCAGGGGCCGGACTTCCTGCGCAGGCCTATGAACGAGTGGCCTTCGGAGAGTCCCGCTAGAATTGAAAATCAAGAAGAATACGTCGCTTTCCACACCACGGAGGCGAGCGAGCTGAGCTGTCTACCAGATGTGACGCGCTTTTAAACTACGAGCGCCTCATAAGATGCACGGCGATGGTCTTGCTGTTCGTCGAGAAGTGCCGAGATCGTCGGGCCCACCTCGACGTACGAAACCTGGAGAGGGCCGAGAGGTTGTGGTATCAAAAATCACAACGAGACAGCTTCGCACAAGAAATCGATATGATGGCAAGTGGCAAGACGGTGCCTAGATGGAGCTCCTTGTACCGGCTCAACCCGGTGTACAAGGACGGGCTGCTTATACTAGACGGAAGGATAAAAGCAGCTCAGGTGCCGGCCGAAATGAAAAACCCTATCATCCTGGATGGAAGACATCACTTCACGAGGTTACTGGTGGCAAGGGAGCACGCCAGAGCGAGACACGGGAGCCGCGAGAGAGTCGTGAACGATCTCAGGCAGAAATTCTGGATATTGAAGCTGCGGCCGACGGTGCGTACTATCATGCACCAATGTGCGTTCTGTCGGTTACGACGGGCACACCCGAGGACCCCGCCAACTGGAGACCTGCCAGCCGAGCACCTGGGGGCGTTCCAGAGACCATTTTCGTACTGTGGTCTCGACTGTTTCGGCCCGATGACGGTCACCATCGGCCGACATCACGAGAAGAGGTGGGGAGCTCTCTTCACATGTCTGACGACGCGGGCGGTCCATCTGGAGCTGGTGGCTTCACTGTCGACGGATTCTGCACTGATGGCAATGAGAAGAATGGCTGCGCGGAGAGGATGGTTGTCAGTCATGTACAGCGACAATGGGACGAATTTTAGAGGCGCGGACGTCGAGCTGCGGCAGGCGTACGCCGAGTGGGCGCCGGCTATGGCTCAGCTGGGCCTCACTCATCGAATGCAATGGAAGTTCACACCGCGCCCGGGGCGCTGAGTCAAGGAGGTATCTGGGAAAAGATGGTGAGGTCAATGAAAACCGCCTTGCTAGCTACGCTGAACGAGAAGTCGCCCAAAGTACTCCAGACACTGATGGCCGAGGCGGAGTACTCCGTGAACGCTCGACCACTCGTTCACGTGTCAGTGGACCCCAACGACTCGGAGGCGAATACACCGAATCATTTCCTGCTCGGGTCATCCACCGGACTGCCGTACGTCGGACCGTGTGTGCCGGCGGACAAGAAGACGTGGAAAGTCGCGCAAGCCCTTGCCGACGAGTTCTGGAGGCGCTGGGTGAAAAAATAGCTTCCCACGCTCACACCACGCTACGGGGCCCCGCAGAGCAACCGAGCCCTTGTACCGGGGGACCTGGTTGTCGTGGTCGACCCTACGCTGCCGCGTAATACGTGGCTGAGGGGGGTCGTGCAATGAGTCTACCCCGGCCAGGACGGACAAGTGCGCTGTGCGGACGTTCGCACGCGCAGTGACGTGTTCCGGAGGCCGACGTCGAAGCTGGCGGTGCTGGAGGAGGCGCCGCAGTCGCAGTTGCGACCGCTGGCAGAGCAGACGGAGCCGGGAGCGGAGCGGACGACGCCGGGGACGGCGCCGGGCGCGGAACGAGCATCAAAGCAGCCTACAGCGAGCACGGACAGCGGCCGGCCCGCAGCGAGTCCGAACGGCTCGCAGTCGCCGGAGCGGTCTGCCGCGGGCGCGAGCGGCCCGCAGTCGCCGCCGCACCAGCCTACAGCGAGCTCGAGCAGCTCGCAGTCACCGGAGCAGTCCACGGCGGGAACGGCGAGCCCGCAGTCACCTGAGGAGGCTGCGTAGACCCTGGCTACTGCGCCGGGGGAAGAATGTTAAGGACAGCGGCCTCGTAACGTAAAACATGAGTGAATTTAAATGTGAACAAAAAACGCGTAATTTAAAACAGTACATAAAACTATAATAGTGAATACTCAGTGACTATATGTATAGATTTATATGGCATCAGTGTGTAAAAGTCGTGTTAAATGGTGTTTTATCAAGTGCAGGTTATTTTGCTTATATATTTTTAACTAAAGCTAATTTTAACGTAGCCTTTTTTGATTTATATGAATAAACATTACCTAACGTGTAGCGTAACTATTAAGATTATATAATAAAGGGTTAAGTAGTTATTAAGAAAATAATGGTAAAAATGTAGAACATTTCTTATATGGTAAGCTTTAAGTTGTAAATATCTTTTATATAGAATAAGATCCCTAGTATATAAGGATGTATGTATATGGTCATGGCAATAAAGAATTTCACACAACGCGTTTTGCTTCACCTGGCTCATGAAAAATAGGGAAAATTATGGAAAATAGCCGTATAGAGAGGTAAAAGTGAGATCGATGAGAGGCAAATCGGCCCGAAAGAGGCGTACGGGCGGAGCTCTCTATATGGCATTGCCATGAGCCAGGTAAGCAAAGTGAAAAAAAGTGAAAATCGTTCTCCTCAAATAGTTTATTTATTTATTTATTTATTTTCAAGGAATAGTGTTTTATTATCGCCCCGGCTCTGCCCAAATCGGTGTAACCTTGCTATCTTCGAGTCTAATCTGAGCCGGCGGTTGAAACCCTGTGGAATAATACAGTCCCCTACAGGAACCATGTAAATGAACTTTTTTATTGTTCACAATTTTGTTGGTTTTATTTTTAAAGTGATTCACTTATTCAATTTACTTTTTGAAAAGTAAGAATAAATTAAATTACAAAGTAAAATATTCTTTATTAGGAGTGATGTAAAGTTAGGTTCGATTTGTTACGCAAAACAATTTTTTCTTAAATAATAATAATATATATAATTGGTTAATAATATTTATAATTGGTTACCGCGCCAGCAGACAGCTGTCAGTGGTCGCAGGATCGAAGTGGAACGGAATATGTACGGTGTTCCTTAGTTTATATTCGTACGTGTATTAAATATATTATTAAAACCATAGGTACCTATACATATATATGTCCACACTTGAACTTTTGGGGTTTTTGGGGCATTCTAGGTTTGACATATTTTGTCTTCTAGACATTTTGACATTCGCCTTCCGCAGTATAATCAGTCCTCATTTATTTGACAAAATCTTCTGTAATCAAGATGGCGTAACTTTTATTTTATGCCTGTTGAAATCATTGATTAAAATATACATTATGCGGTACAAGTTTGTCGGGCATCTAGCACGGGACCGGATTGATGTAACCTACGTTCCGATTTTCATCGGTAAAACGAACTGGCGAATTTTTTCTGGCGAACGAAAAACTGGCGAAAAAAACATTCATGGAAGGTTGAAAAACCTAGTAAATATGTTTGTCATTCATTTAGGATCGCATTGAAAGACGTGTCCCAATCTCTATAGGATTAAGTTTTCTGAATCGTGTTATAATACAAAAATCTCGGCGACGGAATTTAGAAAATAAGGCGATTCACATCTAAATACATTTAAAGTGATACTCGTGGGGGTTAGGGTTATGGGGGGGTTCATAACCCCCAAGTATCTGGGGACACATAATCAAATCAACACAACGCTTCACTCAATATCTGACTCAATTTTGGATTACGCGAGATACAATTACAAGGCAAAAATTAGATAAATTTCATTTTGCATTACATCTGTAATAGGCTAGACGACTGAATTTTTTTGCATAAATGAATATTGAACAGTACTCTTAAATATAAGTAACTTCTTAGAAGAAGGAGTATACTCAAAATCAATATTTATATATGTACAGGGATTTGTTTACAAGTCTTCCTTAGTTACCTACTCTACTTCCCTACTCTACTTCTCTACTTCCCAAGTCTCGTTAAAACGCTCCATACAAAAGTCGTACCTAACTGTGACGTCACAATAAGGTAAAAGTGTATAATATATTATAAGGCCGCAAAAACATATTTATTAATATCTCAGAAAGGAGACGGGCAAGTCGTCATACTTTTACTGCCTGGTAATTAAACCTAGAGTGGGCGCGTTTTTCCGCGAAACGTCAGTGGGCGCGTAAGGAGCATTCAGGCGCCCCTTTTAATTTACCATTTTAAGTAGGAATACAGCAATTAAATTATATTGTTTTCTCAGGATGTAAGTTACTCACAAATAAATAATGATAAATCAACATAATATATTTTAAAATCTGTTTTATGAACTTTGGATTACAAAAGATTAAAAAAAAATATATAATCCTAAAGGAAATGTAAAAAAAAAACAAAATTATTTATTTGTAAATCTACGGGATATGCTTTATCCAAACAGTCTTCACAAAGGTATTTGCAATGTTCATTGCACAGTAACTTTAAGCATCTCTAAGATCCTTTTTCGTGCGCCTATTTTTCTTTTTAATGATCCTTTCTTATTTCTTCTTCGATTTTGATTCTAATTCAATGTATCAATAGATGGCTTCGACCGATCAGAAAATTTGGTGGAATTCCTTATATATTTTTGAGGTACGTAAGGTTCCAACGATGGTCGTTCTATGATTCAAAATTAGACATTTCCTTTAGCCAAGACACAATTTGACAGTCCATTTTTTTATTATCACTTGATGCTTTTCCTACAAATCCTGAATAATTAAAAGCGTTTTTAGTTTTCACAATAAATGCATCATAAAATAGTCTATATTTCAACATCGTAAAAAATAAATGACACAAATTTTACTTACGTGAGTGGGCGCGCGATGAGCAATTTGCTGCCTGACGACACCTGATAGTAAGAACCTCCTCCTCAAGTGGTCCCCCGCGCACAGATGGGTTCCAACATTTCGGCACGCGTTGCGAACGAAAGTGGGGACAGCTACTAAAAATACTATGAACTTTACTGTGCAGGGAATTGCGGGAGAAAAATTCATCTATATAGGTCTTATCCCTGCGAAACTGCGCATTTTTAAGCTAAGAGTGTTTTTCTTCCGTCGTGCAACAATATTTCAATAATTTTGTCTCTATTATGTCAGTGCGATTGGCAGTTTGGTATGCGTGTGTATAATTTTTGCTTTATTCGAAAATTCGGAATATCGTGAGAAAAATATTTTTGCGACCTTTTTTTTTTTATCTACTAAAGATCCGAGCGAAGCTCAGTTACCCAGGTACTAGGTAATATTATGCAAAGTTACTGATCTATCAACATACACAGCAAACCACTGAACAGATTGTGTTGACTTGAGTTTGTTTTAATAAGCTGATGGATTCCCAAAGGTCGCAGGCATACATAATCACTTGTCCTCCAAGCATTCTATGCTAGATAAAACTGATGGAGTGTTCTTGGTTCATGTTCATAATAATATCTCTAATATGGATGTATAAGAATATCCTCTGGTGTTGCGAGTGTCCTTGGAGGCGGGAATCGCTTACCATCAGGCAATCCGTCTGCTCGTTACCTGGTCCATTTCATAATAATGTTTTTTTCAAAGACTCATTTTAGAATCAGAAGTTAAGTCAAGTCGCCTTTTCATCTTAAAATATTTACTTATAAAAAATGCAAAGCAATAGAAAATGAAATGGGATTTAAATTAAACTATTTTATCATAGTCATGAATACTTGTTACAGAAGTTAACGAAGCAACTAGGAGTTCTTTAGATTTCCGATCATTCTGAAAGTGCTCCTTAGCATTCTATACATATACACGTTGTTTATGTCTGATTAACGCCCGACATAACATATCTAAAATATTAGATTGACTTCAATCTTAGATTCTCAAACAAAAATTGAGATAAATTGACGTGAAGTTAATCCTAGGATCGTTGAAATGTATTGAAATCTTGATCTCAGATAGCTAAAATGAGATTAAGATTGATTATTAAATTCGGGCGTTAGACTACCTACCAAATACGGATTATCTAGAATCTAGATCATAATATTATTAACTAGCTGACCCGGCAAACGTTGTTTTGCCATATATCATAAATTATATGTATATTATTTCTATAAGATAATTTTAAGTAGAAGGGTGGAAGTTTAATGTTGTAAGTATGTATTTTTAATGTCACATCATATAAAAATATAATGTTAAACATTTGTCTTACAAACTTATTTATTGTTTTAAAAAACTGATCTATTAACAGAATATATTTTTATCGTTAGCAGAATGTAAAGATTTTGTAAGCTAGTACAGCTGCTGCACAAGCGACCCCAATTGCGCGTAGACAAAGCTCAAGATAACTTGAGCCAATAGGTCTGGTCACACCGAGATGCGACGCGGCGCAGCATTTTTAAGATAGCGATTCAAAATTGAAATTTATTCACTACGCTACGTCTCATTGCAAAACGTGAATCTTTTTGTGTAATTAATAAAGTGTAATGAAAATAAAAAATAAGTAAAAAATAAATTCGCTTAAACGACGTCTACATCACTTGAAATGTAAACCATTGTGATTTATATTTAATCATAAAAACCCCAAAAAATATTTAATAAAATAAATACAAAACGTTTTTCTTGACATTATGAAGACCTATTTATATTAGTCATAATAATACCTACATTACAATACGTAAGTCAATTTGTTTGTTTTAAATAATACATCTTGTCTGACAAGTGAAGTTCAGGCAAACTTCACCCTTGTCAAGGGCACATGTCTGAAATAAAAGGCTAGTAAGACTTCGAAGGTAAGGATTAGTCCCTACATACATTTTGCGTAAACTCTCTTTACAAAGTACAGTGCGAACACGATCTAAATGTCTGTCGCGAATCATCGTTTTTCCACATAGTACACCATCTGTCATTTACATAGAAAATCGATGATTGGCGAGGAACATAAGCAACTCGGATTTGCTGTAAACAAACATTATGATTGTCATGTTGCGCGTAGAGTTCTTATGTCTCTTGGACCGTAGGTGATAAGTCGCGCTGATACCAGTGTGGCACACACGTCGGAGACACTCTAACGCTTTTTCAGGCCATGTCTTTACGACAGTAATATATGAGTCAATGGGCTCGTAACTCAAAGAGTGAGAAGATTGAACCAGGCCAAGTACTTGAAATTTTAACTTCAATTTTAATTGGATACCCTCACAAAAGATCCACTAGTCTACTCATTTAAAACCACGATTCTTTTTCGTCCGTTTATGAAGAGTAATTTATTTTTTAAATGGAGGCTCGTGAGAATCAAAGAATATGTAAGAAGAGTGGACAACGGCTATAAATAGCTGGAACAACAGATTTGTAATTAAAATAGGTACTATACACATGACCTAATCAAGGTTTCCCAAAAGTAGTTACGGATACTTGAGACTGCAAAGACGTGTGGGTAGAAAAATAGTACATTTAGCAGTGTCCATTGTGCCCGAAGTGTCCATTATTGATATCGCGAAACCTTATCTAAATGATACAGGAGGATAGGTTCACTTCATCCTAAAGGGAGACTAGGTACACTCAATTTACAGGGCTTGTATGGACAATACCTACATTCAAAGTGGCTATGTCGGTAGTATACGATATAAGCAAACTTTTCCAAATGAGCAGAATCATCAAATATTAATATTCTTATATTTTTTTTAAATGGTGGACAAAAACTTATTTTTGTTGCAATCATTTTTTATTTTGTAAGCTTTTATTCTAAATTAACAGTTATACAGGGTGTGGCGTATCCTTTTGTACCACCTTGTGCGCATTATGCACTCTTGGAAATACCCGGTAATCAGGATGACGGGCATTAGGAAACCTTGCTCGATAGAGTTCTGCTGCTTGACTTGCATTACCACCACACTGACCGTAAATAAAATGCATTTCTGCATATTCCGCGGGTGTGTGTATACAAATCGAGGCATTGCACTCGATGCGCGGTATGTCCAGGTTAAAAGTCCAAATCACTAGCAATAAACAAGTCCGGGGTTAGAGCACAAGATCAATATTTGTATCACGGGATTACCAACTCACTTTCACACAAGTCACAGCACTTTATCAATAATAATAAATTCTTTCTTACTAACAAAACGTATCTCTTGGAAGTAGTATGGTAGCACACTGACTCTAGCAACCCTTTAAAACTAGTATCACTACGACAAATAATTATGTTAGTCTTCTGTGTGTCTCTTTCACCCATTGCATGAAAGAGTGGGACAACTTTTCCGTCTCTTGTTTTTCGTCGTCGGAGCAGGTAATAAGGCAGGTACAAAAAGTTGAGTCTAGGTATTTCGGTGGGAATTTTCCTACGAGTTGAATAGCTTTGCTTTGTACTTATTATAAAATGTATAATGTGATAGTGACAAAGATATTATAAATATAAAAAAAAGAAATAATTAAAATATTTTCTGAGACGTATGTTTTTAGGAAAATAGGCCTTCATCAAAGTCATTAGGTAATCACTTTGAAATCTAAGGGTTAAATACCATGTGTTATACCTTTTTACAATCTCAATTAAATATTCTAATTATTTGTAAGCTGTTCAGTCAAGTCCCCATACATTTTTTTTTGGTATGTGCCATCAAACACAAAGAAAAAAAGGTTTGAAAGAAAAAAACTTATTTTCGGTAGCATTTGTAAAAATAAAATAGGCAACAGCACAAAAATGACATGATACATTTGATAATACAACTATTCAAGTATAATAAATAAAAACCTGATAGAGATAATTCATGTTTTTGCGACTGTGACAACAAAATTAGTGAGCAAGGGTAAAATTTTCATAATTTTTAAAAAATGGCCGATAACTAAAAAACCATGATACTTTTACTAAACATGAATTGTATTTTTCTGATCCGTTATGATATTCTCCAGCTGCAGGTGAAGGATTATCCATTATTACGCTACACCCTGTATAAAAGCTATATATTATAAATGTGTATGAATTTACATCATAAATGAAACCGGTCAAGTGCGAATCGGACTCGCGCACGTAGGGTTCCGTACCATAATAGGTGCATATTATATTTTACATGCTTACAAATTATTTAGTTATTTTTTTACGATGTTTTCCAAGTAAGCGGATTTTACAAGTTAAGTATCTATAACTCCTGAACAAATAAATTTAGATAAGCCGTATAGTTTTTCTTCAAAGTTCATCACATGAACTCATCATGATTTTTTTCAGATTTTTCGATCCAGCCGTTTAGCTTTTAGAGGGAGGATGCTCTATTTTAACAAAAAAATGCGCTTTAAAGTTGAATATCTCGCACACGGATCCCTCATTCAAAAAAAAAAACATAGAAACCTATCAATGTTTTTAAAAAACCTATCCAATATAACCTTACACTATGAGGTAGACGAAAGACAAAAAATCATCCCCACTTTATATGTAGTGGAGGTACCCCTAAAAATATTTTTCGTGATTTTATGTTATCACTTTTTCCACGTGATAAATACACATCATAGTCATTTTTTATCTTTCTAGCACTAACCGCTTGGACGGTAAGCCGAAGACGGGACGGTCGGACGGACGGACGGACATGACGAAAACGTAGGGTTTCGAGACGTGAACTATGGACCCTAAAATGAGTACGCATTCAAACGTTTGTGTCAAAAGCTTCGGCTTTTGAACGAATGTACCCCTCTGCGTTACTCACTCACTTGAACCTTGACATTCACAGTTACTTAGTGACATTTAATTTAGTAGGAGGGTAGACTTTTTACTAGATTTTTATATCCAGCCTTGACCTAGTATCAACCTCGTTTCTGGATTGAGATTTACATAGTGACGTCGTATTGGAGACGTCTTTAAATGTAATTGGGTTTTGCGAATTGCGAATTTACGAAAGGTCAAGTTTATATTTTGGGCCAACATGAAAATTTAAAAATATTTATTTTGCCTTACTCCAGATTTTTGTAACCATTAATCAGAGATTGGAACCACCTAGGAAGTAATTATAATACTAAATATATATTAGGAGGCCCCGCTCTTCCTTAAAACTATCGTACATAACAATTATTTTAACTGCAATATATTTAATTTATTTTAAAAACAAGTTTAAACTAATTACGTAATGGAATTGTACAAGATGGTGTACGTACTGTATTCAAAATAATATCGATATATCTGCCGCGTCTCCATGCTTTTTACCCGGCTACGGCGAAGCCAAACGGAAGGGTTATGATTTTAGCAGTCTATGTATGTACGTATGTATGTTTGCGTGTTTGTTCCCTCGTAGCGTCTTAACCACTGGGCCAATTTTAATAAATGACGTGTCTATAGATTCATAATGATGCCGCGGGTAACATTGGTAACATTGGGCTATATATATTTTTTCAAAATTTTGTATTTCGAAAATTGAACCCAAGATCCGATCATCTAAAAATTGCAACTTTCTAGCTATCACGGAATATATAAACGGCTCTAGCTTGGCCATTTTTGTACCTTTGCATTTCTAGATTTCTATCTGAATTATTTTCTTGTTTCGGCCTTTTAAGACCACTTTTTTACGTAGTCGGGTTATAGTTTTTAACATATTTTTCTATTTTATACTTTACCTGATAACTAATCTGGCCTGCAAATTCAACTAGTATAATTGAAGCACAAGGAACGCAAAACTAATACGAGCTACGAACATCAAAAAACGTGAATGATTGCAGATTCAACTTCTGTTTGCTTTTGGTCGTGTCTTTTAGAGAATTCGAGAAAAATCATTCCATATTATACTTGCTCGTTTAATCGAACTTTTTGTGCAAAATCAGTGCAAAATGGCGTTTATTGGACTCGTTTAAAGCTCTGGCAACTCTATTCTAACTTAGGCTACTCATTCTATATGCTATGTCAGATATTCAGGCTAGATATTCACTTACCTACTATTATTTTTATCAAAAATCAGTAATTTCCAATGAGAAATTAATTTCTGAGATTTTAATTTTATCTTAAACTATAAACAATAAAAAGTGAAATTTATGAACGAAGCGATTTTTTCACACGGAAAACTCTTATACTTTGAAAGTTTTAAGTGATGCGCAAAAAATCTTGTTTCCTCGACTCCTCGAGCAAGACGCAAGTGCTTACGTCTCGATGCGCCATCTGGTGTCTTCTCAATTATTCAACTAATCTTTCTCTTACATTTTGGATAATGAAATTTTAATCACTCCCATTCGGCACTTGTTTCTTTCTGCTTTGAATAAATTAGGGGGTATCATCATTATCGCGTCGCAGCTCGGTGTCTGACGCTAAATGTATGAAAGAATGTAAAGTTATACGCCTATTTTGTGTAGGTATTTATTAAGACTTACGGAAAGGAGCCCTCATAAGCCCAAAGGATAAAAACGGGACCCTATTACTGAGACTTCCCTGTCCGTCCGTCTGGCTGCATCTCCTTAACCGTGTTAGCTAGAAAGTTGAAATTTTCACAGATGATGTATTTCTGTTGCCGCTATAACAAAAAATACCATAAATATTAATTAAAAACAGAATTAAATAAATATTTAAGGGGAGCTCCCATACAACAAACATGTTTTTTTGCCGTTTTGTACGGAACCCTTCGCGCGCACTTGGTCGTTTTTTATTTTTATTTCACTTGATCTTAATCGCTTCTTAGCTATTATAAATGATCACTGCTCGACCATGTCTGGTGCCCAATTATTTTTTAAAGTGGGGAAATGGATCCTCCACTGACTGTGTAGGCCTCTAGCCAAGTTGCCTTTCAATGTCAAATTCCATACATTTTTGTTTTCTAACTTCGTCGTCGTAATTAGCGATGGCAACTTGGCTAAAGGTTCTGGTGGGTAGACTTAAAAGACAAAAAATAAGAACCCATATAAAATGTAAATAATAGAAGTATTCAACAATTGTAATGCACAAGAGAACAATTCAATTGTAGCTAACTGTCTTTATTTCCCTAATAAAGGCAGCCTTACTTTATCATCAGTGCCTAATTTTATTATCAAATAAAGGAGACTTTCAAAGACTTTTACTGTCAGCCTGGAATAAACTAAAAATTCAAGAGTAACCGATCTAATCTCATTGCGCAAGTTTCTGTGTCAAATACAAACACAATATTCAGGTTGAAACGAAGTTTGGAGTTCTGTAATTTATTTTAACACAAATACCTTAGATAAATTAAGAAATTTTTCATCTCGTTCGAGTTTGTTTGCATTCAATAACCTTTTGGATCGAAATATTCTTGCAAAGTTAAGCAATTAAAATATTCTATGTAAACTTTATTTAATTCAAGAGATTGTTGGAAAATTAAATACGTTATACAAAATGTACGATATTTGATACCACAAGAATCCAGAAGCCCAATTACTAGGATTCCATACCCAAAGGGTAAAAACGGGACCCTATTACTATGACTCTGGTGTCCATCCGTCTATCCGTCTGTCCGCCTGTCTGTTTTTCACCAGACCCATATGAACCGTGACAGCTTATTAGCTAGCCAGTTTAAATTTTCACAGATGATGTATTTCTATTGCCGCTAAAATAACAAATACTAAAATGTGCAGCGCAGTGCAACTTAACATTCGAACTCTTACCATGAAACGTGTATCTTATTGTGTTATGAATAAAGTTCAATTTTGAATAGCTATGTTAAAAATGCAGCGCCATGTCGCGTATCGTTTCGTTTCGGTGTGAACTGAGTACTGACCCCTGATAGTGCAAATTTAACAAAAATATTTACTATCCTTAATTAGCCCCCCGATAACCATAATTTCTGGAGCCGAAATAAATCATTAAAATTATATAAAATTTTCTCGCGAATTTTGTTGAAGTATGTCTAAAATAAATATTTAATGTTTACTACCGGAATTCGCCATTTTGGTGAAATTTACGACATCGCTGAAGAAGATTTAAAGTTGTTAAGTATTCACGATAATGCACCTTACGGTCCAGGTCCAGTGGTTTAGGGCTTGGCTCTCCACTCGGAGGTCGTGCATTCGTTTCCCGCGTTGGAACTACAAAAAATGTTGTTTCAAAGTTTGGTTAGATTGTTGTTTAAAAGTCGGAACTGCGCCTGATCTCTCGCCTGTCGTGTCGGTCATCTGTCCCACTGGGTTACGAGAGTAAAGGAAGAGAGAGTGCTCTTGTGTACTGCGCACATACTTGGGCACTCTACAATAACTCCTGCGTAGCTGACCTGGTTTCAATGAAACCGGCGACAGTCATCGACATCGATGTGGGGAGCTATATATTTTAGGCACTACAATGGAACAAACAAACATTACATACATGCAGAGACTGCCAAAGTCCATTACGTAGGTACCTTTCCTATTGGCTTTGCTGTAGTTGGGTAATAATCATAATATTTACTAAGTGACATAAATACCTCTAGCACATCATATAGCGCTTAAAAATTAAATAATTTGATATAATATTCAACATAGACTATTAAAAATTGGGTGAGATCTATTAAAATTAATTTGACTGCCACTTTGTTAAAGAAAACTTAAGAAATTGCTTTAATAAACTTTATTTATAGCTTCAAACGAGCTATATTAAAATGTAAATACTAGAAGTACAGTCAGTAAAATAAAACATTGAAAATAAATAAACTTCCATTTTTTTTTTACTGAAATTGAATACAATGTTTAGTCATAATATCCTGTAAATACTGTTTCCTGTGTGCTCAGGCCAAATAAAAATTATAGACAGAGCTTTGTCAAACAAAAACTAGGGCCGGTTTTTATGTATGACCTCACACCGCGACAGCTCGCGTTACGAGTTAAGGCGTAGTTTCGTGTCATGTGTGTGCGTCACGTTGTGTAATTGCGTGGCCTCAAAAATTCGCAGAACTCTGCCATCACTTTTTATTTGGTCTGAGCCTGTGTAGGTAAAAGGTAAACCCCGCTACTAATAAAAATATTTACACAACTTATTAGCTTTTCAATGTTCTTGTATTTGTGTGATACATGAATATCTAGTCAGTTGTGTAAACATTTTTATTAGTAAGGGAAAAACATATTTAAGTCGCTCTCCAATCTTAATGATTTGTAAAACGGATCGTCAGTCGGGATTTCGGGGTACAATATTTATTTGTGAAATGGACCAGGAAACGAACAGACAGATCACCTGATTGTAATTTCCCGCCGCCCATGGACACCCTCAACAACAGAGAAGAACTAACACTTATGCACCTAGTTATTAAAATTCCCAGCCGCCCTTGGGCCTCTGGTAACCTTACGTACTCGGTGAAACACAAACTCGCGTTATGCCACCGAGTCATCTGTGAGTCCGTTGTATTTATCCGGTCAAGCCAAGTTAAGTATTTTCTTAGCTGACTGTACAATATTGTGTTTCACCTCTTATCCTCTGTATAAGGAACACTACAGAGTAAATAATATTAAGTTCAGTTGAAAGCAGTTTGTTTTGCGCTAGCATCCTTTATATTATAATATCATTAATCTTTAGTTCTTACTAAACTTTGGACTAATTTCCTTGTTTTTTCCGTTACAAGTTGACTAGTTTGTATAAAAGTCAATTATACTTATGCGATATAACCTACAGAAAGTTTTTCGTAATCCGTAACGGCTAAAGCGTGTATAACTGTACATACATGTATTGTTTTGTTTTTTTCTGTTATATCTTTTTAAACCTAAAACTCAATTCTCGTAATTAGCTCACAGTTTCTCACAGTAATTTTTCATTTATTATATTATAAATTAATCATAAACTGATTTTTGGAGTTGGGACCAATTAAAGCGGGTTTGACATTTATGAGAATACCATTTTGCAGACTGCAGTTTTATCATATCGGGACTGTATCGTAATTGTATTATTGCATGATTTATTTAGCACAATCGACCTTCTGAACGCAAAACGAGACAGCTATCCGGTATACTCGTAAGTTTGACGCGTCTGTGTGTGCGTGGTACCATTTGTTTTTCGTCATTTGAAAGCTGAGGTGATCTTAATTGTTTCGTAGGTACAACTCAACAATGTCAGCTCACCTACTGCTTTACAAAAGGAAGTAGAACGCGGCCTCAAAACTTGTCAAGTTCAATCTTACGTGTATGGTCTGTACAGGCAAACCCGTCAGGTACACCCTAACGTGTATGGCTCTTTACCTATTTATTTATTAATTATTAAGCGTTTATTATTTTTTAAGTTTTTATATTTATTTGTACGTATTCCTGAATAACTAATATGAAAGGTTTATTTTAATCGACCATACCTTCAGCTTCACTATGGTTTTAAAAAGCTGTGTATATTTTGTGTTTGCTTTTTCGGTGTGGAGTGTTTAAAACATTTTTATTCGGATCAGACGGATTTCGAATAAATGTGGGTAGGTAAGTGCGAAATATATAATACCCATTTAAAACTGTTAGGTTTAAAAGTTAAGCTTTTAAGTGCTAAAAGTAAATAAGCGCTGTAATATTTTACTCTCAAATTCAAAATTTTCCATATATTCTTAGACATTTTGCTTTTGTGTTAGAAAGGATCTATATACAAGAACCAAGCTAATGGGTGTAGCTTTTCATTCAATTTGAAAATAAACTTTTTCTCTCTGAATTTAAGGTTTAGTTTTGGGATACGACAATTCGGGAGATATAGCGTAATCGCATCCACTTAGTCGTTGAATTTATTATTTGTTTCATCTTTCAAGTAATATTTCACACTTTAAGCTAAGTACGCTGTTATTTTAAATTATACGGGTTGTAGGTGCATCCATAGATGTATATATTATAGACGAGGTAAAAAGTGTTTACACCTAAATGGCCCCAAACATGTTTGACATTTGCTTTCCGCTGTCTAATCAGTCGTCTGAAATCAATATGGCGTAAATTGTATGAAGATTTTCACCGTCAAATGTACGTTATATCCTATCCTTAGTTTTGAAATCTTTGGTTGCATCAGAGAAGAAAGACAGATTGACACACGTCAACGTGTTATAAAACTGTACCAAGCGCATGATCGTGTGAGTTATTACTCTGAGCTGTTACGTTATTTTAATTACGAGTAATTTAATGAATTATAAAATGTATAATAAAAAGAATGATGCAGTTCACACTTCCATATAAATTTAACTGTACCAAATTTCATACTCCTCCGTAAGCGTTCGTCTGTCTGCGTTTTTTCTCAGCTGTTTTTTCTTAGCTGTTTTTTTCTTTTTTTCTCTACAGGCTGCCAGCTAGGAAAGGTAGTATAAAAGGTAGGCTAACTGAAATCTCATCACAAGTTCAACATAGTATATCTATTAGGGTCGCAGAGATACCAGGGCTCAATTGTGAACCCCCTTCGAAAAGAAACGCACCTGAGACGCGACGGGACGGGAATTGCTTAAAGCTTTAACACGTATACGGATTTGGTCCGGAGCAGACCATGGAGTTAGTTGCCAACTTAGGACTTTCTCTGCAAGCGATTTGAAAAGTCAACCTGAAGAAAATAAACTTTTGGAATTATATTTTAATACATAAATGTAAGAATAATATTACCGAATATTATTTTTCAATAATTTGTGTATCAGTTTATTTAAGTTTGGGGAGAATATTTTTGAGGGTTGGCAAATACTGCACAAAAATCGGGATGCAGCATAAATGGAATTCTGTGCGAATACAATAGAGCTGAAATTCAAACACACGAGTGTCGTGCTGTCATAATGGTCTGCTCCAGACCAAATAGGTACGTATGTAAGCATTCTTATAGTTACAATCGTAAAGGTTGTTGTAATAATAACATTAAAAACATTTCTTTCTTTCTACATTATTCCATTACTTGCCATCCAGTTTGCTCAAAATTATTACCTAAGCGTTTGCAGTTTTCACTCGTGACCTTTACTTAATATTTGTTTTGTAAATTGTATGGGGCAGGGAAACCGCACACATTAAACACAGCTGTTTACAACTTTTACTTAAGGGACGTCGCAAACTCTGGTTAAGTTTTGCTTAATATTAAACGGGCATTTAACCATCGAAAGTCCCTGACGTCTGCCAATTCGCAATAATAACCCTCCTCATTTTGAGGGAAGATCTCGTCAGTGGTAACGTTTGTTGTAGAATTTTGAAGATTAAAAAAAATATATATTCTTAACTCATTGGCTCAAATGTATTTATAATTGATAAATAATGTCCTACAATAAGATAACTATTTTTTATTATTTTCATCAAGTAAGAGTACTTTATTAATCAGTTAGTAGAGACAGAGTTACGTTGCGGGATGTGACTGACATTTTACTTACTGACTTACTAGGATTAAAAATCATAGTTATATATAGAAAATGTTTACTTAAAACGACTAAATGCTACGTAAGAAACAATAATTATACTTCCGCCTACAGAGTGCGCTGGGGTTGTCTACTAATTCGTTCATCATGCCCACGTTGCAAGTTGATTTAGATCGTCGTAAACAATCTGTTTACAATGTAATCCGACGTATTTCAATGTAGAGTTTATGAACATTTGAGAATTCAGAGTGAATCTATGTTTATACACGCGCACAACCACAAGTTGACTTCACTCCACTGCCACTCTTGCTCAATTGAACGTAGACGCGAGCGAGATGTGACGCATCTTGGAGATATTGTTTTGTTTCATGAATTATCTAGCATGAAAATAATTGTTTGATATGAGATAATACATCTGTGCTGTAATATTGTAAAGAGGAAAAGTTTGTTTTGAAACTACTGGACTGATTTTAATGACATTTAACACAGATATAGATTAGACCACGCGGAATGTCATAGGCTACTTTTTGTCGTGGCAAAATGTGCGTTTCCCGCGTGATTTCCTGTAGAACGAACGAAGTCGCGGGCAACATCTAGTGACGTGTATTTTCACATCGCGTCGTGTCTATGTGTAATTCTGTGAGGGGGCGCATCAGGTCGGATCTACGCCCACTAGGTGGTACACAGATGTATATATATATAATTCCCTATACCGATTTCGGTGACGGTGGCCGGTTTCAGAAACCAGGTCAGTTACGCAGGAGTTACTTAATTTTATAGTGCCCAAGTGTAACCGACACGACTGGCGAGAGATCAGGCGCAGATCCGACTTTTTACATGCCCATCCGACGCATGGATCATCTTTCTTGTCAGACAATCAGGTGATCAGCCTGCATTGTCCTAACCAAACGTTGAAACAATATTTTTTGTTGTTCCAATGCGGGAATCGAACCCACGACTTCCGAGTCGAGAACCAAGCACTAACCACTAGACCACGGAGGCTGTTAAACAGACAGACGTATGTAATATTATAGACGAGACATGTTGAGGCGAAAACTGTCCCCACTTAAACGACCTCATTTTTGGGGTTGTTTTGGGGCCATTTTGACATTTGAAGTATGGTGAAATCAAGATGGCGTAACTTTTTCTCGTATGAAGATTTGTTTAGTCAAATGTATAGCCCATCCTTAGTTTTGAAATCATTGAGGTGCTGGCAAGGTTTGAATAGGGGGCTAGTTATTGTGTCTTTTCATCGAATATTTCCAAACTAAGGACGGGCTATGACGTACATTTGACAGAAAAAATCTTCATGCAAGAAAAAGTTTCGCCGTCTTCATTTCAGAAAACTGAATATTTTAAACTTGAAAGATTAAAAATATTTTGGCATGAAGTATACTGGCTATAATTATTTATTTTGGCGCGTTAATGTTTGCGCGCGTGTATAATAAAGGCGCCGAAATTCTTTACATTCGAAAAATTATGCGCAGATCTTCTGATGTTCGTTATGTAACGAAGGAAATCAATTCAATATCACGTTTCCAAAGAAATTATTTTAGTGGGTGTGTATATTGGTTTATTAGGAGCTACATGATAAATATTAGAGCACGACGCGACGTGTTACTACTTACGTCGATAATTAGAGTCAACATGTTATTCGTCGTGATAAATATTACGTTATGTTTTCCGTAGTAAATACGGCTTGTCGGCTGTGACATACGTATATTGTTCGATAGAAAGAATTCACATAAATCATCATTTTATATTTATATATTATGTATACGTGAAGCAAAAACTTTCAGTACATTTTAACGAGAATTGTGCGAACGGAGGAGTATTTAATTTGTCACAGTTAAAGTTTACGTGGGGGAAAGGTGTGATGAAAGCTAATATTTTTTAAAATAATGTTTAGAAATACAAAAAAATTAAAAACAATAAAAAAACACTGCCTTGCGTTTGATAGACACAGTCTTGTTACACGTGGACGTTTGTCTATCTGTCACAACATTTACTTTTTTTTACCTAAGAGCCAAAAGAAACCCTTAGAAAGTTCAAACTTAAAATTTATATAATGAATTATTATGGACGAATTTCAACCACAGGGTGATCTGTAGTAATATTTAAATCCGCCCAATTTTTTAAATAATATGGCAGTTAATTTTTACTCTGTGGCTATAGGAAGCTTATAAAAGTAGGTAAACATCCTAGTTTTTTTAAAATAATGAAAACCTCTACAATACTTACAAAAAAAACTTAGGCCTTTTCATCCGTTATTGGATGATTTATACAGTATTCTCCGAGTGAAGTAACCACTCTTGAAATACTGTAGTGCCTGGGACGGTTGGTTTTTTAAATGTCGTAAGGTTGCCCAAGCACATACGGCATTCTCACAACATAGTCAGCCTAGTCCAGAGGAATGACTGGTCAATACGTCTGGGGCCAACCATGTGCGGGTTTCCTCACAATGTTTTCCTTCACCGTTAGAGCATCCGTATAATGTACTTGAGATCTGAAAAAGTCTCATTGGTACACGCCACAACCTGGGAATCGAACTTGCACTCTCTCGAGTACGAATCAAACGGTCTACCCACTAGGCCACGGACCTCTTACAGCATTGTGCAGATCTATACGCCACGGGAACCGTCGATTCTGCCAGAATGCAAAAATATTCTATTACATTTGTGGCGGCGGAAAAATAAGCGCCACAATCCTGAATCGCGCTATCGAAGTTTTCAAAGATCGGCACTATTAATATATAAGATATCTGAAATTCATACAAGTGGGCTTCGGCCTGACCGAGCATAGCACCTCGCTCGGTCGGGATCTCCCTTTGGGGCTTGCCACCATATTCCCACACATTATAAGAAATACTATGAGAAAGGTATAATAAAATAGTTCACATTGCCAGGTACCTACAGGTACCAGGGACACAGATATGAAAAGGTGATCAAGTTCTTCACACACAGGGGACCACGGCCCCCTCATGGGACCGTTTACGTCAGACTGCGACTGACCTTAACTAATCATTTGTTATGCCTGTGATACGCGAATGCAGGAGTAACTACATTCGTGCATATGATTCACTGACCTCTTATCTCAAATAGAATAATATAGGACTCTTATAATAATAATTAACAATAATTTAGTATGTATTTACTATAAGCGTAGGAATTAGGTTGCATACTGAAAATAACTACATGACAATACATAGATTATTTTATTTTATTTCAGGAAAAATAAAAGAGTAACTTTAAAATGATACTTTTTAATTCTGCCTTTGCTCTGATTGCTTTTGCAATTAACAGAACTATCAAAGTCGCATAGACACGCCTAAATTTAAAAAGGCAAGTATTTTATTTTTCTGAAAACTAATTATATTAGATACATAGTAGATATATTATGTACTATTATAGTAGCATCACACACAATATAAACGTTACTTACGTAGTTTTGTTCGTCGCGTGTGTATCACAGCATTATGCGGGTTAAAAAGTCAATTGATAAAGCACCCTATCGCTATAATGTAACATCTATCTCTTTCACTTCTAACCCGTTAGAAAAGGATAGAACATGTCGCAGTTATCATTACATAATATGACAATTAACATATTTCCCACTTTAACATATTATTATTGTGGCCTTTTCTTATATTTCACGCTAATATTTATATAATCTGAGAATTTCACATTCAAATTAATATTTTTAGGTTATAATAATTATTTCTCCAAATGAAATATACTAAAGATTTTGTTATATTTCCAAGATAAAATTAATTTAATTTAAGTCTAGACATAGACATTTATGATAATCCCAAGCTTACGAGCTTATCACAATTTTGCCAAAAAATAAAGTACAGATTAGTGAAATTCTTTGATTTTAAAGTATTTTACTTATTTTATATAGAAGCAGGTAATTACATACTTTTTTGTTCAAAGAAAATATTCTGGAAACACGCATTATAAAAATAGGAAAAAGTGCTCGAAAGGTATTGTTAATTTTTTATAATATCTAACACGATAAATTTAGATTAACCCATATCTAAAAGCAATATAAAATTATTATATCATTACTAACTTTGAAATTCTAGTGAGTACCAATATGCAAGAATTTTAATAACACATATGGATTAGACGATCTATACAGATAAATAAAATTGAAGTGTCTGTTTGTAATTTCAAATTTATATCTTTTCACTTGATGCATATGAAAGTATATTCGATACTTACAATAAAATATCAAGTTTTTTAAAAATTGTCTAATCGCCTATCGGCTAATCTCTGAAGCAGCTGGACCGATTTTCAGGGGAACTACACTGGCAGACAGCTGATGCTATAAGGTCTAACATAGGCTACTTTTATTTTAAGGTTCCGTTTCCGTTAGTTCTATACAAACGAAGTTGCGGGCATCAGCTAGTAGAAAATAGATTGGAATAAATTCCTACTACTATCGTCTATATTTGAATATGAACAATATTTCTAGGGATATCCTGTTTGCTTTAAATATTCTATTTATATAAATCTGGGTAAATATATCCTGGAACTGCAATAAAAAAAATAGGTTGTCTGTAAAGTCAGTTTACAGACGATAGTTGAACGATTAGAGAAGGAGACTCTTCTCTCTCGCGCCGGGCCCCTGAAAAGGGCCTTGGGCGAGGAACCAAAACCAACCAGAGGCATAGCCTCTCTACTTGGGGTGGGATGACGCGCCCAGTACGAGTACTGGGCGTATGAGTCTTTGGTTTTAAGGGAAGACCCCCCGCGTTCTGCCGCGGGGGGGCCCATGGGGGGGCAACAACAAAGCCAAAGGAAGTGTCGATTGCCAGTCTAGGCACAACCGGGACCTGCGGTCGGCTCCAAACGGCGCGTGGGGGTCCCGACCCGGGGGCCGAGAAACGTGTTTGGGTCCACTCCCTCACGCGCCGCGTTTACCGGACCGCGGAAACGAGCGACCTGGGGAAAAAGGGGGGAAGGTAAGCTTCCGGTTCCCGACTTTTAGTGTCGGGGGGGAAGGTGCACCAAGGAGGCGACGGGGTGGCAAGAGGGCTGCCACTCCGACAGGTGATTTTTGGACGATGTACGCCGGCATCTGGTTTGCCGGCGTAAGGGAAAGGTGTGGGGGGATACGATCCCGCGATGGGTGGGGCGCTGTTGCGCCGGGGCGGATCATTGCGCTTGGGCGTGGCGCATCAGTGCGTCAGGGCTCCTCCTCTTCGGGGGCGGTGGGGCGGGCTGCGTGGCTCCGCTGGGTCCTCCGGGGGGGGGACGGCATCTCTCGGCAGGCAGTGGCGGTCGGGCGGGCGGGCATGCCACGGCGCCAGGTCGGTCAGCTCGACCAGGCGCGAGGCATCCGCTCGCGCGAACAGCTTTGCGGAGAGCTGGGCCACAAAGGCCTCCACGCTCTCAACCCTGAGGTCCCTTGCGATGGTGTTATTGCGGACGTACCACGGTGCGCCCGCGATTCGGCGCAGCACCCGGTTTTGGGCTCTTTGCAGCAACCCTTTCTGGGATGCAGAGAGCAAGTGGTGCCACGCGGGAGCCGCGTACGTAAGGCGGGACCGTACGTACGTCCGGTAGAAGGCGATGCGCATCCTCAGGGGGATCTGCGGGGACGCGTAGGCCGGGTGCAGCAACGCTATCGCCGCGTTCGCCTTCGCCACCGCTGATGCACATTGGGCGGCCATGGAGAGTCGGCGGTCCAGGGTGACCCCGAGGTACCTAGCTGTCCTCCCCCACGGGATCACAGCGTCACCAATCCTCAGAGGCGCCGGAAGGGAACACCTCGTGCTGACGGCGAGCGCCTGGGACTTGCCTGCGTTAACAGAGAGTCTCCATTTGCTCAGCCAGTCAGGGAGGAGATCCAGCGTCCTCTGGAGCTTGATGGCGGCATGCTCGGTGGTCAAAGAGGAGGTGAAGTACGCCGTGTCATCGGCGTAAAGCGCCACGGTGGTGCCCTGGTCCGCGGGCACGTCGCTGGCATAGAAGTTATAGAGCCCTGGGGAGAGAACGCTACCTTGCGGGACGCCAGCGGTGATGGGACGCTCGCCGGAGAGGACTCCGTCGACGCTCACCCTGAAGGTCCTGCCAGAAAGAAAGGAGGCTAGTAGCCTTACCAGTGGCGGAGGTACGTTGGCCCGGATGAGTTTACAAAGCAGACCCTCATGCCAAACACTGTTGAACGCCTTCTCCATGTCTAGGAAGACCGCGACCGACGATTCCTTTTTATTTGCCGCAACGGGAACGGCAACGGATAGTTAGATAGAACTAGTTAGACAGATAGAACGTGACAACGTCATGTTTATAGTGCGCGTGGAACTAATTGGCCGCGCCTTAGGTAGGCGTGTTGCCGCCGCGAAGTCCGGCGCCGAACTGAGTAATAACATCAAGCGCCCTCGCCTTTTCTGTCCTACCGCTCACATACCTAAGGCGCGGTCAGCTGAGGTAACGGCAATGCGTAATATTTAGCGAGGTAACGCATGAGTCATGTTTTTTCGTGCGTGCAGCCGGCTCCATCAATTTATAAGACGTTATCACGTCAAAAAGATGCCATTTCAATTCGAATTTATTTCTAGGAAACCGAGTTTTATCGCAAGATTTCGTTTACACCGACGTACTTACCTTTTTTTAAGCCTTACCTTTTTTTAAGCATAACCTTTTTTTAACGGCCTCAATGTTGAAATATTTATTTTTCTATATCTATATCTGTACTTCTATACTAATATTATAAAGTGGAATGATTTGTTTGTTTGTTTACATAGACCGATTTTGATGAAATTTGGCACATAATAAAGTTTCCGCTGGATTTCTATTAGTCGCCGCATAGTCTAGTATAATACAAAAAAATATTAGACATGTATTTAAAATCTTGAAAGTTAATGTTGCTTTAGTAAAATGTCTAAATTAGTGCTCGGTACAGTATAGCCAATGATTTCAAAACTAAGGATGGGCTATGAGGTACATTAGACAGAACAAATCTTAATACAAGAAAAAGTTACGCCATCTTGTTTTCACCATACCTCAAATGTCAGCCGTATTTGTTTCACCATACCCCAAATGTCAAAATGGCCCCAAAATCCCCTAAGGTGGGGCTATTTAAATGGGGACAGTTTTTGCCTCGACATGCCTCGTCTATAATATATACGTCTAAGATTATTAGCAGTTCAGTTTGTTTACGTCATATAATCCAAATGTAAACAAACTTCAATATGAACTGCTACGATGCTACCGATTTTAATGTCACTTCTGTATTGTGCAATAAAAAAAAACACAATGACACAATAATTTGGTCGAATTTCAATTTTTTGTTGACATTGAATAAGAACTGAGTAATTAATAAAGTTATCACTTTTATTGTATTAAGGGCCCCCGAGACGATCAAACGGTTTGACTCAAACCTTACGTGCTTGATGCAACCGTTTGACGTCGGTTTGATCTGTTTATCAAACGGCACTGTTCAGTTTCACTGTCACATCACTGTCAAACAAAACAAAAATATGTAATTCCATCAAACGAGCTTCAAACCCGTAAATGTTTGACAAACCGTTCAAACGACCTTGTAAACGATCAAACTGGTTTGACTCAAACCAAAATGTACGTATTTGAGTCAAACCGTTTGATCGTTTCGGGGGCTATTTAGTATTACACACTGTTTTGTTCCACATTCACATGGCATACAAAATGTTCTGCTACCCATATTTATATTCATATTCATTATAGACGAGGCATGTCGAGGCAAAAAGTGCCTACACTTAAACTGCCCTACTTTTGCGGTTATTTGGGACAGTCAAGTTTTATATTTGTCATCTTGACATTCGCTTTCCGAAGTAGTCAGTCCGCATTTAGTTGACAAAATCTTCTAAAATCAAGATGGCGTGGCGTAACATTTTATTGTATGAAGATTTTTTTGTCAAAATATGTACGTCATAGTTTTTTTTATAATGTACGTCATAGTTGTTCATTGTACAGTTCTCTCAATACATATTCGGCTTTTTCGTCGATGATCATTTCATTTTCATTGCTTTCTTTGTCTGATACGTTGGAAAAGTCACTTGACAGACAAAGACAGCCACATTGAATATCTAATCGGTTAAAAAGTAGTTTTCTAATGAATGAATAACAGTAATGCGGCTAGAATATCGTCGGCTTTACTGTTATATTATAAGTACATCGGGCATTTACTGTGATGAAGATAATGTTTGATTTCATTATGAAGTTGGCATATAACGATGGAGCTTTTCATTTGTCTCCAGACGCTCTAGCCAATACCACAAACTAAACAGGAACAGATAAACAGCTACATAGTTTGCTATAGATTGCACTACTACAAGCATACCTTTTGTTCCCGAAACCACTGGAAAAATTGTGGGCGTTGAAAGGGATGTCCAAATTTTCAAATTTGGATCGAAATGGATCGTTCTATGAAAGCTGTTTTTCTGCACGTAAGTATATATTATAATTTGTACTCTGTGCCAATACTGGCCGTGCATAGACTTTACTCCCGTGATAGTCCATCAGTAAATCAAAGGAACTGACTAAAAAAACGCAGCTTTAGTTCCCAGGTATTTAGTTGAATTGTCGATAAATTGTTCGGTATTTTCCACCATCAGCGATCACTGAAGTAAAAAAAGAAAATAAAATAGGAATCGCTACCGCTATGCACGCCGCTTTAGTTCCAGGTATTTTGCGAAATGTCGATATCTGGCGCGGCCTGCAACTAGCAAGTTTGATTGACGGCTCCAACGAAACTGTGTGTGCGACACTCGGAGTGTTTTCAAGTGAATATCATACGTGCTACAGTTCCCAGTGTCCAGAGCAGTGTCGAGGTATTTTTTTTTGTATCAAAGATGAAAATATTTTTTTTTTGTTTCAATGACTTTATCTAGTATCAAAGTTGCGATTCATAAAATAAGTATTGCTTTTTTAATCGAATTTCATTGAATATTTTTTTACTAATACACTTAACTATAATATATATACCAAATGTTTCCTTGTCAAAGGAAACATTTTTAATATTTATCCTCTGTTATTTAATGTATAATATTTTTATTTAACAAATTATTGCACACATAGAAGTATATTAGAACAATACGATGTATAAAAAATACGACACAAAGCTTGCTTATTTTAAAAAAGAAATTCAGTAATGTTTATCAGGTTAATCATTCATATCACTCATATCACTCATATTCATCGATCATAATTATTATTGTTCATGACAAATAAAAAGGAGACTACTAGTGAAAGTATTGTGTAATCTCTTACATTACACTCTTATATACGTACAATTATTTTACTAAATACAATGGTGGTGGCTCTCCATACAGTACCTATATAAAGTGGGGATGTTTTTATTTTCATTCTACCCCATCGTGTAGGGTATCGCTGAATAGGTATTTTAAAATAAAGGCAAAGTTTCATATTCGACTATTTTACAAAGTCAACCATTCTCGAGTACTGGGCTTCCAAAGGGTTTATAAGATGGTCCCTTTTCAGATGGTTCTCTGGCATTTCAAAATACTAAGAGATAGGAACTTGTAAATTTTTTGTAAGTTAAATCTTTTAAAGAAAATATTTTGAGCAAAATCGGACCATAACTTTTGAATAAATTTAAAGAAAACTTATTGAGTGTTATTAGCGTATTATTTAAAGTCAAACTTAGGTACGCTGATAATAATAGAATAACCTGAAACTTGCTCAAACCTAACCTCCAGAATCTATTGTTCGTCAAAGAAAACGCCGGGAGCGCATACCGGCCCGAATAGCTCTGAGATAATTTTAGACAATATTAAACCACTAAAATGCGAGAAATAAGGAACGGAATGGAACTCAGCTTCACAGGTCTAAAATTAAATAACCTGACGTAACCAAGAGCTTATCAGGACATGTCTAAGAGGGTTCCGTAACTATCAACGCTCAATAAGTTTTCTATAAATTTATTCAAAATTTATTGTCCGATTTTGCTCAAAATATTTTCTTTAAAAGATTTAACTTACAAAAAATTTACAAGTTCCTTACTCGTACTCTTAGAGTTTTGAAATGCCAGGGGAACCATCTGAAAGGGGATCATCTTATAAACCACTTTAGAAGCAGAGAACTCGAAAATGGTTGACTTTGTGAAATAGTCAAATATGGAACCTTGCCTTTATTTTAAAATACCTATTCAAAGATACCCTACACGATGGGGTAGAATAAAAATAAAAAAAAATTCATCCCCACTTTATATAGGTACTCTATGGAGAGCCACCCCTAAAATATAAAATTATTATTATTTAATCATGCCAAAACCGAAATCTATACACATTATATAACTATACTAATTTTATCCATTTATGTTCATAATTACAGAAGCTAGAAGGGCGGATAGACAGATAGACAGACGGACGGACAGAGCGAAACTATAAGGGTTCCTTGAGAACCCTAAAAAGATGATCCATGCGTCGGATGGACATGTAAAAAGTCGGTCCTGCCGCCTGCACCTACTAGGTTTCGAGAAAAAGGAAGTTTCGTAAAAGGAAGAGAAAGTGCTCTTGCGTACTGCACACACACTTACGTCTTAGCCTGGGAACACAAAAACAGACGAACACTGAAAATTTACGAAATTGTATGTAATACGAAAATGTCAGATCGATCTGACATATTCAGGATCTGAACGAGTAAACGTGTGTGTGGGACATGCGTGTTTTGTATGGAAAACTAGCCTTCGATCTGAAATTGACATTCTTAAAGGATGTCAAATTGTGTACAGTTAAACAATTTGCTAATGGTTTTGACTTTGACTTCGTTTTTCTATGGAAATAGACAGACGATGTATGAAAAATGACAACTGTCGAAAACCATTATAAGCCGCGGTCACACTGTACATGTGTTCCCAGGCTTAGTCTGCGTGAATAATCAAATTAGGATTATGACAGTGTTCAGTTCGTCTCTTAATAGGCATGTTGCCTAAAAAATTTATTTTTCACCTATTTGATGTAAGACAACATGTTAATAAACAATCTACAACCCATTTTCGTATATCTTAAAAATAACGATGATACAAACAATTTAAATTTACAATGTGAAAGAGAGTGATATATCGGTCTGTGACGTCACGAGTTACACCCGCCATACATTTGTCATTACAAAATGTATGGCGGTAGCAGCTTGTGACATAACAAATCGTTTTGCGAGAAAGGGATGGGCAATATTTTTCATTTGCTTACAATTTATCTTTATCATCGTAATTTGCCATCGCTAATTACGATGACGAAGTTAGAAATACCCAAAGATCTCAAAATTTCGAAGATCTTCATTGTAATTAATACGCAACGGCTTTTTTAATTTTGACAGTTCGACGCTCGAGAGGTTGGCATGTAAGTTAAGCCTTCTGGCCCTTTAGCCAAGATGGCATCGCTAATTCTAATGACGAAGTTAGAAATTAAAACTGTATGTTATTGAAGTATCGTGTTTTATATCACCTAGCGAACTTTATGCCAATTCCATATATTTTTAATTTCTAAGATCGTCAATTTAATTATCGTTGGCGTATTGGCTAAGCACTCTGTTTTACAGACTGTCATGTGAAATGCTGATAGCTGAGATTAAAAATGAGTATACATCGCACATATTTTTAGCAAACTACGTTTTTGCTAATAGCAATAGCAATATTTTTTAATGACAAACTAGCATGAAATATGGAAATTTTCTAATTTTCCATTTTGATCCAAGACAAGGGTACTTTTAAGAAAATGTTATAATAAGCTTTATTGTGTGGTGACCGTTACATGAAAGCAGTTTCAATAAAAACCATGCGCTTATGTTCGATTATGAACACACATTGTTTCTAATAACGGTGACTTTGTATGGAAAATAATTTTAATTTTCTACAAATTATATTCTAGAGAACACATAGAACAATATTTCTATCGTGATGTTCAAAGAAAATTAAAAAAATAGAAGAAAACTCTAACAAGCACTAAAGGTTTTTTTATTTATAAAATTATAGTGTAATAAACTAGATTTCAACCGCATGCGTGTGCGCAGTATACAAGAGCACTCTCTTCTCCTTTACTCTCGTAACCCAGTGGGAGGGGACACGACTGGCGAGAGATCAGGCGCAGGTCCGACTTTTTACATGCCCATCCGACGCATGGATCCATCCATCTTTCTTTCAGACAATCAGGTGATCAGCCTGTATTGTCCTAACCAAACTTGGAAACAACATTTTTTGTTGTTCCAATGCGGGAATCGAACCCATGACCTCCGAGTCGCGAGCCAAGCTCTAACCACTAGACCACGAAGGCTGTTATTATATATCCTACTAATATTATAAATGTGAAAGTTTGTAAGGATGGATGTTTGTTACTCTTTCACGCAAAAACTACAGTACGGATTTTGATGAAATTTGGTATGGTAGTAGTATAGGCTCTGGATTAAAACATATGCTTCTTTTTATCCCCGAAAAGTACAGTATTCCCGCGGGATACCCGATTGTATATTTACGCGGGCGGAGCCGCTGGCAACAGATAGTGTATAGTATAAAAGTATTAAATATACTTCGTTTTCTGGTACCTGTAGCACAAGTTTCGTCGGATACTTAGCACGGGGCCAGATTGACGTGGTGTGAAGCGTCCATAGATAATATTATTATTATTTTGCAATAGAATGGATACTATTGGTATATAGTTATGCATATCAAGTGGGTGCCGTCCCACACCACGAAGAATTTAAGTCCTTGGCGCTCTCTGGAGGAGGCCTATGTTTTTTTTTCCACAGGGAGGGCGGGAGAATCCCCACGGATTCTTTATAGCCTTCCCAGCAACCTAAGGATTAAACTCCCTCCTTTCACATCCTGCTGCTATCAAATTGGAGCACTCTTTGAAACTGTCTAATACATATTATCTAAGTTTTGTGTATACTCTTATCTGATTTTTTTTTTCCAACATATAAACACACACTACAAAATTAGAAATTGATAATGCAGACAAAACTAAGTTACTACAGCACTCTTTGAAGCTTTTTAATATTGTCTAAGGAGTTTTATGTCTTATTATTTCTGTTGCTGGTGGCCTATTTCACAGGGGCGACACTCTCTACAAATGACAGCTCGAGCTCCGGCGAATGTCAGCCATGTTGACGTAAGCCTAAGGTTGACACCGAAATAATTTTAAACGTCGCGTCAGACAAATCTGTAATAAATATTATGAAATTATATTGTCAATTATGTCAAAGCACGAAGCACGTCAGCCCCGCGAACGAAAGGTCTGGTTTGAAAAAACTCACATCCCGCTCGCCGCGCGCACGCCCCCGCCCAGTATGCGTCTAGAAACATAGCTGTGAGCTGTCGTTCGTGCAAGTCTATGGAATGACGGTACTTACGTCAGTAATATATTTTCCTTGCCTATGTTCAGCAAATTTGATAATGATAGTTCGATATGGCGAGCTTAAAATACTGCTACATTTATTTTATTAATCCCCAATCTATATTTAGTACTTACTTATTAATTTAATCCTTTACTTAAGGTCGAAGGAAAATTTGAAGAAGAATCAGTAAGCACATTATGTTAATACAGTTATAGTCTATTCGCGTTAAGAAGGCAGTGCGTACATATATCAAAATCTCTTACTTTCATTAGTTAATGCGAACGCAGCTTTTGTGCCATTGATCAATTTTGACATTTGTAAAAATGGTTCACTGGCTTCTTAACGCGAATAGACTAATATCACTAATATCATTCACATGTTCTTACTTCTTGCTAAATCTTCTCTGTAAATAATAAATATTATGTATTTATGCTATGTGATTTAATTCTAAATATGCTTAATATGCTTGTCACGATGTGAGAAACGATTTTTAGAAAATTGGTCAATTTGTAACATTTTTAAAAGGTAGCGTAGGTAATAACTAAATGACTTGATAAGGTACAATTTCTAATAGTCTTTCACATACCTTTGAAAAAGAAATTACAAACATTTCCAAATAAATCGACAAACATACCCAATTATTTATCAGTATGTTGGATTTGAAATTTTTACCAACACACAGTTTTTATTCAGACGTCGCATGCAGAAAATTACAAAATGAGTACCATCGACGTTCTAAATTACTAAGTAGAAACGAATTTTCCGATCCCTTTTGAATCACTAACTCGGTAAACATTTTAACAGGGGGCCGTACTAAGTGAACTCACCAAGAGCAAATAATATTATGGTTTTTCTGTACTAATAAATACTAAACTAATGTTATAAATATTATAAAGAGCTAAAGTTTGTGAGGTTGTAGGGGGTAATCTATGGATCTACTGAACCGATTTTGAAAATTATTTTACCAATAAAGGCTACATTATTTGTGAGTGATATAGGCTATATTAACCCGATAAATTAAAAAATCTTTTTGCGGTAGCCGGATTTGCAAAGTCGTAGATAAACGGTCGAACGAAAACGTTTCTTACGAACGCTGCCTTACCGCTGGGAGATATAATTATGATTAAGACCTAGAAAAAAGTTGTAGAGCTTGATAATGCCTACAAAAAAGTCAGCGGCAGCATATGTTTAACTTTTATTTAAAAGTCTAAATTTCTTTAGATTTATATCAAAATAAGTTAATTATAGTTTCAAGTGTTTAAAACAAAATACATTTTTTTACTGCATATAATTTACACGAATGGTCAAAGAGATAATACGACATAGATATGGAACAGCGACCGTGCCGTAATCTATTGAGTGATATTTTTATTAGACGTTTTTTTTTATATACAGCACGTCAATCTATTTAGAAATAAATTGCTTTATCGGCAAGGAAATTCTATTTAGACACAATTGGTTTTTTGGAGTGTTTTATGGTTGCATTCTCTCTGGTAGGTGGGACTTACATGAATGACAGCTCGCTGCTATGTGTGCGTGGCTAGACATGTGCGGGGGACGCGCGGCGCGGTTTCACGGGGTTGGTCGTTTCGTATTGACATAAATGATATCTTCATAGTAAGATAGATTTGGCTGACGCGACATTTATAACATCATTTAACATCTATGGTGTTGACACCATAGATCAATTATGTCAACCTCAGGCCCGTGCTCGATCGAGCTGTCATTTGTGGAGAGTGCCGTAAGCGTCGAGCGATGTCGTGTCGAGAGTGAGTGTGTAATTAATTCTTTACAAAATGATAGAATATTGCAATTATGTTCAGAACCAATTTAATATTAAAGCGAATAAAAATGTTAATATTTTTATTCGCCCGAAATCAATACCGTATTTAAAATTATAGATTGACTTCATTCTAAAACAAAAGTTGACGTAAGTTGACGTGAACAATCCTAGGTATCGTTGAAATGGATTGAAATCTTGATCTCAGATAGATGATATGAGATTAAGATTGATTATTATTAATTTTGGGCGTTAATGACCCAGGAACACAGAAAACTTTTTGATGCCAGGCGGGATTCGTACCCGCGACACAGAGCCACAGAGGTCGTTTATCCAAAATATATTTTTTAAAGGCAACCTGTAGAAAACAAACTTTTGGAAGTATATTTTAATGTATAAAGGACACAATAATAGTACAGAACATTATTTGTTTATCAGTTTATTTAAGTTGGGGAGAAATATTTTTGAGAGTTGGAACACTGCACAAAAATCGGAATGCACTGTAAACTCTGTGCTAATACAATACAGCTGAAAATCAAATCAAATCAAAAATGAAAATCACGAGTGTTGTGCTGTCATAATGGTTTGCTCCAGACCAAATCGGTACGTGTGTGTTCGGCATTCTAAGTAAGTACACTAGACAACCGTGGCAGTTTTATACTGATCCCAAGACTTCAGTCGTAGGGCAAGGGTACTTCACACATACACATACATATACGGGTGACCTGAAATTCGATACATTCCTTTGAAAGATAGAAAGTAGACCTCATTTATAGTAATATTTTTCATGGCATTCCCTATCCGAAAGTTGATATTTACAAAGTTATTGAAATTTCAAAAAAAATTTCTTTATTTTCGACTTTTTGACTTTGACATGACATATTTTTAAAAATTTTTGTCTTTTCAGTGATTTTTTTTATGTATTTTAACCGTCAATGAGTCAAATAATATTTTTAAGGAATAAATAGGGACAAACTAAGCGAGAATTTTTCATTATGAGACATGAAACAGAATTTTCTTTTAAGAAAAATGCACATTTTTCTTAAAAACAGGTGATTTTCTTAAAAAAATGTATGATACAATGCGTACAAATACCTTAAATAACTTTCTTACCCCATAAGCTTCCAAAAAAGGTACAAATATGTACATAAAAATATGAACATGTAATAAACAAAGACAAAACAATCATCAGGTAACGTTTATCTCAAGAATTACTCTACCTGAGGCGACCTTTTTTCAATTTCAATTGTTTCCTTTTCAAATTTTCAATTGTTTCCTTTGTTCAAACTTCGGGATGTTTCGGCTACTGTCGTCGCGGCCCTTTGTCAATGAGTTACCGACTGCTTAGAGAGCAAATTTAGTAGCTAATATTAGTTTTAAGTCAACTATTGCCGTGTACGGACGTATTGTTGCTTTAAACTACACCCTTACTTCTACTTGTGATTTTTTTGTATCGCGATGGCTGCTTTTGAGTACGATGAATACGCTGACATCTTGTTTTGTTACGGACTTTGTAATGGTAATGCTGCTGCTGCACGAAGAACATACGTTGAACGTTTTCCGAATCGACGAGTGCCAAACGTTAGAGTGTTTTCAACAATATTTCGACGAATTCGGGAAAACGGCCGTGTTGATAGAAGACGTGACGATTCAGGCAGACCTCGTTTGTATGGTCTAGAAGAAGAAGAAGAAATTTTAACACTTTTTCAAAATGATCCTTCTATTTCTACAAGAGCGGCAGCTAGAAGACTTGGATTGAGTCAATGGAAGGTGTGGTTTACAGTACACACAGCGCGTCTACATCCATTTCACTACACACCTGTCCAAGCGTTGGAAGAGGGAGACCCGGTTAGAAGAATGGAATTCTGCCGTTTTATGATAAATGCAGACATGGAGGATAGCAATTTCTTCTCAAGAATATTGTGGACGGATGAATCGAAATTTGACCGTGACGGGATAAACAATTTCCACAACACACATTACTGGGCACCAAAAGGAGAAAACCCCAGGATGAAAAAAGAAAGGGCCCATCAAACCAGATTCAGTCTAAATGTCTGGATGGGTATAATTAATAATAATTTAGTTGGACCTCATTTTTTGCCTCAAAATTTAAATGGTGAAATGTACGAACATTTCCTAAGAGAGGAGATTACTGGTTAAATGGAAGATGTGCCAATAGCAACTCGTCGTAATATGATTTTCCAGCATGATGGTTGCCCGGCCCACTTCCGCCTCGGCGTACGCTAGTGGCTAGACAAACTTACCCACATCGCTGGATAGGTCGAGGCGGGCCAATTCCTTGGCCAGCACGGTGTCCCGATTTGACCCCGTGTGATTTTTATCTTTGGGGTCATATGAAGGCTTTGGTGTATACTACACCCATAACTACTGTAGAGGAGCTCAGAAGCCGCATAAGAAACGCAGCAGAAGAAATCAAAACTAGTCTTACTACCAGAATAATCAAAACAGAGGTACGGAGAAGACTACGGGCCTGTATCAGAAACAGAGGTTCACATTTTGAACAAGACCTAAAGTAGAACATTTATTATTAAATTTAATTAAACATTGATGTTTTTTAACACAATAAACGTAATTAAATTCAAGTTTTTCCTTTTATTTTAACCTTATCGCAAATAAATCGATTTAGACATTATTTCATTTTACTTCTATGTTTACTACAACGTCATATTTTTATGTAGACATTTGCACCTTTTTGGAAAGCTAATGTGATAAGGAAGTTATTTAGAATATTTGTACGTATTGTATCATACATTTTTTTACGAAAATCACCTGTTTTTAAGAAAAATGTGCAGTTTTCTTAAAAGAAAATTCTGTTTCATGTCTCATAACGTAAAATTCTCGCTTAGTTTGTCCCTATTTATTCCTTAAAAATAATATTTGACTCATTTACGGTTAAAATACATAAAAAAATCACTAAAAAGACAAACATTTTTAAAAATACGTCATGTCAAAGTCAAAAAGTCGAAAATAAAGAAAAAAAATTTGAAATTTCAATAACTTTGTAAATATCAACTTTCGGATAGGGGATGCCATGAAAAATATTACTGTAAATGAGGTCTACTTTCTGTCTTTCAAAGGAATGTATCGAATTTCAGGTCACCCTGTATACACACATACACTCAACAATTTATTGTGCTTTAATACAGCATTTGTTTTAAAATGTATCTTACTTTGTTACTTTTTTCTCATTGTGCTAGTTTAAATATAACATTTTTTGTTAAGTCATCAACAGAATATAAGCCCCTGTAGGGCTTCTGATCATGAGTGTAACTATCACCAAAAAAAGGAATTTATTTGTCCTGGATAGTAATTTAAAAGATCTGACGTCTGTCAAACGTACTAACTAATAATATTCTGAGTGTACAGTCAAACGTACCTACTAAGTAGTATGCATATTATTTTGCGCAGCGAATTGGGGTCGGGTCTATTTATAGAAGTTTATGCCAATTTTATGAGAGTGACCTCCGCTTCCGCCGACATATAAACAAGCAATGAAATAGGCAAAGGCTGATCATATCAATGGGTTTTTGCGGTTGGTTACCACTGTCGATCCTGGCTACACAGGAGTTGCAGTGGTGGGTAAGTGTGGTGGGCCAATTGCCCGTTTTAAAAAAGGCTGATCGACTGATTGTAAGCGCTTGCCACCGCCTTTTGACATTCGCAACACCGACGAAGGTTAGTCGTTACCATTTTTAACGAACTTCCAAAAAGAAGTTATCAATTCTATATAACTGTCTTAATCGTAAAATGCATGTCGTCAAATAGAATACAACATACGGAATGTTGATGACAATGTTTCGACGATTTAGAATACTTATGTCTACTGAAATTATAAATGAAATAAAAATATTCAATAAAAATTAAAAATTGCCCCAAAAAATATTCCACCGTGTTAGTTAGGTTAGGTCAGTAGGTAAAGCGAAAAACTAATCTATTTTGGGAGCGGCGAATTTTTCGAGCAAAATTATAATATCCTGATATGGGCTGCCTAAATCTGGCGCTATGGCACGGTAAACAGAGAACAGTTCTAAGGCCACCTGCAGAGTTATTAGCCTACTCTAGCGTTGGCGTGAGTAGTAGTTGTCAGTAGTTACTTCATATTTTTAGTTAAATATTTTTGTTTCTGCATCATGTAACAGCACTTGGTTTTCATTTTTATGATATAATGAAATGTTTTACCAATTCATAAATGAGGTGCAAATAAAAGACTTTTTTAATTTTTAGATATAAAACTGCATATTTCAAAAAAAAAATTGAAAATTCTCCCCTCGTTTCTGCATATTCTGAACGCTTTATGATAAGCTGATGAAGTTAAATAAATTCTCATCCTTATATAAGCATATTCATTTAGTAAAAATCTTTTAGATATACACCATAATATTTTTTGCTTCTGTGCGAAGTCATGATCAAAAATAAAGTGCTAAATTTATTTAGGCGTACTTCAATGCGCGTGATCACAGTACGTATCGGTCACGGCACAGCCCACACTGAGAGCGCCTTATCATTCCTTAGACGAGGAGTGAGCCTGCGTACGGATAGGCGCCCGGCGCGCACGCACATATTCAAACGGATCGCGGCACGATTGTATGAAGATGTTCTACTGTTCTTATACTGTGGCTATGGGCTATAAAGCGTACCCCATGGAGCAGATCTGCTTCATGGCCGACCCACCCCTAATTCCGCTACTGGATGCATCCAAAACATCTTCTTATGAGCAGACTAGTGTACAGTGTGTTTCGACTCGAGGTGTTATGATATTTTAACAGCAGATAATATGCTTTTAAAATATCTTAACGTCGAGACGAAACAAACTGTAAATACAACATATTATTGTATTTATTCTAAGACTTTCACATATAATATTACTATCTAGTACTATCTAGACTTGGCTATGTAGCATCCCTATCTCATTTCAATTATTTATTACTTACCCAACTTTAAAAGGGAAAATACAAGATCGTGCCCCACTTCGGGCGCAGTTTGCATTTGATTTTAATAGAACCTGAATCGGCACAGACGGGCTACTAGCGACTGCGTCCAGTCGCTGTAGACAACTAGAGGTTGCGCAGTATTCGAAATTTGCCACTAAATAATAAATATATTTTTATCTTGTATGTTTGTAAATTTCTTTATTCCCACGTATGTTCCAAACGGCGGTTTTGGCGCCAAATTGTAAGTAGTTCAATTTTTTTAGCGAAACGTACCGAGTAGGGTATAAAAATAAAGGAAACTAAAATGAGATTTCGAAAATATACATATTCAATGTATTTAAATTTAATTAGGAATATGTTTTATAAAATAATTCGAATAAATTTGTAATCAATGCATTCAAATAGCTTTTCGTATTTTTGCTTTAAATCGACCAAGTGTGTGTTGGATAAACTAAAAAATTTAAAATAAAATAAAAAACCCGACTGCAAAAAACATGCCTACCTCAAAAGAACGAAACAAGGCCCACTGCCTTAGGGAAATAATTGCCATTTGGTAGCAGGCGGGACCCATTTATTTTTGTACGATTTATTATCTTTTTGGTTTGAACTTTATAATAGTTATTTTGCCCCTTAGATAGAAACAATAAAAAAAAATAAGTTTTGTGACTTGTGACTGATTGGTGTCAGTGTGTAATAAATTTGTATCTATTAAACACACAGTAGAGTCTGTTTCTGTGAGTGTGTTATGTGATGTAGTGTGTGTTGTTGTTATTTTTACTAATTTTATGTATTTCTAAGCATTATTTTTCAAATATTAGCTTTGTGGACACCTTTCCACTTTTTAAATTTTCACACAACATTTCCACTTTTTAAATATTTTTTTCTATCTTAGAGCCAAAAGAAGCCTTTTAAAGTTCAAAGTTAAAAATTATATGAATTATTATGAGCGAATTTCAACCACAGACCGACCTATATTTTTTATATAAGAAGCCTCCGTACTGGACATTAGAGCTTAGCTCTCGACTCTGGAGGTCGTTCCGAGGTTCGATTTCCGCGTTGGAATAACAAAATATGTTGTTTCAAGTCTAGTTAGAATAATGGAGGCTGATCACCTGATTGTCTGACAACAAAGATGATCCATGCTTCGGATGGGCATGTAAAAAGTCGGTCCTGCAGCTGATCTCTCACAAGTAGTTGTAAGAGTAAAGGAAGAGAGAGTGCTCTTGTGTACTGCGCTCACACTTGGGCACTGTAAAGGTAACTCCTGCGTAGCCGGACTGGTTTCAATTAAACCAGACCCTGCCACCGAAATTGGTGTAGGAGCTATTAATAGCAAAATACAATGACACAATATAATTTTGGTCGAATTTTATATTTTTAATTACAAAAGCTTAAATTGGATCTGAACAGATTTAGTATAGTTAGAGTTGAAGTATTGGATCGCCTGTAGTGACGATATGACGGCTAATAATAATAATATCTATGGACGCTTTCACACCACGTCAATCTGGTCCCGTGGTAAGTTCTCGCAGAACTTGTGTTACGGGTACGAGACAACGGAAATATATTTAATACTTTTATACTATACATATACTTAAGACTATCACCCAGGAACACAGAAAACTTTTTTGTTCCTTCGGCGGGATTCGAACCCATGACCTCCGACTTGAGCGCCGACGCGCTAACCACTGAGCCACAGAGGTCGTCAAAAAATCACGGATAATGTTGCGAATCCCCGATGTCGCATGCATGTTTGCGGCGAATCTATACATTTATAAAGAGCGTGTCGCCGTCCACCGGTCGCGGTCCCGAGGCGCGCGTATGCACCGAGCCAAGCCCCGGAATACAGTTTAACTCAAATAGTTTTCGAACAGCTAGTCCTGCCCGGTGCGGTTGAGCAAAATGTCATTTAATCTACGTTCACTTTGTCTTTCGTTTAAAGTATTTCATACGATACTGCAGTAGGATAACCAACTAGAGATAAGAGAATAATACGGAATAAAATGGATTAAGATTTTGAAAAAAAAAGAAAAAAAAACTTGGTCGTCTCGATGTTCAGAGATTTCAAGAGCAGATAATAGTTTTAATTTTAATTTTAACACTAGATAAAAGGTTTAATTTATCGATAAAACACTCCCCTTCTGGGGTTGCAACCCTCACTTTTGAGGAAACTTGATACAAGTTGAACTTGTAAAACAACTTGCTTGAACAACGAGCTACAGGAAATTGAATCTTTTATGTTTTGGTCACTACCTTACGTTGAATAAACCTATAGGAACTAATATTTTGATGTGTGTAGCTCAAAAAAAAAATATTTTTTTAGTTTTTTTTTTACATTCAATTGCTTTTAGCTTTTGAGGGTCGCGAGCCCCAAAATGGGTTTTTTTATCGATAAAATTAAACCTTTTATCTAGTGTTAATATCTCCCGCGAGACGTCACACACTGTATAGAAACAATAGGACGTATTATTATTATTTGTCTACGTATATCATGTACACGCCAAGTTTTATGTATTTCTAAGCATTATTTTAAATAATATGAGTACTGTACACTTTCCTCCACATAAACTTTGAATAACCGGCCAAATTTCATGCTCCTCAGTTGCACAATTCTCGTAAAACTGTACCTACTGAAAGTTTCGCTTGCCGTATTAATGTATTAAAACCAATTTATTAACAAGCAACAACAAACAATTTCAAAATACCAATTATAAGAGAAATACTTAAGTCCTGAGCTTGCATTTTTTTTATATTATTTCATTCTTCAAAGTTGCTTACTCAATCTATCTCTTCACCCTTCCAACAACGAGGAAACTTTTATTTTAATTGCTAAAACATTATAAATAATCTTCATTGATTATCTCGGATAACAGATTGATTTTGATTAATTAAGGAGCAATTTTTCTTATTTTTAATTATATTTTTAATAGATTGCCTAATGTTTTCGTTTACCTACATTTAATCGGTGGTTCGAATGTTCTCCAATCAATCATCAAAATGTGAATAACGACCGAAATGACCAAGTTCTTTATTTATGACCAACACATTATATATTAGGCAAACGAAATTTGACGCCTCCGTGGTCCAGTGCCTTAGAGCCACGCGCGTTGGAACAATAAGAATGGTACTTTCAAGTCTGGCTAGGTCATTGCAGGCTGTTCACCTGATTGTCTGGCAAGAAAGATGATCCCTGTCGCACTGGGTTAAGAGAGTAAAAGGAAGAGAGCTCTTGTGTCGATACTGCGCACACACTTGGATAGTGTAAAATAATTCCGGCAGGTACCGAAATTGGTATGTGAGCAATTAATCTTATGTGAAAGGTCAGCTAAAGATCTATACATATAATATAACTGGAGAGGTAGAATGTCTGTACATTGAAAAAAATGCTAAAAGCTGAGTCTCCGAAACTGTAGGACCGATTTAAATGAAATTTTGCATGTTGGTACCTTATATTCCCGGCCAATATATAGGATACTTCTCATCCCGGAAAACTAATGAGATCCCGTGGAATAGTTAAACAACTTCATCTCCAAAACTGTTGGAGCGAATTTAATGAAATTTCGCATGGTGCTATCTTATATTCCAGGTCAAAGATACTTTTCATCCGGTAAAACTAAAATCCCGTGGGATAGATAAAAACTTTTAGTAACTAATACAACAAATATATATATATATATAGTCAAATGTGGCATGTACTATGTACCTACAGTATAGCACACTCATAATATTATGAGATGACTACATCTAAAATAATTAGTTTCATTAATATACTACGAAATATTGAGGCAATTTACTATTTGGTAAATGTAACAAAATATAATATTTTATGTGTAGTTTATTAATTAGATACATCTAAACAGTTCGAAAAAGTTTTTTTTTTGCTAAATTACTAAACAAAACCTACATCATTATTTTACTTATATCATATACGAACACATTCATTATGGTAAGTATGAACTTAAACGCACAAATATCGGAGATATTTACAAATAATATGTTCCTGCGGCCTTATACCTACTTCATACACCTTACCTAGGCGTGACGTCACAGCTAGGTACGACTTTAGTATGGAGCGTTTTCTAGAGGTATGCGAAATTTTGTATACAAATCGCAGTACCTACCTTTGAAAATATTGACTTTCGATACTATACTGTTTCTTCTGAGAAGTTACTCATATTTAAGAGTACTATTTATTTATGCAATAAAAATAATCAGTCATCTAGCCTATATTTATCTCAAGGAAAAATGTTTAACGCCCAACGAAGTGGGCACGGGTCAGCTAGTGTTACAAAAAATGTTTTATGAGGTAAGTGATACCCTCTCATCTATTGATCTGAGCGCTATATCTCATATATAGCGCTCAGGTTGCTGACAAATACCTTCAAATCAGTTAGCAGCAGACAGATCACTCTATCCGGATTAGCCATCAGCCAGCCGATTGGCTCGACATGACAAACTTACCCTCATATTTCTGTCTTCCTGGTATAGAGGTAAAGAGTGAAAAAACTGTGTCACTAACTGATTTCTTAAAAAAATTGGTTTTCTATTCGACTGTATGTTTCTTGGTTAAGAACCTTCAATTATTCTGCCTCGACTTATGCTTAAAAATACATATATACCTACTGGGTGTTTTTTTAGTCGGTGTCCAAACTTTCAGGAGTAGAATATACTCTTGAATATAAGCACCTTTTACTATGGGATCAACTTTCCTACTTAAAAAAAAATTTCAGCTGTTGCATAGAGAATACTATCTATAAAACAGTTGATTTTTTTTGACACTCACACTGACCGAAAAAACACCCTGTTTTATAAAAGAAAGTCGTGTTAGTATAATATTTATAATTCAAGAACGGCTGAACAGATTTGGCTGAAAATTAGCGATAATCTCAAAACTACTGTAAGGATTTTCATGCCTTTTACATTTACCAACAGAGTGGTCCTTAGGAAGGTTTAGGTCGATAGTAATTAGTTAAGGTTTTGTGGAAATTGTTTGATTTACGACGATAATTGTTGAAGGTTTCGGATAAAATCAAGCCGTCTGGGAACTTTTATCGAAAACGCGGCCTAACCTAACCCGTTGGAGATAAATAACAATAAATTTATGGTGGGATTGTTTCCCTTTTATAGGTCTACAAAAAAGTCTGCGATGGTATAGATTTGTATATATTTCGACAGACGAAGTGGATCAAAATCAAATCCACTGGAGTCGGTTACATACAAACAAACGTACAGGTGAAGACACTGCACCCCACGCTTTTTTACAATAAGAAACATTTATTTTTCATTTACACTATTCTTAATCCAAATTAATTAAATTTTATTTTTTATTTTTTAGTTAGATTTTCTATACAAGCGTGTTTTTTAGTTTTTTTAAACTATAATTTATTTTTTGCTGTTTAGTACGATTTGCCAAAGAGTATGCCTGGAACTGCACGCATGCGTGGTTCGCGCACTAGTTCTATCTCTCTTACTCTCATGCAAAGGATACGGAAAGAAATTGATGAATCCTGGCGAATTTAATCAGGATAATCGGATATTTTAATCGAATTATTTCATTGTCATCGGTCTTTGACAGGTGTGCAAAGTTTGAATTAAATCTGATCGTTCAAAGTAGGACAAAAATCGAGCCCAAAGGAGTCGGTTACAAACAAACAAACAAACAAACAAGCAAGCAAGCAAGCAAGCATGCATGCAAACATACAGGTGAAACTAATAAAAGCGTTTTAATTAAAAAGTACGAGTGAAAATTTACTGTAAAGTATATATTTTTACTCTGTGCTATTACTATATTGCAGGTATATTTGCTAAAGCTAGTTAAATTAGTAAAAATACCTACCAGATTATTAACACATACTACCGCGCAGTTTTTAGATACAACTTTTTTTATTATTATTTATATATGGCATCGGCCTATAACTATTTGCCAGTGTCAAGTTAAAAAGGCGGGAAATAGAACTTTCGTTTCAATTTTCAACACCGTATTCCTATATCGTCAGGTCTAAAGTCTAGTCAAAGTCCAAATATATAGTCAGTACAGTCCATGAGTCATGTCAGTCGATTCAGTAAAGTGGTAGAAGCTTTACTGAAAGTTCCTAGGGAGTTTTGGCGGGAAACACAAAATAGCACGTTTTTAGAAGTAGTACCACTTGCCCACACTTGTGCACGTTTACGAATATTTAATGGTTAATATTCTACCAATATTACATATTAAGAACCAAAATAACACAAATTTATGAAGAAATACGAATTCCACAACGTCACCCATTGCACTTCGATAGTGAGGTCCAACGACGAATCCAACTCGGATGGGCAGCGTTCGGGAAACTACGCAGCGTCTTCGAGTCCGAAATACCTCAGTGCCTAAAGACAAAGGTCTTTGAACAGTGCGTGTTGCCAGTGATGTCTTATGGATGTGAAACGTGGTCCCTAACTGTTGGCCTCTTAAATAAGCTCAAAGTCACTCAAAGAGCGATGGAGAGAGCTATGCTCGGGGTTGCTCTGCGTGACAGAATCCGCAACGAGGAGATTCGCAGACGAACTGGAGTAACCGACATAGCTCGCAGAATCAGCAAGTTGAAGTGGCAATGGGCAGGCCACATCGCTCGTAGAACTGATAATCGCTGGGGAGTAAAGGTTCTAGAGTGGAGACCACGAACTGGAAAGCGCAGCGTTGGACGGCCTCCCTCTAGGTGGACCGATGACCTTATGAAGGTCGCGGGCCGCCGTTGGTTGCGGGTGGCCCAGGACCGTTAATTGTGGAAATCTTTGGGGGAGGCCTATGTCCAGCAGTGGACGTCCTATGGCTGTTAATGATGATGATGATGATGATGACCCATTGCACTCCCCGGCAAAACTCCTACAATAATTTTGTCAAACATATATACGCTTGTAAATCTGTCACAACGTTTACATTTTTTATTATTTTTTCTATCTAACAGGCAAAAGAAACTTTATTTCAAGCTTAAAAATTATATGAAATACTATGCGCGAATTGCGATCACATAGCGACCTCTATTATATTAATAAATATCAGCTCTTTTACAGAAAGCAAACAAAGGAATCGAGAAAAAATGCTTCCTATTTCATATTGGCAGTACCGCTATAGAATTGAGATTCCAATATTCTGTGATTGACATCACTAAAGTCAGCTATCCTTAGCTTCTCGTCTTCGTGTCAGTTCACACCGAGATGCGACGCGTCGAGATGCGGCGCTCTGTTTATAAGATGGCGATTCAAAATTGAACTTTATTCACACGCACATAAAAAATACACGTTTCATTCCAAGCGCTACGTAGCGCGGTGCAGCTCAAAATTCAAACTCTAGCAATGAAACGTGTATCTTCTTGTGTAGTAAATAAAGTTAAATTTTGGATCGCTATCTTAATAATGCAGTACTGCGTCGCGTCTCGGTGTGACTGACGCTTAAGCTTGAGCTGACGCTGAAGATAAATATTATAATACCTAGAAGATATATGTTACAGGCAATCTGTATAATTAAGGTATTCTATACAATACCTAGGTAATGTGTAGTTATCTAAGACAACTAGGCAATTTATTAAATATTATTAATATTATTTTCCATTATATACTTTACATAGGTAATGTATACAATTCCTAGGTATTGTATAGAGTACCTGCTAGCCCACCGACAATGTGTAAAATAACTATATTTGGGCCCGTATTTATCAATGACAGTAGTAAAAGTAAAAGTATGAATAGTAGTCTTTTACATTGGATTTTCTCAACCATTTATTTAAGACTAGCTTTTGCCCGCGGCCGCGTAAATACATAATCCCAAGGGACCATTGTACTATTTCGGGATAAAGAGTAGCCTATGTGTTATTCCAGAACATAAAATACCACCATACCAAATAACATAAAAATCCGTTCTGTAGTTTTCGCATCAAAGAGTAGCAAACATCCATCCATCCTCACAAACTTAGACATTTATAATAGTAGTAGGATTAGGTTGAATATATTTTGTTTTTTCGAGTCTGACTCACAATTGGCCGGATTTTTGACATGCCCTCCACTACATAGACAATTTAATGTGTAATAGAAAAACATCCTATTCACGAGAAAATACAAGCTAAGGGGTAAAATCGATCTATCTAGGACTTAACCCAGGATGGGTTAACCAGATCTACCTATGTAGATCGATTTTACTCCCCAAATCCCCCCGTATATTTTTTATTGAAATACTTGCAGCCGTTTCAGAGAAAAAAAAATACATATACAAGAATTGCTCGTTTAAAGTATAATATTAAATAGATAGATAAATTATATATTTTTTTCTGTTCCAGGGAGAAAATGGTGTTAAGCATGAACTCGAAGAAGATGAAGTATCTACCGCTGATGCTGTTTCAGCTCATACTGGTGGTGTTGTTCTTCGTGTTTGTGAGATATCACGATTTCTCACACTATCAAAATAATCTGGAACAAATACAACCAGGTTGGTTTTTATATAGCCACATTTTATATAGCCCACTGTGTTACGTACATACTACACCAACAACCACACATACAACCATATTTATGAAATTCTCTAAGTTGAAAAACGCACAGAAATGTGCGTCTATCATATTTTGAACTTTGTTTCTATGTCTCCGATAGAAAAATACCTAAACAACCATATTATTTGATTGTAATTGAATTTGTATTTATTGAAATTAATTAAATATTAATAATTAATAAAATAATAATTTAATTGAAATTACTGGTTGAAACGGATAATGAAGGTAAATTAAGAAGTACATTTTCAAAAATAACATATTTCTTTGCAACTTAATTCGGAGTACTATTGGTAGATAATATCTTTTAAATTTTTATAAAAGAAGAAAGTCTAAAGAAAATATATTTATCTAAAAATGCCAAGGGATATAAAATATTATAAAGGATTTCTCTATTGATATAAAGATAATTTTGTATCGAACCACAAATCTATTTACTTCCAAAAATATTTTCTCTTCTTGAAGTTTTTTATAAGAAGATGTGAGTGTATTTATCCTACTAATATTATTAATGTGAAAGTTTGTGAGGATGGATGGACGGATGTATGGACGGATGGATGTTTGTAACTCTTTCACACAAAAACTACTGAACGGATGTCGATGAAAAATGGTATGGTAGTAGTTTAGGCTCTGGATTTAAACATAGGCTACCTTTCATCCCGAAAAAGTACAGTTTTCCCGTGGGGTACCCGATATATTTACGCGGGCAGAGCCGCGGGAAAAAGTTAGTACCAAATAATATGTCTCTAGACATCTGAGTGATCTACTTAAAAAAAATATTTTAGTCTCGATTAGTCTTAATACTTGTAATTTTATACTACTGGGATTACAAACCGTTCCAAATTAATTAAAGCATCAAGATACATAGATCTATCTTGGAAGGATCTACACAGAAGGACATATGTGTTAAAATTAATAAAACGCATCAATGTTGTTATACTTTTAATTGCAAGTTGTAATTGATGCTTTTAACCTCATCTCACACTTTAAATTCACAAGAATCCACGATATTAATACATACATACGAGCGCGTTTCATGTAAAGATCACGCGCATTTCCCAGTAGGGGTAGGCAGAGACCACCGAGCCCAATATAGTAGGCAGCGGCCACCGAGCCCCATAGGGGTAGGAAGAGGCCACCGAGCCCCATAGGGGTAGGCAGAGGCCACCGAGCCCCATAGGGTTAGGCCTCTGCCTGTAATGTAAAGGGACATATTATTATTTGCTGAAATATTTTTTCATTAGTAATCTCTGTTTATTTCGTGTAATAAAACAGATATTATGAATTTAAACAATTTTATCTTGAGTAATGTTGATGATTAAGATTTGCTCTGAGGCCTCTGCCTCACAGAGATTATCCCTTATCCCTATTGATTATAAAAAAAAAAATTACGCTAACCAAGGGCTTAATTCAGTATTTTTGCGTACGCGCAACGAACTTAAGAAACTATTTTAAAATAGAATAGAGTATAAACACAACAATGAGCAAAGGACTTTAATAAAAACATAAATTTGCATTACAAAATACTGCTTACTGCTGAATAAGTTCAAATTAACAAAATATTATAACAAGCTAGCTGTTTATGCTCCGCTGAAAATAAAATTGGACCATGAAAGAATAAAAACTTTGTTCTATAAACATTTGAAATCAATCATCGTACAAAAAGATAAGTTTTTATTAATTTCAAAAATTTGTTTGAAGACTTTTTTTTTCTAAACATATTTTATGTTTATGTTATTCTGTTTTATATTTATATTTTTTATTATATTTATGTTTTCTAAGCATACAATATTTTAGACACTGGACTAATCTCCAATATTATGTAATATAATATTAAAATAATTTCATATTATGTACTTTCACTTTACTAACATAGTTGTAAGAACATTTGTACAATACTAACACAACTATGGATCTATGGTCTGAAATAAAGTATTATTATTATTATTTATAATCGAACGCATCAGTTCATTTATATCCTTCTGTAAAATGGGATGAAGAACATCACAGACGGCGAAAATACTTATGTTAAGATAAAATATCACTTGCTATATAGTTTGTATGAACTATCACAGATGGCTAAGGTACTGTATATTTTCATATGCAGGCAATTATTCCAGTTAATTAACCTTTGCCATCTGAGACGCACGGAATACAAAAAATGGTGTAGGGTGAATAAGATAACCTACGTTAAAGTGTCTTTGATGTAGGTTTTCCTAGGTCTCGGGAACTAAGAAAGAATTTTCATATAAATACTGAAAGGTGTACCAACCCTGCGTCATGAGCCATGAGTGATGATGAATGAGTGGTGATGAGATGATTGAGAGCCACCGATAGTGGGTAGGTGTTACAAGAGTTTGACGCCTCCGTGTTAAGTCCAGTAGTCCAGTTGTTGCACATTTCTTTTTAAAAAGTTACTCCTTGGCCTAGCACGATCAATTTACAACAACGAATTTATTGATATCAAATGAGAATTGTATGATTCATGATTTGGAAATCATGACAGCGCCTTTACAATTGTCATTCGATAAAGTTCCGAGTGCGTGGTTGTCAATTGTTCGTGCTAGACCGTGACTCGTGATCATAATATGAATAATGAATATGTTGGTACCTATAGGTTGAATACGAATATGTATATTTAAATTATTTCCACAAGGACCGAATGTCGTCGCCGCCTGGCTGTCGAGATGGGGTACTGATTGGTTTTCAACACATTTAAACTGCAGCCATGCTCATAAGCGGAGCGGGTAGTGAAAATATAATAATTAATTAATAATTTTGACATAATATGAGCGTTTGGTATCCCAGTACAAATTTATAGACTATTTTCTGAGTTACCTTAACACAATGCAAAATATTTCGTTTTAATACCAGAAAGTAACTAGCTTCTTCCCGCGGCTCCGCCCGCGTAAATACAGTGTGACACGGGAACACTACATTTTAGGAATAAAAAGAAGCCTATGTTTTAATCTAGAGCTTAAACTACTACCATACTAAATTTCATCAAAATCCGTTCAGTAGTTTTTGCGTGAAAGAGTTACATACGTCCATCCATCCATCCATCCTCACAAACTTTCACATTTATAATAGTAGTAGGATTACTTCTTTTGTACTAATTATCTATACATATAATAAATTTGTAAATAGTCGCTGTCTATACATGGAAGATAAATAAGAAAAACTATTACAGGGGGGGGGGGGGGGCTTTATGAACGGTATAGAACCCAAAACAATGATTATTACAATTTTTGTCTGTTTGTCTCTCTCTCAAATTCAACTGAACGGATTTTGATGAAATTTGGTATGGTAGTAGCTTAGACTCTGGATTAACACATTAGGGGTACTTTTTATTGCGGTATAAATGTACATTAAAACACGACGACGAACATATCCTTGTTATGTTTGAATGTATGAATGTTTACTCTTTGATGTAATAATAGCTGAACGGATTTTAATGAAATTTGATATGGCAGTGGTTTAGTCTCTGGATTAACACCTAGGCTACTTTTGATCGCAGGAAAAAGAACGGTTATCCCAAAAACGGTTATCTTTTTTGCGTACGAAGTCGCGGCTAACATCTGAACTATACTAATATTATAAAGGGCTAAAGCTTATATTATAAAGGGCTAAAGCTAATATTATAAAGGGCTAAAGCTAATATTATAAAGAGCTAAAGCTTATATTATAAAGTTTGTTTCTTTATGATTTTGTCACTTACCGAGATTGTAAGGGGGTAATCTCTGGATCTACTTTAACCTATTTTTTAGATTCTTTTACCAATAGAAATCCACATTATTTGTGAGTGTCATAAGCTATATATTTACCCGAAAAATGATGCCTTTTCCGTGGTAGCAGGATTTGTAATATAAATCGAAAAAAAAATGAGCGAACTAAATCGTTTTTGAGAAACGATGAGAGATGAGGAGAGATGAACTTATTAGAATTCTAGAGAAAAGTTTTAGAGTTTGATCGTGCCTGCAAAAAATATAGATAGCATTTGCCCGCGGCTTCGCCCGCGTATAATTGGGTTTTCAACGATATCTTTATAATAATTTAAAAATTTCATCCCCTATTTTACTTTCTTAGGGGCTGAATATTGAAAAACGCTAAAATATTTTTATTCCTTGGACATATCCACATGAAAATTCATTAGAAATTTCATGTGAATAAAAGGAATTCCAAGGAATAAAAAAATTCATACTAACTTTTATCCACCCTATTTCATCATCTTGGGGGGTTGAATTTTGGAAAATATAGCACACTTTCTTGAAAACTTAAAATGATACCTAAGGCTGGGAGTATATTATCGGAAATTCGAAAGGCCAGAGAATATTTAAAAGCTAAAAATAGAACTCTGCGTTAATACAATAGAGTTGGAAATCAAACACACAAGTGTCGAGTCCAATGTCAATGCCATATATAATGAAAGTATGACACTTTGATTTTCAGCTTATTAGCGAAAAGTTCTGTTTGCTCAATTGTAATGCACTGAATTTTTCCCGCCCTACCGGATTCCGGATAATATACTCCCAGCCTAAGGTCGTGTTAACTAGCGTAGGCTTTACGCACACTTTCCACTTTTCACTAAAGTTATTATAAATTTAAATCCCCCGCTGAATCTGTGTGTCTGTATATTCCCGATAATCTCAAAAACTACTGAAAGGATTTTCATTCAGCTTACATTTAACGACAGAGTGGTTTCTTAGGGAGGTTTAGGTCGATAATAATTAGTTAAGGTTTTGTGGAAATTATATGATTTAATACGATAATTGTTGAGGGTGTCGAAAAAAACTCAAGGCGTTCGGGAGTTTTTATCGAAAACGCTGCCTAACCTAACCCGTTGGAGATAATTTATAACAAAACAATGTATGGTCGGTTTGTTTTTCTTATAAACGTCTACAAAAGTTCGCGATGGCATATAATATTGTCTATCTTTATATACTATACCCATTCTAAGTAGAAAATAACCACAAAATATCCTTCCCTATCCTATAATATAATCCTTATCTAGGAGATTATATCTAGGGGATATATAATATTATGTGCTATTACCTACTATATTGCTATAGAAGTTTTTTGTCACAAACAGTCTCCCACGCGGGCGAAGTTGCAGCAAAAGCTAGTCTTTCATAAATTGGTGTGACATTACCATTAGGTCTCCAATGTTAATTTGTAACACAATCACAGGTCGATTAGACTCAGTGTTATATATTTTTTTCCTAAGCCGCATAATAACTGTACAGGACTGTATAATTCCACACGGTTTCAACCGCCGGCTCAGATTAGACTCGAAGATAGCAAGGTTACACCGATTTGGGCAGAGCCGGGGCGATAATAAAACACGATTTTGAGGAGAACGATTTTCACTTTTTTCGCTTTGCTTACCTGGCTCATGGCAATGCCGTATAGAGAGTCCCGCCCGTACGCCTCTTTCGGGCCGATTTGCTATCTCACTTTTACCTCTCTATACGGCTATTTTCCATAATTTTCCCTATTTTTAATGAGCCAGGTGAAGCAAAACGCGTTGTGTGAAATTCTTTATTGTTAAGACCATATACATAAATCCTTATATACTAGAGATCTTATTCTATAAAAAATATATTTACAACTTAAAGCTTACCATATAAGAAATGTTCTAAATTTTTACCATTATTTTCTTAATAACTATTTAACCTTTTATTATATATTCTTAATCGTTACGCTACACGTTAGGTATTATGTTTATTCACATAAATCAAAAGAAGCTACGTTAAAATTAGCTTTAGTTAAAAATATATAAGCAAAATAACCTGCACTTGATAAAACACCATATAACACGATTTTTACACACTGATGCCATATAAATCTATACATATAGTCACTGAGTATTCACTATTATAGTTTTATGTACTGTTTTTAATTACACGTTTATCGTTCACATTTAAATTCACTCATGTTTTACGTTACGAGGCCGCTGTCCTTAACATCCTCCCCCCGGCGCAGTAGCCAGGGTCTACGCAGCCTCCTCAGGTGAATGCGGGCTCGCCGATCCCGCCGTGGACTGCTCCGGTGACTGCGAGCTGCTCGAGCTCGCTGTAGGCTGGTGCGGCGGCGACTGCGGGCTGTTCGCGCCCGCTGCAGACTGCTCCGGCGACGGCGAGCCGTTCGGACTCGCTGTAGGCTGGTGCGGCGGCGACTGCGAACTGTCCGTGCTCGCTATAGGTTGCTCCGATGCTCGTTCCACGCCCGGCGCCTTCCCCGGCGTTGTCCGCTCCGCTCCCGGCTCCGTCTGCTCCGTCAGCGGTCGAAACTTTGACTGCGGCGCCTCCTCCAGCACCGCCAGCTTCGAAACACGCCTCCGCCTCAGCCTCCGGAACACGCCACTGCGCGTGCGAACGTCCGCACAGCGCACTTGTCCGTCCTGGCCGGGGTAGACTCGGTGTACGAACCCCCGCGGCCACGTATTACGCGGCAGCGTCGGGTCGACCACGACAACCAGGTCCCCCGGTGCAAGGGCTCGGTTGCTCTGCGGGGCCCCGTGGCGTGGTGTGAGCGTGGGAAGGTATTCCTTCACCCAGCGCCTCCAGAACTCGTCGGCAAGGGCTTGCGCGACCTTCCATGTTTTTTTGTCCGCCGGCACACACGGTCCGACGTACGGCAGTCCGGTGGACGACCCGAGAAGAAAATGATTCGGTGTAATCGCCTCCGGGTCGTTGGGGTCCACCGACACGTGGAAGAGCGGTCGAGCGTTCACTGAGTACTCCGCCTGGGCCATCAGTGTCTGGAGTACCTCTTCCTTGAGCGACTTCTCGTTCAGTGTGGCTAGCAGGGCGGTTTTCACTGACCTCACCATCCTTTCCCAGGCACCTCCTTGACTCGGCGCCCCGGGCGGTGTAAACTTCCACTGCATCCAATGAGTGAGGCCCAGCTGAGCCATAGCCGGCGCCCACTCAGCGTACGTCTGCCGCAGCTCGACGTCCGCGCCTCTAAAATTCGTCCCATTGTCGCTGTACATGACTGCCGGCCATCCTCGCCGCGCAGCCATTCTTCTCATTGCCATCAGTGCAGAGTCCGTCGACAGTAAAGCCACCAGCTCCAGGTGGACCACCCGCGTCGTCAGACATGTGAAGAGAGCTCCCCACCTCTTCTCGTGACGTCGGCCGATGGTGACCGTCATCGGGCCGAAACAGTCGAGACCACAGTACAAAAATGGTCTCTGGAACGCCCCCAGGCGCTCGGCTGGCAGGTCTCCAGTTGGCGGGGTCCTCGGGTGTGCCCGTCGTAACCGACAGAACGCACATTGGTTCATGATAGTACGCACCGTCGGCCGCAGCTTCAATATCCAGAATTTCTGCCTGAGGTCGTTCACGACTCTCTCGCGGCTCCCGTGTCCCGCTCTGGCGTGCTCCCTCGCCACCAGTAACCTTGTGAAGTGATGTCTTCCATCCAGGATGATAGGGTTTTTCATTTCGGCCGGCACCTGAGCTGCTTTGATCCTTCCGTCTAGTACGAGCAGCCCGTCCTTGTACACCGGGTTGAGCCGGTACAAGGAGCTCCATCTAGGCACCGTCTTTCCACTTGCCATCTTCTCGATTTCTTGTGCGAAGCTGTCTCGTTGTGATTCTTGATACCACAAACTCTCGGCCCTCTCCAGGTGTCGTACGTCGAGGTGGGCCCGACGATCTCGGCACTTCTCGACGAACAGCAAGACCATCGCCGTGCATCTTATGATGCGCTCGTAGTTCGAAAAGCGCGTCACATCTGGTAGACAGCTCAGCTCGCTCGCCTCCGTGGTGTGGAAGGCGACGTATTCTTCTTGATTTTCAATTCTAGCGGGACTCTCCGCGGGCCACTCGTTCATCGGCCTGCGCAGGAAGTTCGGCCCCTGGAACCAAGGGTCCTCGTCGCTCTTCGGAACGTAGCCCGTCCTGGCCGGGGTAGACTCGGTGTACGAACCCCCGCGGCCACGTATTACGCGGCAGCGTCGGGTCGACCACGACAACCAGGTCCCCCGGTGCAAGGGCTCGGTTGCTCTGCGGGGCCCCGTGGCGTGGTGTGAGCGTGGGAAGGTATTCCTTCACCCAGCGCCTCCAGAACTCGTCGGCAAGGGCTTGCGCGACCTTCCATGTTTTTTTGTCCGCCGGCACACACGGTCCGACGTACGGCAGTCCGGTGGACGACCCGAGAAGAAAATGATTCGGTGTAATCGCCTCCGGGTCGTTGGGGTCCACCGACACGTGGACGAGCGGTCGAGCGTTCACTGAGTACTCCGCCTGGGCCATCAGTGTCTGGAGTACCTCTTCCTTGAGCGACTTCTCGTTCAGTGTGGCTAGCAGGGCGGTTTTCACTGACCTCACCATCCTTTCCCAGGCACCTCCTTGACTCGGCGCCCCGGGCGGTGTAAACTTCCACTGCATCCAATGAGTGAGGCCCAGCTGAGCCATAGCCGGCGCCCACTCAGCGTACGTCTGCCGCAGCTCGACGTCCGCGCCTCTAAAATTCGTCCCATTGTCGCTGTACATGACTGCCGGCCATCCTCGCCGCGCAGCCATTCTTCTCATTGCCATCAGTGCAGAGTCCGTCGACAGTAAAGCCACCAGCTCCAGGTGGACCACCCGCGTCGTCAGACATGTGAAGAGAGCTCCCCACCTCTTCTCGTGACGTCGGCCGATGGTGACCGTCATCGGGCCGAAACAGTCGAGACCACAGTACAAAAATGGTCTCTGGAACGCCCCCAGGCGCTCGGCTGGCAGGTCTCCAGTTGGCGGGGTCCTCGGGTGTGCCCGTCGTAACCGACAGAACGCACATTGGTTCATGATAGTACGCACCGTCGGCCGCAGCTTCAATATCCAGAATTTCTGCCTGAGGTCGTTCACGACTCTCTCGCGGCTCCCGTGTCCCGCTCTGGCGTGCTCCCTCGCCACCAGTAACCTTGTGAAGTGATGTCTTCCATCCAGGATGATAGGGTTTTTCATTTCGGCCGGCACCTGAGCTGCTTTGATCCTTCCGTCTAGTACGAGCAGCCCGTCCTTGTACACCGGGTTGAGCCGGTACAAGGAGCTCCATCTAGGCACCGTCTTTCCACTTGCCATCTTCTCGATTTCTTGTGCGAAGCTGTCTCGTTGTGATTCTTGATACCACAAACTCTCGGCCCTCTCCAGGTGTCGTACGTCGAGGTGGGCCCGACGATCTCGGCACTTCTCGACGAACAGCAAGACCATCGCCGTGCATCTTATGATGCGCTCGTAGTTCGAAAAGCGCGTCACATCTGGTAGACAGCTCAGCTCGCTCGCCTCCGTGGTGTGGAAGGCGACGTATTCTTCTTGATTTTCAATTCTAGCGGGACTCTCCGCGGGCCACTCGTTCATCGGCCTGCGCAGGAAGTTCGGCCCCTGGAACCAAGGGTCCTCGTCGCTCTTCGGAACGTAGCCCGTTCTGGTGGCTAAGTCGGCGACGTTGCTCTTCATGCTCAGCCATCTCCACTGGTGAACAGACGTCAGCTCGGCGATCTCCCTAGCTGATGTGCGACGTACGGTGTGTATTTGCGGCTACCGTTCTGTATCCAACACAGAACCACTTGTGCGTCGATCCAGTAGAAAACCGTGTCCGTTTTCCACCTGTGTTCTGCTGCGACGACGTTTCCCAGCCTCGCTCTGACCAGGGCAGCCTGTAGCTCCATCCTTGGTATCGTTTGTGCCTTCAGCGGCGCCACCTTGGCCTTGGCGGCGGCCAACACGACTCGTACTTCCCCATTTTCTTGTTCCAACTTCCAATAGACGGCTGCGGCGTATGCGTCCTTACTCGCGTCGCAGAATACGTGCAGCTGCCGGCCTCTCGTCGGACTCCCCCCGTTGTAACTCCGGGGTAGCTCGAGCTGACTGATGTACTCCATGTCGGTCAGCCAACGGGCGAAGTCTTGGGCTGACTCAGCGGGTAGCGACTCGTCCCAGTCCAGCTTCTGACGCCACAAGCCTTGTAGGATGACTTTGGCGGTGATCGTGTAGCAGCTCAGCAGTCCCAGCGGGTCGTAGATGCTCATCACCATGCTAAGGGCCTCTCTCTTCGTCGGTGCGCGCTGTAGCTCGCGAACCTCCTTGTGGACTCTGGATAGCGACGTGTTGAATTTTAGTTTGACGCCTCGGGAGTCCCACAGCATGCCCAAGGTCTTCTGCTTGTCTTTGGTGACACGCTGTGTAGTGTTCTCGGCCAGGCGGTCTTCAGGCAGTCCCTCTAGCACCCTCCGGTCTTTGCTCGTCCAGCCTCGTAAGTGGAAGCCACCTTTCCTATGTATTTGGTCCACTTGTTCCACGATCTGAATGGCCTTCTGGTGGTCTGGATAGCTGTCTACGTAGTCATCCATGTAATGGGCTTCGGTGACAGCGCGATGAGCTTCGGGATGTGATTTGGCAAATTCTTCCGCGTTCCGATTCCGGACTGTGTGCCAGGAACGCTGAACACGATGCTCCGAAGATCATTACCACCATCTCGTATGCGGACGGCGGTTCGCCTTCGTCTTCTCTCCACAGGAATAGCTGGGCCGGTTGGTCTTCTTTTCTGACCTTGACACGAAGAAACATCTCCTCTATATCGACCTTCACAGCGACGGCTTCCTCTCTGAACCGGTACAGTATCTTCGGCAGTGAGGTCAGAAGGTCAGGCCCTTCTAACAAGTGATCGTTGAGGCTCACGCCGTTTGTACTCGCTGCTGCGTCGAAAACCAGTCGCAACTTGCCCGGCTTGTTTGGGTTTCTAACCGGGAAGTGCGGCAGGTACCATGTGATGTCACTTCCGGCCTCTGTCCCGTCGTATTTTTCCGCATATCCCTTGCTTATGATATTCTTCATCTGCCCATGATACTGCGCCTCGTCTAGGAGGTTCTTCTTGAACTTGTGTTCCAAGTTCTTGAGCCTCTTTAGCGCATTGTTGTAGCTAAGAGGTAGCTTGACGCCGTTCGTGCGCCACAGAAGTCCCACTTCGAATCGACCGTCTTCCGTTCGTTCGCCAAAGAGGTCGATGGCTCGCTGCTCCTCGTTGCTCAGCTTAGCCTTGGACGCTATTCCCAGTGCGTCTATGTCGAAGTGTTTCTTCACCATTTCCTCCAGTCGTTCGCCTCGGGTCTCGATCGTAGACACGTGCAGGATGTTCTCGTGTTCTTCTTGCTTTATGAGGCGTCTGGGGATGCTTCCATGGATTACCATTTTCCATTCCATTCCCGTTGATAAATCTTGATAAAGTTTCCAATGTTCTGACTTGATAGAATTCTTCTATCTTGAATCTTCAAAAAATTTTTCTATGTTCAGAACAGCTGACGAAAATTTTCTAAGTCCAGTCCTCAGTAAAAATTTCTATCTTGATTCTTCGGAAATTTTTCTATGTCCAAAACAGCTGTTCAAATTTTTCTATGTGCCGTCTTCATTATTTTCAACTTGATATGGACTTCGAATTTTTCTTCGATCTTGAAATTCGGCTCGCCAAAGGAGCACACACTACTGTACAGGACTGTATAATTCCACAGGGTTTCAACCGCCGGCTCAGATTAGACTCGAAGATAGCAAGGTTACACCGATTTGGGCAGAGCCGGGGCGATAATAAAACACGATTTTGAGGAGAACGATTTTCACTTTTTTCGCTTTGCTTACCTGGGTCATGGCAATGCCGTATAGAGAGCCCCGCCCGTACGCCTCTTTCGGGCCGATTTGTTATCTCACTTTTACCTCTCTATACGGCTATTTTCCATAATTTTCCCTATTTTTCATGAGCCAGGTGAAGCAAAACGCGTTGTGTGAAATTTTTTATTGTTAAGACCATATACATAAACCCTTATATACTAGAGATCTTATTCTATAAAAAAGATATTTACAACTTAAAGCTTACCATATAAGAAATGTTCTACATTTTAACCATTATTTTCCTAATAACTATTTAACCCTTTATTATATATTCTTAATCGTTACGCTACACGTTAGGTATTATGTTCATTCACATAAATCAAAAGAAGCTACGTTAAAATTAGCTTTAGTTAAAAATATATAAGCAAAATAACCTGCACTTGATAAAACACCATATAACACGATTTTTACACACTGATGCCATATAAATCTATACATATAGTCACTGAGTATTCACTATTATAGTTTTATGTACTGTTTTTAATTACACGTTTATCGTTCACATTTAAATTCACTCATGTTTTACGTTACGAGGCCGCTGTCCTTAACAATAACAGTGAATGTTTTTTTTCTAAAATCGATATTAAAATGTCAACAAAAAAGCCAACGTTTAATAAAATACAAAATTTTATTAATTTTGCCAAAAAATAAGTACAAAAATATTTAACATATTTATTTTAAAAAATTTATGCATATTCAATTTAAACAAATTGTATTAACGCGTCCCTAAGTGCGTTTTCACACCAGAGCGCTTATCGTACCGGAAACGCTCTTATCCAATCCGATATCGCACCGATAGTGACAAAGACATATGTTTCGTATTAAAACATATAACTGTCTTTATCATGTCATTGGTTATTATCGGCGTGATAAGCGATGTCGTATCGCGTAATGTAAAAACACTTTTATTACTGGGCATCGCTTTATGTATATGTCATCGTTAATAGACAATCTGCTTTAGATAATTCAACATTCATATTCCACATTGAAATACCTTAAAATAAAGTCGGCCTTTAATGCACACGCGCCGCTCGTCAGCATTAACACGATATTATACGTAAATAATTCTCGTTTAATTGAAATGCTCCAAGACGAAGTGCACTTTTAGCGATGACGATTGCAGAAGCGGGTCAAAAGTACTCACGAGAACGAGACAAACCCATCGGAAGAGTGAGACAAATGAAAAACTTTGAGATTTTTATGAAATAACGGCCGAATTCTAAAAAGCCTCTTAAAGTTGTCGTTACTCGTATAAATTATCGAGCAAAAAACGGCAAAAAATCATATTTGTTGTATTAGAGCCACCAACTAAATATATTTTAATTTATTCAGTTTTAAGTTATTATCTGTTGTTATAGCGGCAACAGTAAACCACGATTCATTACTATTCCACCTAGACGATATGGCTAGTAGCCACACGACTGGTCATTGCTACTGGCTACTCAAAATGCCATTGTACTTTTTCTATAGCGGAAACACACGTTGATCTTTAGAGCGATTCTTAGCGTCAGTTCACATCGAGACGGTATGCCGCACGTCATTTTTAAGAAAATATCTTGTTGTGTGACAAAAAAAAATCAATTTTATTTACTACACAAGAAGATACTCATTTCATTGCAAGAGTTTGAATTGCGAGCTGCACTGCGCTGTGCAGCGCGGCGCCGCTATTGGAATGAAACCTGTGTCTTGCATAGTAAATAAAGTTAAATTTTAAGCGACTATCTTAAATATGCCGCACTGCGTAGCTGACCCTAAAGCTTACTTTTCATTCTGCAACAAAATAGTTCCATGTACTGAAAAGTATTCAATCCTTATGTGGTGATACATTTCACACGCAATTTGAGTGACTTCTCCGTCGCATTTAACTACACGCCGAGTACAAAACCTTCCATGCCAACACAACCTACATACTTAGTCTGTCTCGCCTCTTGTCTGTTGGTGTTTAAGAGTATATTAAAAACCCTCTTCTAAGTTTTACTTTGAACACATGTGACGTACGGATTTGGTCCGGAGCAGACTACGGGTTTAGATGCCAACTCATGGGTTTCTCCCTAAAATTACGAAAAAATATTCTCAAGGGGGAAGGATTTATTCAGGTTATTTTTAGAAGTTTGTGTTTTATCGTTTTTAATACAATTAAGCTATTATTAATATATGTATACGTATGTAAAGGTAAAGGGAAGAGTGTATTTAAGTTGTTAACTGCCTTTTCCTTTGCCCTTTATGGAATACACGTCATAACATCTTAAAATAAATAACGAGCTTAATATCTTATATGAATTTATGTTATCCTAAGTATGAACTGGGAAGAGGCATCACGACCTCTGTGGCTCAGTGGTTGAGCGCGTTGGTGCTCAAGCCGGGGGTCGCGGGTTCGAATCCCGCCGAAGGAACAAAAAGTTTTTCCGTATACCTGGGTCATGGATGTGTATTAAATGTGTATAATATAATAAAAATCTTAAATATATGTATGGTATAAAAGTATTAAATATACATCCCGTTGTCTGGTACCTGTAACACAAGTCCTTCGGATACTCAGCACGGGGCCAGATTGACGTGGTGTGAAGCGTCCATAGATATTAGTATATTATAGATATTATCACAGATCGCGAAGATACTTTAATATTTTATGTTTAGATAAATTATCGCTTGCTATACAGTTTGTATAAACTATCACAGACGGCTAACATACTATAATATAATATTTTCATATTACGTAGGTACTGTAAGAAGAAATAAATCCAGGCATCTTATAATAAAATATTAAAGTATCTTCGCCGTCTGCGAAGCCCTTAATTATTTAAAATATACTTTAAAGATTTATTCTGATGCATTTTAAATAATAAACAGTTTCTTGCTATTCTAAAATATATTTCTCTACTCTTTGTTTATAATAAGAGTAGTTGTATTTTTGTGTAAAAAAAAGCTTCTAACATCCACGGTGTCTGGATTCTTAAGACTTTATCTGTGAATTTCTCGGTCGAATTACCCTGAAAAATAAACAAAGATTACACGCTCTAGCTTATAGTCTGGCTTAGATCCAGCTTTTTCTACGTTTCCTGTTTAACTGACGTGGATTGAGCCAAAAGTGTTAGTTATTATGCTTATGTTGAGATTAAAATATGTTTATTTTAGTTAAATTATTAAGAAGCAGTGTAAGGGTCAATTCACACCGAAACGAATCGATAGAGATAGCGATATGGCGCTGCATTTTAAGATTAGAAACTAGATTAGAAACGAGCAGACGCATCGCCTAATGGATATTGATTAACGCCGCCTATGAACACTAACGACACTAGTGTTATGCCGGTCTTTAAACCACCCTCCCCCCCCCCCCCCCCCCTGTCCCGAGGCCTTGAGTAGTTTACTGAAACATAATGCAAGCGTTATTTCACGCCCATTTTCTGCGAGGCGGTGATGTCTCTCCCGTCTAGCCATTTGTGCCGAAGCATAGCTCGTGACGCCGTTGTAATCTGTTACATGTATTTTTAGACCGCTACATAGCGTCTACAAAGTTTCAGATAAATGCAATATATTATTTTGCTGAAACTCTTGATAATTTAATATTATCATCATGCAACATCATAATCCTAATAATAAGTTTTACGGTTATGGAAATTAACCTCAATAGAGTAACGGACGCGTTCATTTAGTTCCCCGTAATAATATTTTGGATAATTATTGTTAATTATTTTTAATTTCGTTGTTATGTTTGTAGCCGCTGACGACTATAGAATTACACAAAACAACATATAAAAGTTTGTATGAAACTTTTTATTCCTTGGACATACTTGCATGAAAGCAAGCAGTAATTGCAAGTTACATATTTCAGCGTTTTTGAATATTATTCAATTCCTAAGAGAGTTGTAAATTATTATAAAGATATCGTTTGAAACCCAATTTCATCCGGGCGAAGCCGCGGGCAAATGCTAGTACTATAAAAGTTTTTGTCCACCATGCCAGCCTACTACGGTTTCGTAGATTGTATGTCATCTTAAACCCGGATTCTAATTCTGGTTTGTGTCGCTAGTTTCTCTATTCAATAGGGTTTTTGATTGGTTAATGCGTTTTCGTCATCCAATCAAAAGCGCTATTGACTATATAAACTACTGACAAGAACCTAAGAAACCGGGCATTAGGCACACAAATTTTTTGCTTCCTTATAAGTATTGATGACTTATTCTTGTTTAACCTATAATATGTGAAAACAATGTAATTAACCGACTTTCAAAATAAGAAGGCGGTACGTTCGGTATATATACATTATACATATATTTTTGTACGTTCAACTATATCTCCGCCATCTGTTGACCGATATTCAAAATTCTTTATTTTGATGTAAAGGGCATTTACGTTTGGCCCGTTGTGACCAAAGTGATGAAATAATGATGTGATGTGACCTGATGATGGAATACATGAAGAATTGAGGGAACTCCTCGAAATTTATATGAACACATATAGTGATTTTGATTTTTTCTGAAGTAACCCAAACATATGCTACCAAAAAGTAAGATTTTGCACCAAGATATACGCTGAATCCAAAAGTACTGAACAGAACTCTTTACAGATACATGTTTGGAGATTTCGGCGTTGTTTAAAAAACTGCAAGCATAATTCACTATGTCAATTAAAGTTATTCATCATAATCACCACCATCATTACACCACATTATCACATTATGTGACCTGATGATGGCATCTATGAGGAATCGAAGGAATTCCTCGAAATTTATAGGTATACATATAGTGATTTTGACTTTTTCTGAAGTAAACCAAGCTTAAGCTACCAAAAAGATAGATTTTCCAAAAATGTCCAAAAGCACTGAACAGAACTCCCTGGATCCAAAAGCACTGAACAGAACTCCTCAGTCTTTAAAGACACGCATTTGGAAATTTCGTTTCGAAAAACATTGTTTAAAGAACTGCAAGCATATGCCATTAAGTAACTTACTGTAATCGTCATCATCTTATATACAATACCTAATTGAAGCTTGGCCCGTATTTAATTAGACATTCAATAGTTTATTTATAGGGTTCTTAAAATGTGTTACTAATAATATAACAGATATGACTAAAACGAGAAAAATTATTATTGATAAAAAAAAACGACTTCCACAAAAAAGTATGAAATAAATCTTATTTTCTAAATAGTTCCCCTTTTAAATGCGGCTAAACTTTTAACTGTCTCTCAACACAATCTTCATTATTTTGAAGTCGGTACAAGCCCAAACAATATCCTGAAAAATCATTATTTTATAGACCTCACGTTTAAGTTGGCTTGTACCCATTTCAAAATTATGAAGATTGTGCAGGAAAATAGTTAAAATTGTAGCCGCATTTATAAGAGGAATTATTTAGGAAATAAGTTTTATTTCATAGTTTTTTTGTGCATTTTTGCTTTGGAATTTGATTTAATTTTTTGTTTTTGATACCCTTTTTGCAAAGTAGATAGATTTTTTGTTAACTACCGTTAAGTTTTCCTGTTAAATGAAATAAAAATGAAATAATATTTGTACGCGTATAATAAATGCTTAGCAGTTGTCGTCACATAATTTGTTCGTAATAGAATCTCGTGGTGTCGTCATTCCTCGCTTACCGTCAGGAAGTACAACGATTTTATGTCCTGATACATTCAATCACCTTGAGATACATTTTATTGTTACATCCAGGGATTGAAACGAATACCTTTCGCTTAATATATCTACTACTAGCTTTTACTCGCGGCTCCACCCGCGTAAATATTTTATCCCACGGGAACTCTTTATTTTTTCGGAATAAAAGTAGCTTATGTTTCTAAATGTACTTAGCAATAAAATGAGACCCTTTTAATGTCTGTAGGTTATAAATAAAATTAACTATTAACCAACAACATATTCCAAGCCAGATTAACAATTGACAATGGGATATTATGAATTCAATAAACATAATATTATTATTTGGATATTGTATAATACATTTAATTGCTTGTAGTTTGGGGGGTGAGGGTTGAGACCCCCAAAGGGGCTTAGTCTATAAAATTAAATCTATTATCTGCTATTAAAATCTCTTAACCTCGAGACGAAACCTACTGCATACCTGGAATCCACGTTTCAGTTTGTTTATAAACAGTCCAAAAAACGTATTTAATTAAATATTAATTGGCTCTGTGGTCAGGGTCCTGGCTTCTGTTCCGATGTTTGCGTGCATCATTTTGTAGTTAAAACTTATTATTATTGTATAGTTAGATGCTTTATAATAATATATGTCTTAAGATAAAAATTGATTTTCAACAGCTTAATCAGTGTTCGATTCTCATTCCAAAAATATATTTAACATGTGAACTTGAATTTTGACCAGAATTCTATAGCCGCGCGGCCTATACAGAGCGATGGGCGCGTTATCTTCAAAGCGCGCTTAGACAAAAACAAAAGACAGTACGAGAGTATCCAAATGTAGTTAGAGTTGTCAGGAAATGTTAATCATGTTATTTTTCTGATATTTAGGAAATTTTTTAATTATGTATTATATATAATATAATATATAATAATATTATAGCTTAACTTTGGGTTAAATGTTAAATTCGGATAAGAATACAGCCTATATAAATATCTTTTTTTTTAACCTTCACTAGCGTGGTCTACAGCATACTACGCTCAGTGCTCAAATTAGCAAAAATCTGTACCTCAGCTGCAAGGGAATAGGAGTAAGTGATAACATCCTTGTTATCACTTACTCCTATTGATATGATTATTATTGTTTTACTATAAAACGTGCTTCTAAGAATCAATACACATCAAAACAAGGCGATACGGGATGCGGCGCTGCATTTTTATGTTAACTATTCAAATTTGCACTTTATTAATTACACAAGAAATTACGCGTTTCATTATTAGTCCGAATATCGCGCTGTACAGCGCATGTGCAGTGTATCTTTTTGTTTTGTGTTACAGCGCGGCTACATTAAGATATCTATTCGAAATAAAGTTCAATTTCGAATAAATATCTTAATGCAGCCGCGTCTCAGTGTGAATTGACTCAAGGCCTAAAATACTGCACTACAAGGGGATACAATTTAAATGTGTGTAAGTTTTTTGTGTCCAAATTGCACTTTTAAATCTCCGCCCCGCGGTAATATGAGAAAAGCCTAAATAGTTGGTCAGATTGCATTAAAGCGCAACAAACTTTTAAATATTTACTCGTAAGTATTATGTAGCTTACATTACAAAAATAGAACATTTTTTATAATGTTTGCCACATAATATTGATGTTAAAATATTAGGTAAAACAGGAAACGGTACTGATCGTAAACAAAATATTTACATCAAAATAGTCGCGACCCTTGGGCTCTTGTGAAAACCGAAACATCTAGTAGAAATGACATACCTGGGCCTTTAGTCAAGATGCATTCGATAATTTCGACGGCGATGTTCGAAAACAAAACGTATGGGCTTCGACATAAAAAAACTTAGGCTTTTTTCATCCGTTATTGGATGATTTATACAGTATTCTCTGAGCGAAGTAACCACTTTTGAAATACTGTAGTGCCTGGGACAGTCGATTTAAATGTCGTATGGTTGCCCAAGTACATACGGCATTCTCACAACACAGTCAGCCTAGTCCAGAGGAATGACTGGTCAATATGTCTGGGGCCAACCATGTGCGGGTTTCCTCACGGTGTTTTCTTTCACCGTTAGAGGGTCCGTATAATGCACTTGAAATCTGAAAAAGTATCATTGGTACACGCTACAATTCGAGTGCGAGTCAGGCCACGGAGCTCTTGATTTGCCATAAGTCATCGCAAACGACATGTCACTTTGCGATGACTTATGTCAAATTCCATACATTTTTGATTTCGAACTTCGCCGTCCAAATTATCGGATGCATGCATGCAGATTGACTAAAGGCCCCGTAATATGTTTTGAATGTCATTTTTAATTTTATTATTTCTAAGGTTCACAACTGGCTTCATAACAGTACAGTATATAAAAATATGCAATACTAATAAGACGAAGTGTAGAACCTTCTACATAATATTATGTATTGTGCACGTGCCACATACTTAAAAAAATTCCCATTCTGCTAATATTATAAATATGAAAGTTTGTGAGGATGGATGGATGGATGGCTGTTTGTTACTCTTTCACGCAAAAACGTGTAAACGTATGGTTTAATTCAGTAAACGTAGTAGTTTACTGAATTAAACCATAGGCTGTTTTTTATTCCAAAAAAGGACAGTGTACTTTTGGTATACTGTATTTATGGGGGCGGAGCCGCGTGTGATAAATATTGATAAATATTTTATTTCTCGTCTCTATCATCGAGCTATAGAGCGCTACATTCTAGGTGTCTAAAGGATTGAGCGTATCCAAAACAGTACTTCGCTCTAAAATGAGGCTAACTGACGTTGATAGAAAATCAACCAGTCTGAAGTGTAGCTGAGCTGGGCATGTCTCCCGCATGCACCTGGAGAGGTGGGCCCGCAAGTCTCGGAGTGGCTACCGACTGGTCGGCGAAGCAGAGGCAGGCCCAAGAAAAGGCGGCACGACGAGTTGGATGCGTTCGATAAAAAGTGGCCAAATACTTAACCTAATAATAATAATTTAAGCAAAGATTTCAAAACTCAAGATAGGCCATTGACGTACATTTTTCAGAACAAATGTTCATACAATAAAAAGTTACGCCATCTTGGTTTCCACTATTCTTAAAATATCAGCCACCTTGTTTTCACCATACTTCAAATGTCAAAATGGGCCCAAAAAAATGAGGCCATTTAACTGGATACACTTATTGCCTCAACATGCATCGTCTATAATATATACGCCTATGAATTCAAGCCTCAAATTAAAAGGTATTATGATGTCAAAAAAGGGACGTTTCTATTATTAATAATAATAATCAATTACATATGATTAATCCCTTATTTAAGTATAGAAGTTTGAAACCTCTTTTTGAATTTAAAAACCTCTGGATAGAATTTAAAATTTAGTAGTGTATTTCATTTTTGGTGCCACGTCTATCAGTTACATACCTCTGTGGTCTTTATTGATAAGATAAGACCGCCTCAACCCTAATATTTCGAACATTTTATGTCAACGAGATCCCTTTATTGATCTGTTTGTTGCTATCGTAGTTTTCCTGTGGATCGCCGAGTTTTGTTTTGTGATAAATAATTCCAATTATAATAAATAAAATATAAAAATGTATCTCTTTGTAAAGACGAAAGTTACTATTTATGTCTAAAAGATAGTTAAAATATCTTTTTATTCAATAAAATCAAACTTCAGCCTCATCACCCATACCTATATAATAAACCTTTATCACCCAGATATAATAATTATTATGCTTAGGATATTTATTGAGGCCGATGTAAAAAAACTGTAACGGCTGCGTCCCTCAACCGGTGATGCACCAACAGATTTCTAACCTATCTCAGCAAATTAAAAAAAAAAAAACAATTCCTGTCAAAACCTGAGGTGGATATCGCCATAGTAAATAATAATGTGGCAAGAGCTGATTAAATGAGATAGGTTTGAAATCTGTTGGTGGGTGGGGACGAGTTTTTGCATGATCCTTTCCTACAATTATTTTAAAAGAATACGAGGTCCATAACGGTTTTTGGGAAACTAAAATCAAGGTCACTGATGACCACCTTTGTTCCCTTGTCCTTTTAATAATGTTGTTTATTATTGTTTTTTCCCTCGGCCATTCTAACGTTATGGTCAAATACTTCTTCGACTGACTTCTTTCCCAAAGCAGGTGGGAAAAAGGTGGTAAACACGGGTGTTGGTGTGTCGCGATTGCGACATGCGTTAGGTATGTTGTCGCGAATGCTCAGGCTGTCGCTCCTAGTCTTTAAAATTACCACGCACTCAAAAGTAAGCCCTTGAGATTCATGAATGATTAAGATGCGAGAGTATGAGCCAGTCCCGTCTCGGCTAGAAGGAAATTTTTTCTCATCCTGGGTGTGCCACCAGGTAGAGTGTTTTTGTGAGTAAAAATATTCAACTTTTTGTTTCTACACAAGCTCACACTTATTTTCCAGTTTTCCAGTTCCAGACATAAAAATAATGAACTAAATGAAAATTCAATATAAGCGTGACATAATAAAAGTTATCAAGTCATAATAAACTCCCACACCGATTTCGGTGACGATGGCCGGTTCAATTGAAACCAGGCCAGTTACGCTCCTGCGTAACAAAAAAATAAAAAATTGCTCCTGCAATTTTATAGTGCCCAAGTGTATCCAAGTGTAATATGTGTCCCCATCAGGTGATCAGTCTGCATTGTCCTAACCAGAATTGAAAACGACATTTTTTGTTGTTCCAATGCGGGAATCGAGTCTCTCCTCTCTCTCTGAGTCGAGAGGCAAGCTCTAACCACTAGACCACGGAGGCTGTCAAGTCATAACTCATACTTCATAGAAATACCTATGTAATATACCTATTTACCGAACACGTAGCACAGACGTAGCCGCGTAGCCATGCTACGTTACTGCTACGCTTTAAGGGCGCTTTAAGGGTTTAATTATATAACTATTATAAAAATGGATGAATATTTGTTACACTTTCACTTAAAAACTACTGAACGGGATTCGATGAAATTTGGTATGGTAATAGTTAGAGCTCTGTATTAACACATAGGCTACTTTTTATACCGAAAAAGTACAGTGTTCTCGTGGAATGCATATTATTGTGATAGTTAATACGATACCTATACAAAAAAATAATTTTTATAATGTTATCTGACCGTCTGTCTGTTTATCGACAGTATCCGTTTATTATGACTCCGCCTATATTTACCAACCGCTTACTACGAAGTAATTACACAGCGAAGTTTTGTTTTCATATTAAATTTTATATAACTAAGTCGGATATAATGACTTTGCTTATAGTGACCCATTTGTAAGAAATTGCGTCCGGTTATATTGACCGACATGATTCGTAACACCTTTGGCAGTGTTCGGGAGAGTCACGTGATACCAAACACGTTAGGCGCGTGCACGGATTGTTTTATTTTGAGTATTATTAGGTAATTGTTAGTTGTGATTTGCGAAAATATGACATCGGATCTTAGTCGTAAAGCATTAACGATTGAAGAGAGAGGTGCGATAATATGCAGATTAAAAAATGGAGAATTCAACTCATCTCTCGCTAAGGAAGTTAACGATAACAGGCGATTTTTTATTTTCTATAAAATGTTTTGTATGACGTCCGCTTAGTATGACGTGATTGTTATTTCACTGTGATGTCATTTCGAAGACATGATGGACTCCACTGTATCTGTTTGTTTCAGATAATCTCTGAAACGGCTGAACAGATTTTGACCGGACTTTTACTGGCAGATAGCTTATTTTATAACGAGTAACTGAGGCTACTTTTATCTTAGGGTTCCGTTTAGAATATAGGGTTCCGTTTGTATTAATAGTTACACATAAACAAAGTTGAGGGCACCAGCTAGTATTATAATATACCCAAAAGACAAATAAATATGATTTACATTATATATACAATTTCTAATTAGTCATAAAGCAAGCCACCTATACTATTGTGATTAGGCCAGTCAATTAGGACTGGATATAAATTATTTTAACGTAATCGCCAGTATCCCTACCGAATTACAGAAACTAATACAATAAATATAGATTAATATCATACTTCGTGAGGAGGGTAAATAGATGAACAGAATCTAAAGTTTATCTCTATTATCTACAATTTTTATATAAAACTATAACCCGACTACGTAAATTATATTATAGCCTATGTTACCTGGGCTTTTATAATTTTATTGCGAATCTGTTAACACCACATTCATTAAAATCGGACTATAGTTTAATGACTGCCAATTTATAATATATCATATAATAATCACCCTTACTTTTGGCTTCGCCGTAGTCGGGTAAAAACTAATTTAATATTGACTGTAGTTAAATATTATTTATTATAATTTATGATGGAATAGGAAACTTTACAGGCAAACGCATGAAATGTGGAGTGGATTTTCCTACTACTATTATAAATGTAAATGTTTTTGACCATGGATGGACGGATGAATAGATGGGTGGAGTAAATTTTAATGAAATTTGATATGGTAGTAGTTAAAGCTCCGGTATAACATATAGGCTACCTATACATTCTGAAAAAGTACAGTATTCCCGTGGTATACTGCATTTTGCGCGGGCGGAGCCGCGGGAAATAGCTGGTACACAAGTATATATAACAAGTTAAGAAATATGTTATGTAGTTAAAAGTTAAAACAGATTTAACTTTATGAAATCACAAATTGATATAAACAAATATTATAGTAATATTCAAATATGAAATAATTATATGACATAATATTTGTATATTCGCTATTTTATTATGAAGTGGCTTAAATTGACCGCGGCTTTGGTGTGTTCGGATAACAATAATATTATGTATGCATTACATAACACACAATACACATATCATTCATACAGCGTGAAAGAGTAACAAACATATTATATCTGAATGGATATCCATCCATCCTTCCATCGATCCATCCATCTATCCTCACAAACTTACATATTTATAATAGTAGTAGGAAGAAAGTAAGTTACACGACTATGTTCCGTGTTTCGCCTCTGTCCCAAAATATATTCTCTTACCTCAAGTCTATTCAATCATTCTGTTTCCTTCAATATTATCTTCCAGATGAAATTACCTTGTGTGGATCAAGGTAATAAGACCCGATTGTTGGATTAATTCCCTTCTATACTTGTACCGGTTTTCCAGTTCCTCGTTTTTATTTACCGGTTTATAGTTTCTTGACTGCATAAATAGTTGGATCTTACAATGTTTTTATCGTATTACGATACTTATCGTATCGGGAAATCGTATATTTTGCTAAAGTTTAAAGTATAATAAATATAATGCCTCAAACAATAATATTATTATGTTCACTATACGAGTATTTAACTAATTACAAATTATACTGAGCACAATCAAACATACTAATGTTTACGACTGTGAGCGACTTGCGGTGCATCAAAAAGCTTGTAATTTGGTTCAAAGTCACAAGATAGTTTCAGTATAATTATTTGTAATTACTCAATTAGGTATTTCGTAATTTTATATTGCATTTACAATTTTTGTAATTTAATTGTATTTTTTTTAACAATTTTGGTCATCTTTTAATTAAAATGTGGCACACGCGCGATTTCATTTCGCCGAATACGCCGAAGTCAGCTTAGGGATTCGAACCAATGGCATTTTTTTGTGTAAACTTTAAAAAAAAAATCACAGATTTCGTGACTTACACGACTATCGAGCACATTGCAAATTAATCTACGGAATCCGAAAAAACTAGACTTTTTCAAAAAGGTTAGGCTAGTCTTTATTTTAGACTCAGATTGTAGCTGACTAAATTACCCAGAGGTTTTTTTCTCAAATGTTTGATATCAATCTTTGTTTCCAAAATATCGAGCGCCAAAATAAAATTTCGGAAAAAAATTAATTCTTTTCCACTATTTCAGCCATGACTTTTTAGCTTTTGACTTTCTAGAATAATTTTTTTGCACCTTACAGTTCTCATGAGTACGCGTCTTTTGAGATATAAGGGGATGACACTTTTTGTGAAAGCGCTGCTGGAGCGAACGAAAAGACATTTTCAATGCCAAAACAGTTAATAGTGTTTAATTTTATAAAAATCTTTTTATTTATTTATTTACTAGATATTTTCCGCGACTCGTAAGCACATAAAATTCAGGAACCGTACATTTTCCCACGATAAAAAGTAGCAGGAGTTATTTTCATAGTTCCCAAGTCCCCTACACAAGAGCACTCTCTTACGAAAGTAAAGGATTACTTACATAGCCCAATGGGTCAGATAACCGACACGACTGGCGAGAGATCAGGCGCAGGACCGACTTTTTACATGCCCATCTGACACATGGATCATCTTGTTAGACAATCAGATGACCAGCATGCATCGTGCTAACCAGACTAGACAACAACAACAACAGGCCGATTACTTAATTTTTATCACTTACCAAAAAATTAATCGGCCTGTTTACGGTACCTCATTTAACGACGGGCCTGCCTGTGCGTCTGCGCTCGGGCCGTCGCTACTGGCGGCGGCGGGGGGGCGGACCTGCGGGCTGCCACGATGGTCGCTCGTGGCCTCGCTAGGGGCGGCGCGCGCCCTTGTGGGTGTCTCATCGTCTGTGTTAGAATCATTTAATGCCTCCTTAAGTTCAGTATTAACAGAAGAAATAATAAATTTTTTCCTTGTTTCAGTCTCATATCGATACATATCACACAAAATGCGACATACATCACTCGTTGTCTGTACAAATTCTTTGAATACATTAAAATCCTTTGTAATTATCTTATCTATAACTGCAGTAAGTGCAGCTACACTTACGCTTATATGTCTTTGTCGCCCAGCCATTGCGGCATCACGTTTTATGAGACTATCTGATAATGCAGCTTTTACTTCTGGGTTAAGCAGTGGTGGTACTAATAAATTATAATTATGAGGTAAATAGTTTATCTTTCGTATCCTTCTTTAAACCTCTTTTAATAACCTCGTGCCACCTACCCACAATATCTTTGTGCACTGCCTCGCCGAGTATTATTTCCGGCTCTGGAGCCTCGCCTAGAAGCTGCAATACTTCCTCATCCAGATTAGCCTGAAGTAGCTCACCTGGTGTTCCAGTAATCGCCGGTTCCGGCATCTGAATGACGCCAGGCTCCGTAGACGGCGATGGTTCCGACGGAACCGTGACCGCAGGGCTGACGGGGAGCTCTGGCGCGTACGCTTCTGGAGAATGCGGCGACATCGCCTGCACCCGGTCATTCTCTAGAGCAGAATCTTGATGCTCTGTCAATAACCAAAATTGAAATTATATATATATTTCTAAACAGCAAACAACCCTGGTATTGGTAGTTGCGTGTTCATTTTTGTTTTCGAACAGTAAAAGCCCTGATATTGGCAGTTGCGCATTCGTAATTTACATTATATGTAGGTAGATGGAAAAAAAAATCATAGCGGTACGTCGCCATTGTGCAACGTTTTCCATTACATTATGACTTTTTACATATCGATAATGTATATCGATGGATATAGCCCTGGTTATTATAATTATAATATTAATTAGTAATTATAATGTTAGCTATTCGCATCGAATTTAAACTTACTTTCTGTACTACTCGACGAAGATGAAATCCTTCTGCTTCGTTCCTTCAATTTTCTTTCCAATCTGCTTATCTTCCTTCGAATATTTACTTCCTTATCCGCACTTCTGCGTTTTTTCCCCATGTTGAGAGCACACACCGTAGATAAGTTGCGAACGTGCGAAAGGTTCGGCACGGAAACACGTAAAGCCCGCGTCTATGCACCTAACAAGTCGTGCAACTTAGAGAAGATGACATGTACTTTTTTTTTTAACATCTCTAAAATTCGTGCAAGGGCGACGAATGGGGGCGCCACTATACAATAAGTAAGTATAAATCGCTAAGAATGAAGTCGCGAAATATAATATTTAGTTATCGTTGTACAAATATTGTATCTTTGTTATATGGAATATTATTATTTTAGCCGCGGGAAAAAGCTAGTCAGTTCTTCCCCGCGTCTCCGCCCGCGTAAATACAATATCCCACAGGAACACTGTACTATTTCGGGATAAAATACAGCCTATGTGTTATGCCAAAGCTTAAACCATACCAAATTTCATAAAAATCCGTTCAGTAGTTTTTACGTGTAGGAGTAACATCCATCCATCCATCCACCCTCACAATTTTCACATTAATAATAGTAGTAGGATTGTGAAAAATACATGGATCTATATTATAAATCGTATAACTAAAAGTCCTCATTTCACGTAGAACATTAGTTACAAGTGCATAAAACATTATCTTTTGCCGCTTATCACAATAATTTTAGCTGTAGAGGTACGCCTAAAGAGTATTTCATTCCAAATAACATTGTAATAAGAGGGCAGCACAATATTCTGATTTTGGGTGACCATTAAAAACTTCCTTGTGCGATCTTGTAAACATTTTTTATCTATTTATTTACGTCTTAAGTAACCGTTTTTGATTACACCAGAGTCGCCGTGCGGAAGATATCCGATCATAATAATTTATGCAATGTTTTAGTTTAAACTTCATATGTATTCTTTTACCTCTTAGATAGGAAAAAAAAAATGAAAATTTTGTGACAGATTGACAATCGTCAACGTGTTACAAAATTGTATCTGTTAAACACACAGTAGTGTGTGTTAATAACCTGATCTAGTGTGTATTGCTGTTATTTTTATTAATTTTATGTATTTCTAAGCATTATTTAATACAAATTAGCTTTCTGCACATCTTCCTCCACATAAACCTTAATTTACTGGTCAAAATTCATACTCCTCCGGATGCAAAATTCTCGTGCTGAATATTTTTTTTTTCACGTTATAATAATTTTAAAGCAACTAACAACGAACATATAAGTTTATCTAAAAGTAGAAAAAAATGGAATTTAAATAAGAAATAAAAATGTGTTTGCTTGCTTTTTATAAGTACAAAAAACTTTCGACATTTGCTTACATTGTGTATTATTTGGAAAAAGAATATGCAATAGGTTTACATGGAAGGAACACTAAAGCCAATACGTTTTTGTACTTTGTTTGTGATTTTGGTAGTTTTTCTAGTGCGATGTACGAATTACAACTTTATTTCAATGTAAGTAACATCTTAAATTGAAAGAATAAAAATATATTTTGTGTACGGAAAGCTTCAACAAAAGAAGGATGTAGATGGATTAACAGATTAATAGACATCTCTTTCTTCTCCATTTGCGTGTTTCGTAAGGAGAATAAAGAACAATATATTCGTTTCCTTTTCCTGCTGATAACGGGATATCCATGCTATTTATAGTTATTAGTCTGAGATTATGACAATATCCTGAATATTCCCTGACAGTTTTCCGCTTACGTTAGTACTTTTGACGGCACTTAAATTGTTAACGTTATTTAAAGTTCCGCAGTCCCTGGGCACTCAGATGGGATGATTTGTTAGAATTGAGATTGTAGCGTCGATGTTTAGCTGCCGGGACAAATGGTTCATGAGGGACCGAACCCGTGCCTGCGCCGGACGAAACGAATGGCGCCGTTTTGTCAATACGAAAGCACTTGTATGAAAATTTCCTTTAACGCTCAAGTCTTTTTGTATATCGGTATAAGGTATGCTTTATGAAAGACTAGCTTTTTTATACAGCTCCGCCCGCATAAATTTAGTATCCCACGGGAATACTGTACTTTTTCGGGATAAAAAGGTGTCTATGTTTTAATCCAGAGCCTAAGCTACTACCACACCAAATTTCATCGAGACCCGTTCAGTTGTTTTTGCGTGAAAGAGTAACAAACATCCAGCCATCCATACATCCATCCTCACATTTATAATAGTAGTAGGATTACTTGGCACTTTGTTATAAGTTAATGTATTTATGAATAATAATTAGAATGAATTATTCATCAACTAAGGGAAGCTTCACGTTGAAAAGTTTCCGTTGTTTACTTAAGAATAGTTTTAGAATACTTTATGTTGTGTTTTTACGACAATAAGGTCGTGTTTCAGAATCGCCTAATAAGTTAAGAATAGTGTATCCGGAAGATTTATCTCTGTCGCTCAGTATAACGTAAGCAGCGACAAAACTTCCGGATAAGCTATTCGTCACTTATTAGGCGATTGTGATCCAGGCCCTATAGAAATGCATTGATTACGTTAAATAAAATAATTACAACGCTCACTTTACAGACATATCCTTAATTGAACTGTCAGCGTGGTTCACCTACGAAATGCCGCCAAATGTAATGAGAATGTATTTAAAAGCTTCAATTTGGAAAAAATTCAAATTGCATATTTCATCTTTATGGTTTTTATATTATAAATTTGTAGTCTTTTCCAGACTTTGTTTCATTGTATTACTTAATTTCGTTGAAATTCAGCCATAAAATGATACTTAGATACTACTTATTTTCAAATAAATGTTCGTACAACGTATTAAGCTAGCCATATACGTAAGGGTATATCTACATTCAACCTTATGCTAGTCATACACGGAACGCTATACCTGATAGCTTTTCCTGCTCTGTGTGCTGAGAGTTGAGCTGAGTAGTATGGAAACCTGGGGGTCTAAAAGGCCACTTTAGGTGTTTCATATTATGTTTCATATATTTTTTTCCATACAAAAATCGTGAAATTGTAAAATGGCTACATGATTCATCTGATTTCATCATATTAGAAAACATCAATTTTTACAGTTTTCATTAGAAATGCGTAAAATGGCGCACATAATATGAGTTGAAAAAAATATATGAATCATAATATGAAACACCTTAAGTGGCCTTTTTGGACCCCCTGCACTGTTGTGCCAAGAAATAAAGCAGTAAGTATATTATTAGATTTTTACTCTGTGGTCGTGCAATATACGCGCTCCGGTTTACAAGTACCTACAACTCAACAGTGCAGGCAAACCTGTTAGGCATATAGAATAGTGTTACTAAAATTAATACTGTTATATAGAAGTATATAGGTATGCTTCTATTTACATAGACATTCATTATTAGCTAATAATAAAATTGAACAAACAAATTACAAATAAATAAAATTAAAGTGTATGTTTGTAGTTTTAAAATAAAAGCTTTACACTACATGCATAATATTATTATGAAACAGACTCCGTGGTCCAGTGGCTTAGAGATTGTCTCTCGAATCGGAGGTCGTTGGATCGATTTCCGCGTTGGAACAAATTAAATGATGTTTCCAAGTTTGGTTAGCACAATGCAGGCTGATCACCTGATTGTCTGACAAGAAAGATGATACATGCGTCGGATGGGCATGTAAAAAGTCGGTCCCGCGCCTGATCTCTCGCCAGTCATGTTGTTACGGGGGAAATTAAAATAAAAAAAAGAGATTTCCCGTGACAATATATATATAGGGGTCGTGGGCAGGAGGCCGTACGTATCTGGTTTAGCCTCTAGTGTCTTTAGAGATTGGTGGGGCCTTTAAACCACACGGCACTTAGCTGGATCTGTCGACGGTAGGTATGACAACACGTGGCGCTTTCGGGTCCTGTGTTCGGGTCAGGAACTCGTCACGACGTGGTCGCCTAGGAGCGGACAGTCCGTGGCACAGGCCAGATAGTCATCAGATGGCGAAGGGTAAGCCAAGCAGTGCCGTACCGAGGATGTAGATAGCGGTGCTTGTACCCGTACCGTAGTTCCCTGGAAACATTCATACCAGCGTGTGAAGAGTGTGGACCACAGCAGCCATGGTTCTAGCCCCTAACGATCCAACCATGGGCTGTGTATCCATCACAAAATAAGGGATAAGCAAAAAAAAGATAAAAGATAAAATGATATAAAGGACAATTAATTTGATACAAACATCCTAATAATATCTAACAATGCAAGATCGGAAAAATGAAACAATGAAAAATTAAGCACGTGGCCAATCAAAAGGTTTGCCAACAAATTCTACAATGGTGCTAATTCACAGGAAAAAATAATGTGTTTTAATTACAAGCGTGATTTAGCAAACATTCACAACACAGATATTTCAAATTACTCACCCTTACACGGGGTTAAAATATTATATTATAAACGACTACATCTTGCGTTTACAGAAAATTTCATTCTAAAAAGGAAACGTCATTCGAAAAAGTGCTATATATACCCTCCTCCGTCGTCTTTTTTTAAACTTTTGACAACTATGAAACTAAAGCGTAAAGAGAAAAAATCCAGAAACCAAAATAAAGTATATTATATTAATAATCAATATTGTACAGGACTGTATAAATTCACAGGGGTTCAACCGCCGGCTCAGATTAGACTCGAAGATAGCAAGGTTACACCGATTTGGGCAGAGCCGGGGCGATAATAAAACACTTATTTGAGGAGAACGTTTTTTCACTTTTTCGATTTGCTTACCTGGCTCATGGCAATGCCGTATAGAGAGCCCCGCCCGTACGCCTCTTTCGGGCCGATCTTCCATTTCATTTTTACCTCTCTATACGGCTATTTTCCATAATTTTCCCCATTTTCCATGAGCCAGGTGAAGCAAAACGCGTTGTGTGAAATACTTTATTATCATAACCAGACATATAAACCCTTATATACTAAACATCTTATTCTATAGAAAAGTTATTTACATTTTAAGGTTCAACTTATATGAAATGTTGTACATTTTTACCACTGTTTTCGTAATAATTTCTTAACCATTTATTATATAACCTTAAGCGCTATACTACACGTTATGTACTACGTTTATTTATATAAATCAAAAGAAGCTACGTTAAAATTAGCTTTAGTTAACAATATATAATCAAAATAACCCGCACTTGATAAAACACCATTTTAACACTATTTTTCCACACTGATGCCATATAAATCTATACATATAGTCACTGAGTGTTCACTATTCTAGTTTTACGTACCGTTTTAATTACACGTTTATTGTTCACATTAAAATTCACTCATGTTTTTCGTTACGAGGCCGCTGTCCTTAACATCCTCCCCCCGGCGCAGTAGCCAGGGTCTACGCAGCCTCCTCAGGTGACTGCGGGCTCGCCGATCCCGCCGTGGACTGCTCCGGTGACTGCGAGCTGCTCGAGCTCGCTATAGGCTGCTCCGGCGGCGACTGCGGGCCGTCCGCGCCCGCCGCAAACTACTCCGGCGAATGCGAGCTGTGTGAACTCGCTGCGGGCCGCTCCGGCGACTGCGAGCCGTCCGTGCTCGCTGTAGGCTGCTCCGACGCTCGTTCCGCGCCCGGCGCCGTTCCCGGCGTCGCCCGCTCCGCTCCCGGCTCCGTCTGCTCCGCCAGCGGTCGCAACTGCGACTGCGGCGCCTCCTCCAGCACCGCCAGCTTCGACGTCGGCCTCCGGAACACGCCACTGCGCGTGCGAACGTCCGCACAGCGCACTTGTCCGTCCTGGCCGGGGTAGACTCGGTGCACGACCCCCCGCGGCCACGTATTACGCGGCAGCGTCGGGTCGACCGCGGCAGCGTCGGGTCGACCACGACAACCAGGTCCCCTGGTACAAGGACTCGGTTGCTCAGCGGGGCCCCGTAGCGTGGTGTGAGCGTGGGAAGGTATTCCTTCACCCAGCGCCTCCAGAACTCGTCGGCAAGGGCTTGCGCGACCCTCCATGTTTTTTTGTCCGCCGGCACACACGGTCCGACGTACGGCAGTCCGGTGGACGACCCGAGGAGGAAATGATTCGGTGTAATCGCCTCCGGGTCGTTGGGGTCCACCGATACGTGCACAAGCGGTCGAGCGTTCACTGAGTACTCCGCCTCGGCCATCAGTGTCTGGAGTACCTCTTCCCTGGGCGACTTCTCGTTCAGCGTGGCTAGCAGGGCGGTTTCCACCGACCTCACCATTCTTTCCCAGGCACCTCCTTGACTCGGCGCCCCGGGCGGTGTAAACTTCCACTGCATCCGATGAGTGAGGCCCAGCTGAGCCATAGCCGGCGCCCACTCGTCGTACGCCTGCCGCAGCTCGACGTCCGCGCCTCTAAAATTCGTCCCATTGTCGCTGTACATGACTGCCGGCCATCCTCGCCGCGCAGCCATTCTTCTCATTGCCATCAGTGCAGAGTCCGTCGACAGCGAAGCCACCAGCTCCAGGTGGACCGCCCGCGTCGTCAGACATGTGAAGAGAGCTCCCCACCTCTTCTCGTGACGTCGGCCGATGGTGACCGTCATCGGGCCGAAACAGTCGAGACCACAGTACGAAAATGGTCTCTGGAACGCCCCCAGGCGCTCGGCTGGCAGGTCTCCAGTTGGCGGGGTCCTCGGGTGTGCCCGTAGTAGCCGACAGAACGCACATCGGCTCATGATAGTACGCACCGTCGGCCGCAGCTTCAATATCCAGAATTTCTGCCTGAGGTCGTTCACGACTCTCTCGCGGCTCCCGTGTCCCGCTCTGGCGTGCTCCCTTGCCACCAGTAACCTTGTGAAGCGATGTCTTCCATCCAGGATGATAGGGTTTTTCATTTCGGCCGGCACCTGCGCCGCTTTGATCCTTCCGTCTAGTACGAGCAGCCCGTCCTTGTACACCGGGTTGAGCCGGTACAAGGAGCTCCATCTAGGCACCGTCTTGCCACTTGCCATCTTCTCGATTTCTTGTGCGAAGCTGTCTCGTTGTGATTTTTGATACCACAACCTCTCGGCCCTCTCCAGGTGTCGTACGTCGAGGTGGGCCCGACGATCTCGGCACTTCTCGACGAACAGCAAGACCATCGCCGTGCATCTTACGAGGCGCTCGTAGTTTGAAAAGCGCGTCACATCTGGTAGACAGTTCAGCTCGCTCGCCTCCGTGGTGTGGAAGGCGACGTATTCTTCTTGATTTTCGATTCTAGCGGGACTCTCCGCGGGCCACTCGTTCATCGGCCTGCGCAGGAAGTCCGGCCCCCGGAACCAAGGGTCCTCGTCGCTCTTCGGAACGTAGCCCGTTCTGGTGGCTAAGTCGGCGACATTGCTCTTCGTGCTCAGCCATCTCCACTGGTGAACGGACGTCAGCTCGGCAATCTCCCCTAGCCGATGTGCGACGTACGGTGTGTATTTGCGGCTGCCGTTCTGTATCCAACACAGAACCACTTGTGCGTCGATCCAGTAGAAAACCGTGTCCGTTTTCCATCTGTGTTCTGCTGCGACGGCGTTTCCCAGCCTCGCTCCGACCAGGGCAGCCTGTAGCTCCATCCTTGGTATTGTCTGTGCCTTCAGCGGCGCCACCTTGGCCTTGGCGGCGGCCAACACGACTCGTACTTCTCCATTTCCTTGCAATCTGCAGTCCGCACGACTCCCCCCGCCGTTCTCTGGGGTTGTGACACCTCCCGCGTGCCACTGGAATCCCGGTCCCGCCCTGCAGATTGTCCGGCTCCCCCCGTTGTAACCCCGGGGTAATGTGACGCCCTCTTTGCGTCACTGGAGCCCCACTTCGAATCGACCTTCTTCCATCCATTTGGCCGTTCTGCCAAAGAGGTCGATGACTCGCTGCTCTTCTGGTCAGCTTTGCCTTGGACGCTATTCCCCGTGCGTCTGTTTCGAAGTGTTTCTTCGCCATTTCCTCCCGTCGTTCGCCTCGGGTCTCGATCGTAGACACGTGCAGGATTTTCTCGTGTTTTTCCTGCTTTGTGAGGCGTCTGGGAATGTTTCCATGGATTACCCAGCCGAGCTTCGTCTTCGAGGCTGCAGGCTGGTTTCTCTTGCCGATCCTCAGCTCCCTAGATACAATGAGCTGCCAGTTGTCCGTGCCGATGAGAAGTTGGGGTTTCTTGTCTTCATAGCATATCTCTTCGTTCTTGAGATCGTGCAGGTGAGCAAGTCGAAACAGTAATTCCGGGACGGACTGAGTAAGTAGGTTCAATCCGGCCACGGTTCTCACAGTGACGTCATATCTGGTACCGTCGTGACCTCGTACGCCAAGTTGTACGAGTCGGCTTTTTTCTTCCCTTCTCTCGGCATTGATCCCATGCATTCTCAGCACCTTCGGTGGGCCGTCTGCGCCGATAGCCTTCGCGACGTCTTCATCCAGTAGTGTCACTGTCGAGCCCTCGTCGAACAGCGCGAAGATATCCGCTTCGCCCCGTGGACCGACAACTTGAATTCTTCTCATCTTAAGTTTCACCGCGCGGTCGGAGGTGACCGATGCGGTAATCACGGCGTCCTCTGTCTGTGGGGCGCCGCTGGACCTGTTTTCGTGCAGCAGCGCATGATGAGGCAAGTTGCAGCCCTTCACGCCGCACGGCTTCGCCCTGCAGTTGTATCTTCTGTGCCTGCTTCGTATGCACCGGAAACATAGCCCTTCCTTTTTGACCGTGTCCCATCTCTTTTGCATGCTCAATTTCTTGAAAGCAGCGCAGCGAAATAGAGCGTGATCTTCGGCACATATCGGGCACTTCGTTGACTCCTCGCGTATTCTCTTTGGCTGGCTGCGACTCGGCGAATGCCTGCCCTCGTCTGCTATCGCGAAGACTGGCCTTCTCGTTCGGGCTTCGTTCTTGTTAAGAGGTGGACGCGGTGTTTCCTTCTTCGGTGCCGTGCTGAACCCGTAGCGCAGCGCCCTGTCCGCTTCTCTCATTAAGAATTCAGAGAGAAGGACGACATCGGGCTCGTTCCTGAAGCGCGACGTCTCTTCTGCGTAGTCGTACCACTTGCTCTTCTCGTATGGGCTGAGCTTCTCGAGGATGTCTCTCGTGAGCAATGGGTTAAAGAGATACCCGTGCCTCAGCTTCCTCAGGATGGTTACCATGTTCTGAATCTTCACTGCAAATTGGTTGAGTTCTGCCGCCGAACCTCCGAGCCTCGGTATCTTCTTCAGATCTTCCATCATGCGATCGACCATAACCTCGGATCGACCGAAGCATTGTTCCAAGGTCTTCATAATTTGTTCAGGCGGCGTCGCGACGCTCAGCAGTGGTGCCACGGCTTCTCTTGCTTCTCCCCGTAGGCAGCTTCTCAGACGAGCTAAGTTCTCGATCGGCTTGAGCTTGTAGAACGCAGTGGTGTCTTCCATGGCTGCTTTGAATGGCAACCATTCAGTGGGAGCGCCCGAGAATATGGGCAACTCCGTAGTGTGGCGCGGCTGGCGTTGGTTCAGCAGTTTATCCAATGTTTCGGCAAGTTGTTCCACTCCATTAGCCCTAGACGTGGGCGGTGTGGGTGAGCGTGGGCGGCGTTGCTGCGGCCACTCGAACCTCGTCTTCTGGGCTCCCTTCGGTGGCATGTCTTCTGGCTTCGGCGTCTCTTTTTCTTCCATTGATGTCGGCTCTTGTTTAGCCTCTTCGGGTTCGGGACCCTGTTCGCTTAGCCAGGCTCGGACACGTTGCTCCACCTGTTCTGATGGCTCGTCGTCGTCGGGGCTGCTACCATCTTCTGCAGCGGCGACGTCAGCGGCGAGCTTCTTCTTTATAAGTTCTGCTTCGATCTGCAGTTCCTTCTTACGAAGAGCGGCGAGTTTCTCCTCCGCCTCGTAATGCATACGCGCGACGACACTTGCTGTCGATCGACGCGATCTAATTGAAATAGCCTTCTTTCTGGCTAGGGTTTGTACTTCCGAGGATGCAGGCGCCTTGCTGGTACCTGGTCTCGGTTTCAAAATAGTTTGAAGCAGATCCGCTCTTCCCTCGGTCGGCGGCGGCTGGCTTGTAGCGGCAGCGGACGGCGATCGTGGCGGATCCGGAAATCGATGTGGTTGCTGCTGGTTCTCCTCGACCCCACTCTGACTTCTTGTTATAACCATCTTCAAATGTTAATCTTCAAATGTTAATCTCAAATGTTAATCTTCAATGTTAATCTTCAATGTTAATCTTCCATAATAATCTTCCTTTTCAAGAATCTTCGGGAGGTTTTTCCGATGAAAAATCTGCGAATCCTTGCTTCCGTTCGCAGCGGTGTATCCTTGTATCCTCGAGTCCGATCTTCTGAGTCCAATCTAATCCCTGGCGTTGATTCCCGTTGATAAATCTTGATAAAGTTTCCAATGTTCTGACTTGCTAGAATTCTTCTATCTTGAATCTTCAAAAAATTTCTATGTTCAGAACAGCTGACGAAAATTTTCAAGTCCAGTCTTCAGTAAAAATGTCTATCTTGATTCTTCGGAAATTTTTCTATGTTCAGAACAGCTGACGAAAATTTTCTAAGTCCAGTCTTCAGTAAAAATTTCTATCTTGATTCTTCGGAAATTTTTCTATGTTCAGAACAGCAGACGAACATATTCTAAGTCCAGTCTTCATTATTTTCAACTTGATATGGACTTCGAATTTTTCTTCGATCTTGAAATTCGGCTCGCCAAAGGATCACGCACTACTGTACAGGACTGTATAAATTCACAGGGGTTCAACCGCCGGCTCAGATTAGACTCGAAGATAGCAAGGTTACACCGATTTGGGCAGAGCCGGGGCGATAATAAAACACTTATTTGAGGAGAACGTTTTTTCACTTTTTCGATTTGCTTACCTGGCTCATGGCAATGCCGTATAGAGAGCCCCGCCCGTACGCCTCTTTCGGGCCGATCTTCCATTTCATTTTTACCTCTCTATACGGCTATTTTCCATAATTTTCCCCATTTTCCATGAGCCAGGTGAAGCAAAACGCGTTGTGTGAAATACTTTATTATCATAACCAGACATATAAACCCTTATATACTAAACATCTTATTCTATAGAAAAGTTATTTACATTTTAAGGTTCAACTTATATGAAATGTTGTACATTTTTACCACTGTTTTCGTAATAATTTCTTAACCATTTATTATATAACCTTAAGCGCTATACTACACGTTATGTACTACGTTTATTTATATAAATCAAAAGAAGCTACGTTAAAATTAGCTTTAGTTAACAATATATAATCAAAATAACCCGCACTTGATAAAACACCATTTTAACACTATTTTTCCACACTGATGCCATATAAATCTATACATATAGTCACTGAGTGTTCACTATTCTAGTTTTACGTACCGTTTTAATTACACGTTTATTGTTCACATTAAAATTCACTCATGTTTTTCGTTACGAGGCCGCTGTCCTTAACAAATATATTATGTAATATAATAATACAAATGTACTGTATTTTCATTATTAATCAAAATTTAATAATTATTTTTATCATTAAAGATGGAAGTAAAATCGATCTATGAATCAAATATTAAAGCAAGGCTAACGCCATTTTAGTAAGGACGTGCGCCGATAGTTGGCGCCTAAAGCCTCTAAATGACAAATAATTAAGCAAACAAATGATTTTACGGAAAGGAAATGTAACTACGTTACAATGTCGGTCATCCGTCCCACTGGGTTACGAGAGTAAAGGAAGAGAGAGTGCTCTTGTGTACTGCGCTCACACTTGGGCACTATAAAATAACTCTTGTGTAGCTGACCTGGTTTCAATGAAACCGGTCACTGTCACCGAAACCGGTGTGGGGAGCTATTATTATTATATCCCAATTTATGTTGTTTCAGGTACCTTCGAAGGCACGCATGTGATGATCTTCATCGGTTTCGGTTTCCTCATGACCTTCCTCAAGAAGTACTGCTACAGCGCGCTAGGATTCAACTGGTTGCTAGCAGCTCTGACGGTACAATGGGCTCTGCTTTGCCAAAACTTCTTCACGATGGAGAACAACACTATTTATGTTACGAAAAAATCTTTACTTGGTAAGTACGATGTGCTTTTTATTTACGTCCACTTTTTACACGACTATGACCAAACGGGAAGGTAATGATTTTGGCAGTCTGTGTATGTAAGTAAGTATGTTTGTTCCATGGCAGCGTCTTAGCTGCTGGTCAGATTTTAATGAGTGAGGTGACAATAGATTCGTAATAATAGCCCGGGTAATATAGGCTACATAATTTGCGTATTCGGGTAATAATAGCCCGGGTAATATAGGCTACATAATTTGCGTAGTCGGGTAATAATAGCCCGGGTAATATAGGCTACAAAATTTGCGTAGTCGGGTAATAATAGCCCGGGTAATATAGGCTACATAATTTGCGTAGTCGGGTAATAGTTTTTATCTTTTGATTATTACTTTTTTATGTCTATACTGATATTATGAAGAGGAAAAGTTTGTTTTTTGTTCGCATTGAATAGGCTCCGAAACTACTAAGCCGATTTTGATGAATTTTGGCAGAGACATAGAGTAGGCCACGGGGAAGGGCACATGCCACTTTATATCTTTTTACGGTTTATTTAGTCAATCTGAAGCTACAATTCCGATTTAGGATGCTAATTAGGACCCTAACTTCCTAAATGCTATTTCACTTGACTGAATTTAGTTACTGAATCATTTAAGGACGTCTGAATTTAGTAAGGTGAAAACGCGCTTAAGCGGAGCTGCTGTCATGAGGCGTTATCTGCCTGTCAACTTTTACTAAGGCAAATTATATTTCTAGTATTTGCAATCCTCTTTTGGACACATTTATACATTATGCCTAGGAAAACCTGTTATAAATATTATAATATACTATTTACTCCGGAGACGTCTGGTTTGGTGAAGACAGCGCCTTGAGAGTCGTCAACTGGATCTTAAAGTGTGGCATAGACAAAAACACTCCTATTTACATATACGTGACATTTTATTAAGTAAAGTTACATTTCTCCTTTCACCTTTAAAGAACAAGCAAAAAAAGTCTTAGTAAAATGATCGCGCGACTATTACGTCTTAGCGTTTCGATCGCTATTAATTAATGTAATTTGTTTTTTTTTCTAGAGTCATAGAACTTTTATTTAAAATGTGCTATCTTTTACAATAAAAAGTACCTGGGCTACCAAGCTTTGCTCGGAGTTCTGATAAATTAAAAAAAATAAAAAGAATCACAAAAATATTAATTATCTGACTGGGGACATTTTCGAGAAACCAATTATTATAATTTATATAAAATATTGTCTCGTATAAAGTATAACATACTAAAATGTATAATGTCAATGTTTTATCCTTAGGTAAAATGATAATTATGATGTTGAATTTGAATATGGTTTCTTAGTATTAGAAAAAATTTTGTTATATTTTTCATTTTCTGTTGAATTCTTTCCGGGCTAAAGCTTCTAATTTTTTTTTTTTTAATGGGGTAATACAATGTAACAACTTTCGTACTAACCATTTTGCCTAAAGCTTCATGAATTTTTAATTTAGATTCTGTGTATTTTCTTTGCTTTTTTATCTAGTAGCCTTAAGCGATCTATAGTCTAATCGTGTTAAGAAGACAGTGAAATGTCAAAAAAATTACAAAATTGAGCAATGACGCTTAAGCCTTGTTAATACCAATTATAGTAAGTCATTTTGACGCGCGTGATTAATTGAGATTTACTGCCCTTGTAACTCAATTTATATTGAAAGAAAAACCAAACAAAGGTCCTGCTTATTTCTGAAAATAAATTTCTTCCAGTAATTAATGAACCAATTTTTATTTCATGAACAGAAATTATATTTTATTATTGAGTATATTAATCCAAAAACTCTATAGCATCATGATATTTCATGATAATTTGCTGCTCAATGTTGTACCTTGTGCAACAATATACACCGCTGTTTGACTACATCCCTGCGCGCACCCCCCCACCCCCCTTACAATAGCTAATAAATATTATAATAATATCAAGCATCATAATAAATAATGTGTCAAAGAGAATGTAACTACGTAATAAGAGGTGGAACTCCGAATAAAAAAATGTGTTCGAAATTCAAAGTTTTACCTTAGCTTTTTTACGTATTATCGCCTAAAAGTGCAAAAGATTCAAGCCTAAAATGAAAATAAAAAATTAAAAAACATTATACGTAGGTTACTATTATCGATTTTTTTTATTTTAAGATCCAATTATTAGGTTAAAAAGGTAAATAAAACAATAAAACTACTTTAGATCGTTTTTATTTCAAAGTAAGGCTACGTTCCCGCGAGCGTTTTTATGTAGTCGCGACAGAAAATACTGCACTATATTATATAGAACTCTGCGCTGAATAATACAACACAGCTGAAAATCGTGTACAGCTGACAAATCTGACATTTCACACTTGACAATTCGATTTTCAGCTCTATTGTAGGTTAGGTGCAGAGTTCTATTTAAAGTGTAGTTTTTTTCTATCACGAGTCGCGACCATAAAAAAAAAATTCGTGGGTAGAGGGTTGGTATAAATACGGCGTAGCCTCATTATATTCAGCGGTTATCCGTTGGTGCAAATTAGATGCACTTCTGGTGGGCCTACCAGGAACATTTGACTGCAGCGTAACCACGTAACGCAACGTTATTGAATGAGAATTCTTGGTATATATTCATGTTTGTCAATATTGTCGATCCCTGAAAATTATGAAATAACACTACATTTTATATAATCGCAATGCTAACAACGGTTCAACTAAATGTAAAATTAGATCATTATGTATGTGGTAAAACTGTACAATAGTATATTAAAAATAAAGTATAAATATTATTATGCACCTATTTTAAACTATAAAGTTTTTACTGACGGGTAGAACTTAGAAGGAATGGTAATATGTCTATATTTTTATAAATAAAATATAAAGTATAACCAATATTAGGTAAGCAATAATATGACTTTGTTTTGAACATATTGCGTGCATTATTGAACATTCGATTTTTATATTGTTAATAGAGAAACTTTACAATCTGCACATTAAAATCACTACACGATATATTTCATTTATAGAAACAAATGTAATCTTAAGTCTCTTTTCACTAAATCGCGAAGTTAAGGAAAAATTTTATACAAATACTCACCGATATTCTTTGAGTTCAAGCATGTTTATATAGTGGTTATATATATGAATTTATTTTATCAAAATCATTGTTTCATCATAATGAATATTGATTTCGATTTCACTTCACTAAATATTACAGTTTTTTGCAAATAACAGAATTTTGTAATAGTTTAAATTAATTTTTACAGATAAAGTTACAGAATTTCGAATTTTGAAATTTAAAAACAATCTTCTTCTTCTATTTCTGCATCACTAATCATAGGCGATGTGTGAAAGAATACGCGTGTTGTAAGAGCGAGCCAGTTATATAGTTTGCATAGACGATATTTAGGTATAATTTTGAATTTCGGACGATCATACTTACGATCGCCATACACGCGACACCCTGGATGTGTATTGAAGCAGTACTAAATGCTACCGACAGATAGCAGCCCATCGACCCTGCATCAAGCTATTGGTGTGTTGTAAATATAATGCTTAAAAGATAATAGACTCTGTAACAAAATTTTCACGGAACACTCGAATAAAAGTTAGTATGTGGGCGACCGAGCTAGGATTTATAGTAGAACGAGAAAAAAAAATGATAAAAAAATAATTATATATATAAATAATTAAATCTCACCAGGATTCGAACGCGCTACTAATTACTTTCCAACAACGCAAACTAATGGCTGCCGCTTAATAGCTGAGCCACATGTATTTGACACAGATTGGCGAAATATTGTCGCAACAACTTACAAAAAGAAATGAAATCCCACCAAAAACGTATTCGTGTTAAAATATAGCGAGACGATACCGTATCTTGACTAAAGTTTGTGAAGTTAGTCTTGTAGAGTCAGGGCGTGTAAAGTCAGAAGCTTGGTTTTACATGAGATCTGTTAACTTTTTGACAATGCGAGTCATATGGTATGGTATGGTCTTGGCAATTTTTTAACATGAATATGTTTTTGGTGTGATCTATCTATACTAGAATATAAATAAAATATTCATATGTAATAATCTATCAAAATAACTAATATAAAATTCACTACCTAGACGATACAATAAACTGTAATATATACTACCTAACCTTGTTGCTAATGACCCTCGGTAATCTTAGTTTTTCTATGGAAATGACAGACGTTGTACGAAAAATGACGACTGCCAAAAGACATTGACGTCGTAGTCGTAATGTACTAACAGGGGATCTGCTCTTAATTTATGACAAGCATTTAACTTGCGTTACTCTTAATTTAAGAGGCTTTGTGGTATTCGACCGCAAGTGTCTTTGTCACATTCAAAATTGTGAAATGAAGCATGCACAAGTTTTTTTTACTTTTTTAGGTTAAATAATAATTTATTTTTAAACTATTGGACATTTTATAGATTTGTAAACATCCTTAATCTAAGAAACATTGAGCTTGTGTTTAATATTGATAAAAAAGGTGCGAAGTCAATAAAAAGTTAAAAACCAATGTTCGAGAAAAAAGTACTTTTAAGTAAAAATATTTCATAAACAAGTAATTTATATAAAAACAATTTTCCCAGATTAAATACCGAAAAAATTTGTTTTTCCACTGTCTACGCAATTTTAAATATTAATTAGTAAGTTGTTGTTTATTGTGGCTAAAGCGAGGCCGTTATTACGTAAATTATAATTTATAAAGTTTAATTAACATCGGTTCACCATCGTATAAGCGTTTAAAAGAAATTAGTTGGCAATGCCGCAGCCACACTAACGTAAAACTATTATTGTCTAGCTTTAGCCCGCGGCTCCACCTGCGTAAATACAGTATCCCACGGGAACACAGTACTTTTTCGGGATAAATAGTAGTCTATATGTTAATCCAAATCTTATATAACTACTACCAAACCAAATTTTACATACATACATCCATCTATTCTCACAACTGTCGCATTTATAATAGTAGTACTTACTTTTTGCATTGGTATGTAGTTATGCATAATATTCGTCTCTATTCGTGCAAATGTTGGAATATACGTAATTTTCTTAGATAAATGATTGGTTTTTTTTTTTTTTTTTTTTTTTTTTTTCGAACGGGTCTATGCTAAGGGTCGGGTTAAGACCGCTGTAGCTAAGTCGGACTATAACTAGCCTGGTGGCTAGTTTGTTTGGTGGTAGACGATGGGAGGGTTTGACCCTCCCTAACATCACCCGGGTGATGTTCAAACCGGATATTGGGGACAGCTACGGATTAGAAGCTATTATTTTGACAGGGGAGACGCGGGTCTCTCCTGCTGAGGGGTCCGACCCCTTCCTCACTCGCTGATGAGTGAGGTTGCTCGCGCGCGGTAGCAGAGACTAGCGGCGTGCGAGTTATCGCGATAGAGGAGCTCTCGATTTGGTCGATATCGGTACTGAGAGGGCCGTCCCTCTCCCCTTCCGCGTACGGTCGGGATGACTCGCGCGCGTAAGTCCTAATGTCGATGAGGTTCGCGGTATTGGTAGAGCTCTCTATATCAATATCGCGGTCGCGGACACTATTTAGGAGTGTACCTAGACTACTGGGATGCGAACTCGAACTCGGGTTCGGGTCCGGTCCCGTGTTAGGGTCGGTCTGTACGTCTGTACGTGTTGTCGTGTCGGATGTGGGACCTCGGGGTAGGCGCCGGCGTCGACCCCGGTGCAATGCTAGCGTCGCGGGTGCGTGTGATTTGTGTTTACGTAACTGTACACAGTACGTTACGTATTTTGTGATCGGGTCAACGGGATCGGCTAAGATATGCTTAGGCCGTTTGTGCGGGTGTCGGAAAGTCAGTGCGTCGTGGTTGTAGTCCAGTGCCTTTTTTATAAGGGGGTTTGGGTGGTTTTTGCCTTTATCAAAGAATCTCTCTACGAGTTCCTTGATATAGGCTTTAATGGTGACTAGTTCGCAGTCCCTATGCAAGTCGATGTTACGCATGTACCAGGGGGCGCCTGTTGCCATGCGTAGAAACCGGTTCTGGACTCTTTGCAAGCGGTCCATTTGAGACTCGCTTATCTGTGCGAAGGAGACGCACGCATAAGTGAGTATCGTTCTGATGCAAACCTTATACAATGTAAGCTTATGTCTTAAGGACATTTTGCTTCGCGAATTAAGTAGCGGATATAATTTGTAGAGTACAAATTTCGCTTTACGCAGTGTGTTACTGATGTGACTCGAAAACGTCATCGACTTGCCTAGTACTACGCCTAAATATTTGACCTGAGAGACCTCAGGGATAATGTTGCCGTGCAGGCTAATAGGGCTCATTACTTTACGGGGGCACTTACGCCCCGCTGATTTATTACCATTGAATTGAATGGCGTGACTTTTATCGGGATTGACTTCTATTCTCCACTTGGAGAACCAATTACCGAGAGCGGTAACTGACTCCTGGAGGACTTTAGACGCGGTACGGGCTCGTGTGTTTGAATAATAAAGGGCTGTGTCGTCCGCGAACATAGCTAATTGCACCTTAGCGTGTTTGGGGATGTCACTAGTGTACAGGTTATATAGGGAGGGCGAGAGGACCGAGCCCTGCGGTACTCCCGCCTCCATATATCTTGGCGACGACAGTGCGCCTTCTACGCGGAAATGAAATTTACGATTTTTTAAAAAGTTACTAATTAGTAAGACGAGATAATCGGGTATTTCCATTTGATAGAGTTTGTATAACAGTCCGTTATGCCAAATTTTATCAAAAGCTTTTGCAATGTCAAAGAATACGGCGCATGTCGTCTTCCTGTCGTTTTTGCTAGATAATATGTACTCCGTTAAGCGGTGTACTTGAGCGGGACAGCTGTGCATTTCGCGGAAGGCGAACTGCTCGTCTGGAAGGAGTTTTTTGTCGGTTATGACGTCATTAAGGCGCCTTTTAATAACTCTTTCGTAGACTTTACCTAGGGAGCTAATGAGACTTATTGGGCGGTAGCTACCAGGCACCTTCCGGGGTTTCCCCGGTTTGTGGATACCTATGACAATAGCTACTTTCCAAATGTCTGGAAATGAACATCCTACTAAGAGGGCGTTAAAGATGTTCACTAGGAGTTGAATTAGCTCGGACGGTAACATTTTAAGTGTTTTGTTTGAAATACCGTCGAGGCCTGGGGCCTTTTTGGCATTCATACACTTAATAATGTCACTGACCTCCTCCGAGTCCACCATCCTCACCCTGTCTACGTCAGGTGGCCTCGAGAGTCGGCTGTTGACCTCGCTATTAACTAAGCTAAGGTGCACGGGATCAATCGGGAGAGTACTCGGCCGGCACTGTTGTTCGAAATTATCAGCTAGGCACTCGGCCTTGTCAATGTCTTCGAATGCAGGAGGACGGTTAGGTCTATCTAACGGAGGCATGTCGCTCTCCGTGTTGTTTTTGAGGGCCTTCGCGAGTGGCCAGTACGCCACGTGAGACGGTTCTAAATCACTGAGAAGTCGATCCCAACTCTCGGCTTTGTGCTGTTTGATTTTAAACTTAACTTCCCTCTCGTAGTGACGGAGGGCTTTCCTCCACTCTTCCGACGGGTAGCGATCATATGTGCGCTTAGCCGCATTTCGGAGTCTGATGGACTCCCTTATGTCCTCAGGGAGGGGCCAACGGCCCTTGGGGGTCGTTGGCACCTCCCTAGATGAGTTCTCTATGGTCGCTACCAGGTGGTCGGTCAAGTGGGAGGCGGCCTCTATGGCTGTCTCTTTACTATCTATAATATCGGGGATTTTGTCTAAGTGGCTAGAATGAAGGACTTTAATGTTCTCCGCTAGTGATTTATAATCTATTATCTTCCTAGTACTAGAATTATTGGGGTTAAGACTACCGAGTGTAATCATAACCGGTCTGTGGTCTGAGTTAAGCTCGTGGAGAGTCTCAATATTGATATTGAGAGAAACATTTTTAACTAAGGCTATGTCTATCGTACTAGGATCGCGTATGACACCGTTGATGTTTTCATTGGTGTCATAGCGAGTGGGGTCGGTGGGGGCTAATAGTGCAAAATTTAAAGTGTCGGTTAAATTACAAAGGATGGTGCCGTTTCTATTGTTATGAACATTGCTCCACTCGGTGTGTTTGCAATTAAAGTCGCCGGCAATGATGACAGCGTTACCTAAATTGAATAGCGCCTGTAGGTCGCTTGAATGGAGTTCTTTGTTGCACGCTAAGTACGCGCTTACTATAACAATGGGTCCGTGACCGGACATACTAATATGGCAAACAGATGTTTCTAAAGTTAACAATGACGGTGGCTCTAGTGGAATACAATGTAGTGATTTTTTATAGTAGATAAGAGTACCTCCGAGTCGGGATCGAGTTCTATCGTTTCTGACTATTTTGTAGTTAGCTATTTTAGGGCTCCTCATGCTAGGTTTTAAGAAAGTCTCCTGCACTAGAAGAATATCGACATTTTGGCTGCTTACAAAATCGCGAATTTCGCTAATGTTATTCCTAATGCCGTTCGTATTGAACGACACTACGCGTAACGAGTGCGGCTTTGTCCTTCCCGAGGGCTCCATTAATTACCGTTTGTGGAGAGGGCCTTGATCTGACGGATCAAGACCTGATGGTCTGACAAAGCTTGGATGCGGTCTGTGGCCGAACCTTTTAGCTTTGTCGCTAAAATAGAAAGCTCCATCGGGTCAATAGGCCCGATGTTGCTTAAAAACTGCTGGACGAAAGAGAGGTCTGCAGTGAAGCTGGGAGTCGGAGGGGGCGTGGCCTTAGGCGCTACGGGCGCGGAGGGCATGGCCTTACTGGGGAGAGCGGGGAAAACCGCTAGCTCCGAACTACGTTTCTGCGCGGGCTTGAACCATGCAGATTGGGAGGGTAGGGGGGCAGCGACGAATCTCTGTTTGGGGGGGGCACTTTTAGTCTGCGGTGCACTACGCTTTTTTACTTTGGGTGCTTTTTTGCACCCTCTATAATTGGCGGGGTGTCCTTTAGACTTACAGAGAACACAGCTGGGGGGTTCGGACTCCTCAGCTGGGCTCTTACGGAGACAGTCAGAGGTGCCGTGGTCACCGAGGCACTTAACGCAACGCGGCCTAGCTTGGCAATTCCGTGCCGAGTGCCCGTAAAGTTGGCATCGGTGGCACTGGCCAGGGATGCCCCTTTTACGGGGGGGCTCGACGCGGATGCCCGTAATATGACAGACGGCTCGGATATTGAAGATATCCTTGCCCTCTGGTGTAAGAGGGAGGGTTACTAGTACCATATTGTACTCGTGTTTTTTAATTGGGTGGTACATGCGATGTACCTCTAAGGCGGGAAAACCTTGGGACTGGATGTCCATGAGTACCTCTTTTGTGGAGAGGCACTTATCGACTCCTGTAATGACGACGCGCAGAAGGCGCTCGTCTTCAAGGGCATAGGTATGGTAGCCTATGTTCTTTGCGCGTAAGAACGCGGTGAGGAGGCGGTGGTCCTCCGACGATTTAACTTGCACTTTGATCCCTATGGGGGTCGTGTGCGCAGAAGAGTAACGAAGCTTTTGCTCGTTTATTGCCGCAGAAATTATATTCCATTTGGCCTTCTCCTGTATGATTACAGGAGGGGGCATTTTTGGCGTACGGACGGCCTGAGGGGCCTGAGGGGCCTGGGAGGCCTGAGGGGCCAGGGAGGCCTGAGATGCCGGAAGGGCCTGGGAGGCCAGCGGAGCCTGGGTGGCCAGAGGGGCCTGGGGGGCCAGAGGGGCCGTCGAGGTAACGGGGGTCGCGGAGCCATGAGCCTGCACGGTTTTCCTATTTTTTCGGACCGATTTGGTCGGGGAAGATAAGACTGGAGAGGAGGTGCCTTCTGGGCGCTTCCTCTTCTTCGTCTTCTTGTATCTGACGGTAGTGAACTCGCCTTGTTCACTACGGTCGGTTTCTTGCTCTGAGCAAGACATCTCTGAAGGAGATGATAAGGCCTCTGTTTCGGCCGGGATTAGCGGGGCGTCGCAATCGGGCGACGCCGGTGAGTCAGCGTCATGGGCGCTCGCGAAGCGTTCCCATTTCTTCGCGGCATCAGGGAATTCGTTCTGAAGGAACGTCAGGAACTTCCTGATTAAGGCGTCGGCCATAATTAGGAAGTTTTATCCTGGTTGTGAAAGGAAATTCTGCTCTCTAATTAATATTGGGGGATACAGCCCCTCCCGGCGACCGGGAGGGGAGGTGTGTAGTGAGGAAAACTCCTCGTGTAGTGTGCCTAACCGTGTCACGGTACTTACAATTGTTCCTTGGGCGGCTGGAACTCACTCACACACTAACGTTGCGCTAAACACTAGGGCGCTAGTGTTCGCGAACGAGACGCGGCGGAGCGCGAGCAGAAGGCTCGCGCTAAGAACGAGACGGACGATGCGACCGGTCGCACGCTCGTCCTAACGCGGCGATAACTTCGCGGCGGGTGTGCGAGCAGAAGGCTCGCACTAAAAAGCGAGACGGACGATGCGAGCGGTCGCACGAATCGTCCGGTAGGCGGCGATCGCGGCGCGGCGCGAGACACGGTACGGCACGGGTCGGGCGGCAAAGGCGGTTGGGTGGCGCCTTGTCTCTTCCCTCTTGAGTCTTGCCTCTTGAGTCTTCTGTCTTCTTTCTTCCAGTGGTGCACTATTGTGAGCAATGACACTCGGATAGAGCGAGAGCGCAAATAGAGAGCGCGGGACGACGGCAACGATCGTAGCGAGCGGAGCTGTTCATCGGACGGTGTCCGAGAGCAGAATGATAGAATGGTGACTGCTGACTAAATGATTGGTCTTGGCGCTCGACTAGATACTGCGCTATCTAACTACAACAGCACCGTGAATGCGGCAATTCATTATTGTAGAGCGGGCTTGTACGCACAGTAGAATTTGTGTATGACAATTTCTGCTGTGCGTGAATTCAGTACGTACGTCCCGGGCTCGGGCACGCTGACTTCGGTGTACTATTTCTTGCCACTTATTAATATTTTAAGTGTTTCTTTTTGTATCAGATGTAAAATATGCGACTACTGTTAGGCCCGCACGTTTTTTCCTAGTCCCAATTTTAGGGTTCCGTAGTTCACGTCTCGGATTGTTGTGGTTACACCCTTATGGTTTCGTCATGTCCGTCCCGTCTGTCTTCGGCTTACCGTCCAAACGGTTAATTCTAGAAAAATGAAACTTGGCATGCTTATGTGTATTTATCACGCCGACACAGTGCTAAATTAAATCATCTAAAAGCTCAATGGCTGGCTCGAAAAATGTGTAAAATTTCTTGATGGTTGTCCAAGTCATGAACTTTTCAAATTTTTGTTCGGAGTTTTTCAGGTAAGCGCATTTTACAACTCAAGTATCTGTAACTCCTGAACTAACAAAATTATATGTTCCGTTATAGTTTACCTGAATAATGCGCTTACTTGCAAAACTCCGAACAGAAATAACTAAATAATATGTAAATATGTAACATATTAGTAAAATGGCACGGAACCCTACGTGCGCGAGTCCGACTCGTACTAACCCGGTTTAAACTTGTTGTTTTTACAAAACTTCTCCAGTATTTGTTGTCACATAATGCGACAGTGTAAAATGTTCGTGACTTTATTACTTTGCATCTGCATTACATAACATACGTTGCATATAACGTACAGAGAAAATAGGGTTGTCACCTCTTATCCGACGAACACAAAAGTTTAAAAGATTGAGAGATTTTTATAACAATAAATCTTACACTTTAAACCAGACAATCTTGTATATATAATCGGTTTCTTGAAGACGGGAGCCGTTATCCAGGTACTATGGACAATATGACATTTAACATATCCACCCATCCATGAAATTTTATATTCAGGTAGTTTTGGGGGAGAAAATTGGAAACTGCGCATTTTTAAGCTATATAATATTATGTTCTTTCCTTTATACCTATCAATAACCGAAACGAAATTTTAGATGTGGTTGGTGGGTGCAAACCCCGGTCAGATAAATATTTTTGTTATTGTTTTTATTTTTTAAATTTATCAGAACTCCGTGCAAAGCTCGGCCGTTATCCAGGTACCATGGTACCTGTACAGATAATATGTACATTTACATACATAATATACATTTAACATAATATCCCCTTTAAAATATTTAAAAAGAGAATCAATTAAAAACAACGCGTGTGCTAAACTTGATTTATACAAATACAGCATAGAAATTATTTCGATTTACTACATTTTTTTTTAAATTAATGTAGTATTATTTAATACAATTAATTAAACTTTAGAAAGGATGAGAATTTTTATTTCAATACATGTGAACTAATATTTATAAAAATAAACTTATTTTGGGGCATCCCTAACCGCATAATTCGACGTCTGCTCGGTGTAAATAGGGATGACAATTTTATGTCGGATAAAAACTGTACGCCGAAATATCGCATACAACAATAGGCTAAATGGCTGAATTTTATTTTTATTGCATAAATGAATGGTTCTCTTAAATATTAGTTACTTCTCAGAAGAAGAGTTTACTAAAAATCAATATTTTCATACGTACTGCGATTTGTTTACAGAATTTTGCAAGTCTCGTTAAAACGCTCCATACAAAAGACTAGCCTTGTGACGTCACGTTTAGGTAAATTAAAATATAATTATAAGGCCGCTGGAACGTCGTTTGAGTTCATGTTAATGAATGTTTTTGTATATTATGACGTAAGTAAAGTAAAGATGTAATTTTCTTACTAATTTAGCAAAAAAAAGTTTTTTTTTTGTATTTTTTAGATGTATCTATTTACTAAACTACACATAAAATACTTTTTTTACGTTTATCAAGTAGTAATACCTCAATAATTCTGAGTATATAAATAAACTAAATATTTTACATGTAGTCGCCTCCCCACTACTTAGCAGTTATATCTTAAGATAATGTTTTAACGTAATGCGAACAACAGCGAAAGTTAAATCTAAAGTTCATGCACTACACACGCACATGTGACATTTGTTTGTTTCTGTTCTTATGACGTCACGATAATGGCGGCTGTCGTTTTGGCGCAAACATTAATCGTTTAAATAAAAATACTAGATGACTATCGAATCGATACGAACATTTTAAAATATATTTGTAAAAAATGTCTATTACAATCAAGTCCCGATACGCTAAAACTGCCAAACTGGTATTCTCGTAAACGTGAAACCAGCAGCGTCAAACGCGTTCTGATTGGTTCAAACTTCACAAATAACCAGTTGATGATAACAAGTCGCTTCACTTATAATACAATAAATGTAAAATGAAAGTCTATTTTAAATACGAGAATCGAGGTTCTGGTGTAAAAGTATCATAAAGATATTTTTTTAGATTACTTTTTTTCAAAAATATTTTTGCAGTCTACACAATGAACAGGGCTTGTTTTGCGCCAAAGTTAAAATTGTACTTTGTATGAAATCTTGTATTTCATAAATAACCAGATTTTTTCCGGCACCGCCCACGTAAATATAGTATCCGTGATCCCACGGGAGTACTGTACTTTTTCGGGATAAAAAGTAGCCTATATGTTAGTCCAGAGCCTAAGCTACTACCATACCAAATTTTGTCGAAATCCGTGGAGTAGTTTGTGCGTGAAAGAGTAACAAACATCCATCCATCAATCCATCCATCATCACAAACTTTCACATTTATAATAGTAGAACCCTACTTCAATAGCGCTGAATGTATACCAGATTTAGTTAGGTAATAATAATATTATGTAACTACCTACTTCTGAAATTGGCACCGATACTAGGATCAGGTATTTTCCGATAACTAAGGGTGATACCACGTCATTATAATTTTTAACGCACATGAACAAACTATCGCGACAATAAAAAAAAAATCCTTTACACTAAGGTTCAAAGAGCTCCGTGGCCTAGTGGGTAGATCGTTTGATTCGCACTCGAGAGAGTGCAGGTTCGATTCCCAGGTTGTGGCGTGTACCAATGAGACTTTTTCAGATCTCAAGTACATTATACGGACGCTCTAACGGTGAAGGAATACACCGTGAGGAAACCCGCATATGGTTGGCCCCAGACGTATTGGCCAGTCATTCCTCTGGACTAGGCTGACTGTGTTGTGAGAATGCCGTTTGTGCTTGGGCAACCATACGACATTTAAAACCGACTGTCCCAGGCACTACATTATTTCAAGAGTAGTTACTTCGCTCGGAGAATACATCTTTCAATAACGGATGAAAAGGCCTAAGTTTTTTAAGGACGCGTTTACGAAAAGTTGCTTGACCGGTTTCCGAGTATAGCGAGCAAACATTAGAAATGCTTTGTGTAATAAAAATCTAGACAGTCACAAAATACAACATTAAGATTCATGCATATCAGCAAAACACGTGAAAATATTGTGGAGACTTTTTATCCTTTTTTCAAATCAAGTTTTAATAATAATAATATCTATGGACGCTTCCACACCACGTCAATCTGTTCCTGTACTAAGTATCCGAAGAACTTGTATCACAGGAGACAACGGAAATATATATTTTAATACTTTTATACTATTACCCATATTTAAATTTAAAAGAAGTACTGCATTTGTGACAATTGTCAGTTTTGTAGGATTTGGTGTGCCAATTTATGACAAATTCGTAAACGCTTCCTTAACAAGAAGCTCGTAAAGTCTCGTATAAACCGTAGTTTAAGCATCAAAACCTTTCCATGCATAGTTTCTGAAACTGAAGATATGTGAATAATCTAGCGTCTACTAGCGTCTAATTTCGCAAGTCCTAGGACGTCGGGGAAGCTGAAAACTGTTACTTAAATAATCTCTGAGAATCTTTTCATTTAGACAACAAATAAATTCTAACGTAATGAAAAATAGGATGCAATCTACGTATTATAGGGTTCCCCTGGCGAATAAACTTTGCTTTTAATCTTGTAATTGTTGTAAATTAAAGTAGGTACGTAAGCATAATGTAATTGGTGTAGTAGTAAAAGTTAAATTGTACTTAATAATTTAAAAAATCAACTATAAATTAATATTAATCAACCATGATCGATTAGTCATTTAGGATACAGAGGCTTTCATTTGCCAATCATGTCAAATCGAATGGTTTTTTCCAACTTCTTTGTAGCTTCATTCTTATTGTACATTTAGTGAATTATGGTAAAGGAACAGAAATCATATTTTATACCAAAAATTATTTGTACATCCTACTACTATTATAAATGTGAAAGTAAGTTTGTGAGGATGGATGGATGGATGTATGTTAGTGACTCTTTTACGCAAAAGTTAGTGAACGGATTTCGATGAAATTTGGTATCGTAGTAGCTTAACCTCTGGATTAAAACATAGGATACTTTTTATCCCGCAAAAGTACAGTGTTCCCGTGGGATACTGTATTTACCTAGTTCTACTGAAACTAGAAATATTTATTTAGCTCTACGGAACCCCTTATTGCAACTCGTGCCTGTCTCACAAACAACACTGGCATTAATTTGTGTATTCGGCATGCAAACCAAGTCCCGTACTTACACGTAACTCCGTTATAGACAAGTCTCGGTCGTTGTGATGAGCTGCATCTAGAAATTCTAGAAGCTTCCATCATTATCATCAGCAGATTTAAATCCATCCAACTAATTTGTATACAAAAATGTACTCAACTGAATATTATTTCATGGCCAAAATTATTGTGAAGCAGGTAACATTTATTTCAGTTTTAAAAACAAATGTGTTTTTCAAACTACCCTTCACTTGTTTTAAATAAAATATTACTAGCTGATTCTGACAGGCGTTGTTCTTATTTATTTACGGAGTTGTTCTGTCTTAATTTTGGACTAAAATAGATAAATTACTACCCACATACACCTACACCTTCAACCTAATAATACACTTACTACTTCTACATCTTCTATCTACGCATACTACCAACACCAACCTACACCTGCTACCTACACCTACAACCAAGTAATACACATACTACTTCAACATATACTATCTACGCATACTACCAACACCAACCTACGCCTGCTACCTACACCTACAACCTAGTAATACACTTCCCACTTCTACATCTTCTATCTACGGATACTACCAACACCAACCTACACCTGCTACGTACACCTACAATCTAGTAATACGCTTACTACTTCTACATCTACTATCTACGCATACCTACTACCAACACCAACCTACACCTGCTACCTACACCTACAACCAAGTAATACACGTACTACTTCTGCATCTACTATCTACGCATACTATCAACACCAACCTACACCTGCTACCTACACCTAAGACCTAGGTGATGGTAGACGATAGATTTTTATATTTAAGAAGAAGAAAAAAAGATAAGATATTCCCCATTTTGTGGGATATCGTTGAATAGGTCTTTTAAAATAAAGGCAAGGGTTTCATACACGATTTTTTACAAAGTCAACTACTTTCGAGCAATCGGCGTCCAAAGTGGTTTATAAGCTGCGGAAACCTCCTTAGACATGTCTTGACATGCTCTTGGTTAGGTTTTTTATAACTTTAATTTAATGCTGAAAATGAGTCTACGCGCGTGATAAGTGAGTACGTTGCTCAAAATAATGTTTTTTAACTAATAAATTTTTCTTTAAAAATCTGAAATTAGTATGGTACATTCTGAACACATTAGAAGATTTATTTTAGTTCATGAAGTATTACCGAAAAACCAAAGTACGTTTTAATATCAAGTATGTTTTGATATATTTAATAGTGTAGTGTATGTAAGCATATAATATATATGATCTCGAGTGCTCTAGCCACAGATGACAGTTGACGTATCACAGTGACAGGAGACGTAGTCATCATGTAGCTGCCAGTCGGGCGACACGTGTGGCCGGGCATTGGCGAGCCTATATTAGTACGTGTTATCCTACAAATAGTTTATAACTTTTGAAATTATTCATGTGCAGATTTGAACCCTCATTAAAATTTCGACCATTTTTCTAGACGTCATAACGAATCTAACGAGATATCGTATGTATTTAAATTCACAATATAAAGAATTAATACGTTTTTCAGTTTGTAGTTTGTTACCTAGACTAATATGAAAAAGTGAAAAAAGTTATGTAAAAAAATTTATTTCATGTTATCTATTAAGTACTTTTCTTGAAATTTTATTACATAATTTTTAACTGACGTTGCATCTAAACTGTTAGAACTGCAGAATTAAATATGGCTTAAGCTATAAGCATAGCTAGCATAGCAAAGCATCTAAAACAAATCTTTCCTCCTTACAAAATTTTACTAATATCCGCTAGTCTGATTTTGATAAACAAACGATTACATTTGTTTGGTTTCCAGAGGCTGACATAATGTCTGCGACGGTCTTGATCACGTTTGGCGCAGTTTTGGGCCTGGCTAGTGGACTACAGCTACTGTTGATTGCTGTCATTGAAATTGTCATAGCCAGTTTGAACCTTTGGCTTGTTACCAGTGTGTTTAAAGTAAGTAAAGGGCCTTACTGACCGTCCAGCCATCAAATCCAGCACGGGTTCTAATGGTCGTCAATAGTGTTAATCATTTGTAATTTTTGTCCTCAAGTCTTCTTCAAGGCCGCGGCCTTGGAATTGCAAGCTGGAAGGCGCGTATGGCACTTAAATACACAATAACTCAAAATAAATATCACTAAAAGTGTCCACAGCAATTAGATTAATGAAGTTGAAATAAACTTCTGCAGTTAATAATTCACAATTGCCATCAATTAAAAAGTTAGGAAACATTATATATACCTATATTTAATATTTATACTATACCTATATTTAATATTTTTATTATAATATTATAAACAACATTTAATACACATCTATGACCCAGAACCATTTTTGTTCCCTAGGCGGATTTTAAATACGCTACTTCCGACGCCAACGCGTTAACCACTGAGCCCCAGAGGGCGCTGAAGCTTATAAATGCATTATGTATTAGGTACTTTTCGGTCACAAAAATACAGCAACAGCAAACTTTATGTATGTTAGAGGAAAATTTAAAAGCACTTACCTTATTACCTGTTTCTTCAGATTAGTTTCGTTGTGAATCCCAAGACGAGACATGCCCTTTGGCACTCTTAAGTCATATCAACGGGAATATTCCTGATTACTACTCTCTATCCTGATTACACATGAGTTACCGTGGTAGCATTGATTGGTACATATATTATAAGGATGTTCAAAATCAGTTACAGGTGTTTTGGGTATATTATGATCTATTGCTTATGTCAAAAGTTTAGGTTGAAAAATAATTGAACACAATCACATTACGCTCTTTACGGCGCTGTTAAGATCACTGACCTCATACAGCTTATTGTGTTGATGTTATTTAGGCAGAGTCTTTGCTTCCTCTTTAAATCACCTGTTTATGTGAGGCTTATGACCTCAGCGCCTTAGAGATCGCAATTAATTTCATTTAGTACAACTTTTGTTTTCGATTATTTTTATTATTTTTCAGTCTAAACGTCTTTAGATAAGCACTAGATCATATTATGCCCAAAATATCCATAATTAATTTTGAACAACCTTATACAGGGATGTTTTTTCAGTCAGTGTATTCCTGACATAAGTCATAAGGAACTTTTACTATGGGATCAACTTTCAGACTTGGAAAAAAAAATCTGCTGTTTCCTACAAAAGGGCTATGGTATAGATAACAGTTTGTAGAAAACTGCTGATTTTTTTTTCAAGTAGGAAAGTTGATCCCATAGTAAAAATTGTTTATTTACAAGAGTATATTCACTCCTGAAAGTTTACACACTGATTGAAAAAACATTATGTATACCAATTCCCGTTGAAAGACTTGTATTTTGACGTGATAACGTCTTATAAATCGATGGAGCTCATGCGTTGGACTCATGCGTTACCTGTTACCCGTTATCGTTACCAAGTACCATTACCAAGTACCAGCGTTACCTCGCATTGCCTTTACCTCATTATTATTATTATTATTGTTTTTGTTGTTGTTGTTGTTGTTGACGTTATCACGTACAACTATCGTCCTTAAACCGACTTTACAGACAACCGGTATTTCGTTTGAACCAAAGATTTCAAAACTCAAGATAGGCTATGACGTATATTTGGCGTATTTATTCTATGCATTTGACAGAACCAATCTTCATACAGGTAAAAGTTACGCCATCTTGGTTTTTAATTTTTCAGGCAGCCGATGTCGGTGGCTCCATAGCAATACATACATTTGGAGCATACTTTGGCCTTGCAGCGAGTTGGGCATTGAGATTCAAGAAAACTGAGGATTCCACAAACGCACCGACAGTCAACTTAAACGGACCTAGCTATACATCTGACGTCACGGCCATGATAGGTATAGTTATTTTAACAACGACAATACTTTCTTTAGACCTTTTTACACTTTACCTTGGGCGACACAGATACTACCGCAGAGCAAATTCGGAACTTCAACCCCAACTATAAATAAAACGTTATGCAAAATCGGATACCGAAAATTTGGATATCTGATTTACTGCTTAAGTAAAGACGTTCAGTAGGATATATTTTTAAACTCGAAAAAAAAATCTACGGTGCTGCAGTTGTTCGCGCCAACACTAGCGCGACGTTTAGAATAAACACAAAGGACATCACTACGTGATGTATGGCCGACCGAAAGGGGCGCTGTCAGAGAGTGACGAACACTTGCATTTAGATACCCTTTCGCGCCGGATGCATTTTCAGCTCATCCCGAAACCTAGTGAACGCGAACGCGTGTGCGCATATTTATTTGTGCTCGTTAATATAATACCAAATTCGCCGGCGAACCACGATAAATCTATCGATAATCCGCTCAACAGCTGTGTAGTGTAGTGAGAAGAAACCTCCGCCCAGATACAGAACCACCAGCTCAACAATAAGGTCAGTCCCAGATTTCTCCAGCCCTCACATTAACCTATATACCTACTTCCCTCAGCTCAAAGTCGCATGTGTAAGTCCTAGCTTACACAGCAGTCATTAACCAAACATTGTCACACTGCTGATTTCAAAATGTAATCTTTTAAATAAAAAAAGGCCAAGTATTTTGTTAATAGATTTGATCGAATAAAATCTTTTTGGTAGGTTGGTTCTGAAAAGAGTAAATTCAGGATTATACACGTCAATAATGTGAACCCTTGGTATTGAACAGCAGATAATAAAACTATAATTTATGCTCTGACCTAATTTCTACCTCATAAATACGGCAAAGGTGGAATTTATGAGGGAGTAAAATAGCGAGACTTTTACGACCAGACTATCGAATTACTTCAGGTACCTAGAGCTAGAATCCAGATTTCATATTTCGTTAATCTATGTTCTAAGAATAAAGTACGGCGTATATCGAACAAGTTGCCGCTCGACCAGAATACCATTTCTTGCGACTTTTATTGAATTATGAATGAATCCTCTTGATGTCATATACTGATTATTGGAGTTCGGACCAGTGAAAACGCTTTTGACGTTGGTTTGACGGTAATGAGAATAGCATAATATTATGTTAAAACTGCAAAATGGTTGCAGTTTTAACATAATATCGGGATGATAGACTGGATTGTATAATGTATTCTGTATTATGGCATGATTTAATTAGCAGAATCACCTTCAGGCATAACAGCAAAAATTGCTTATCAGCGCCGTTAAATCGTGCGCACTCACACATACTAGTCACGTATAAATACGGATTTCAACCACGTCTGCAGTCGGAACAATATAATATAAATAATGGAATATAATTTATAATATAAATTAGACAATCGACCAACGTACTATCAGGGAATCTTAAGCTGTACTAAGTTACACCAGCTCGTATCGCCGATATCCTATATAGATATTTAAAATAATTTCATTGTTAATATCTGTATTTTTATTGTTTATTACGCGCACTCACAAGCACCTATTAGTTCGGGTTCCCCAAGAAGATTTTCCCTAGACACTTATTATCAAAATATATTTTTTATTATTATATATTTGATAGATATTAGACGCGCAAATTGAATTGTTTTCGGTATTCAAGCGCCGATTCGGGTACATCTAAGTAGATCGCTCTCACGAAAATATGAGGTTTTTTTTCTCCATTTTATTAAAAAAAAAAACTTTTTTCACAACTTTTTTGTCATCTACGTTGACTATACAACGAAAATAACATATTTGCCGCAAGTGATGTTGGCCGAGACAATAAAATAACTAAAATATGAGGTTCAAGATTACTACGACCTATTATTATTATTATTGCTAAAAGATTGATTCCTCATAGTGTATTTCAGTTCTTAAATCTTCATTAATTCTTTCCATTTTTCTGTACATCGCAATTATTATTTTCAGGTTCTATATTCTTATGGATATACTGGCCATCTTTTAACTCGGGTTTGACTCAAACCCCGGCTGAATATGAAATGGCTACTGTTAACACCTACCTATCTTTGGCTGCGGCTACGGTAAGTTTTTTTTTACTTAGACTGACTCAGACTGTATCTTATAAACGTGATAATTATATAGTTGAATTTTTCACAGATTATCTATTTCTAATGAGCGCTTTATCAACAAATAATAAAAACAGAATAAAATATTATACATTTAAACGAGCAATTCTTGTATATTTATTTATTTATATGTTTCTGTGATCTCGAAAACGGCTGTAACGATTTCGCTGAAATTTGGTATATGGGGGTTTTCGGGGGTAAACAATCGATCTAGATTAGTCTTATGTTTGGGAAAATGCGTGTTTTCGAGTATTCATGCGTTTTTCTGTCCACACAGAATATGGTCGCTAATTTCGTCTTGCCACTGTCCGTCTGGTCCAGCGGGTTAAAACGCGGACGGCAAGAAATGAGTATTACGGGTTCGAATCCCGCTCGATGACTTACTTTTTTTTTTATTTGTTCAAGTTTATATATAATTTTTTAATTTTTTAGACAAATTTAAAAAAATGTAGTTAATGTTTGAGATAACAATATATATTTCTCATAAATATTTCTAAAATTTACCTATACTGATTACGTGAATAAGATTTATGCTTTCGAGTTTCACCATATTACAATAAATAATAATAACCGAGCAAAGCGTAAGTGGGGTTCCCACACAAGAAACGTGTTATTGTATGGAACCCTTCATGCGCGAGTCCTACTCGCACTTATCCTGTTTTTATTCCCTTGTAACCTATAGTTAAATCAAATCTGAAGCTTCGAAAGTAACTTGTGTGCGAAGCGCTATACCTTTCGCTGAAAGAGAGCTAGAACTGGAGGTCTAACATTTTTTTTAATTATGTTATCTCTCTCGTTCTTCGTATTTCTAAAAGAGAAGGCATGATATTATGACCCAGGGTTAACTTTAGCCTTAATCTACGCAAGTGAGCTTTAGGCGTTATAATCTATAACGCACTTCTATCTCCTTTCTTGTCCCTGGGTTGTGATAGCTTTTAATCAGGCAATATTTATCTGCCTGCCAGTGGCGGAGGCTGGTTCTCCTTCATAGGGAAGCCCTAGCCTGTATAATGTAGGGATTTGGATGAGGGTCTTCAAAAGGTAAGTGGTAAGTGTAAGATAAGAATTGAGTTATTGGAACCCCACGCCACTGCGGCCTGCCTATCTTCCTAAAATCCTTTTTTTTTAATCTAAAAGAGTACTTATTTTCAGCCAGTACTATGTCATGGTCTATTTTTCACAGGTAACAACATTCTTCGTCTCCTCTGCAGTGAACCAAGGTAAACTCGACATGGTCCACATCCAAAACTCGACCCTCGCCGGTGGTGTGGCAGTCGGCTCAGTCTGTAACATGCACATAAACCCGGGCGGTGCGGTCCTCATTGGTGTTGCTGCAGGGCTATTGAGCGTGCTAGGGTATAAGTATTTGACGGTAAGCCTTACTTGCATGGATAGTATAAATAACTTAGGCCTTTTCATCCGTTATTGGATGATTTATACAGTATTCTCGAGCGAAGTAACCACTCTTGAAATACTGTAGTGCCTGGCACAGTTGGATTTTAAATATCGTATGGTTGACCAAGCACATACGGCATTCTCACAACATAGTCAACCTAGTCCAGAGGAATGACTGGTCTGGGGCCAACCATGTGCGAGTTTCCTCACGATGTTTTCCTTCACCGTTAGAGCATCCGTTTAATGTACTTACTACATGTTGTACTTGAGTACACGCCACAACCTGGGAATCGAACCTGCACTCTCTCGAGTACGAATAAAATGGTCTACCCACTAGGCAACGAAGCTCTAATGGATAGTATAGTAAGCTGTAAACTCGACGTGGTCCACAATCCACATCCAAAACAGTATTTTGAAGCATTATTATAAATAAAATATTAGTGCAGTTCACTCCTCCTCCATATGAACTGTGTCAAATTTTATACTCCTCCATTCGCGCGAAGGGAAATTTGTGGACTACACGGTTTTTCACGCAAATTAACGTGAAGATTAAGGTATGAATATATATTATTTTTGTTACAGCCAAAATTAGAGAAATGTGGTGTACCGGACACATGCGGGGTCAATAACTTACACGGCATGCCTGGCCTTCTATCAGGTATCCTGACCATCCTATTGGCAGCGCTCGCCACCAAAGACGGCTACGGAACGGAGCTGTCTTCAATCTTTATTGCTATGACTGAGGTAGACCTTTCAGCATTATTACCTTGGTGGATATCCGGATTCTGGAGCGATACCACGGCCTCTAATAAATCTGGTCGCAAACCAGACGTGGTTGCATTGTATTTCAGGTAGTTCAGAGGGGTGACGATTTTAAAAAGCTGGGTAGAATTATTATCGTAACAAACACTGTAATTGCTTACCATCAGGCGATCAGTTTCCCTGAGTTATGCCGTAAAATACTTTGACATTATTATAACCGACTCCCACGGCTTCGTTCGTTACAGCCTGTCCTCTACAGGACATTGGCCTCCCCATAGCTTTCCAGTGTGACCGGTCGCTCGCGGCCTGTATTACCCACGGGAATGTATAGGTTCTTCCCTATATGCCGTAAAATACAAACAATAATGTCAAAACATTATTGTTGTTTTGCAAACATTTTGACATTATTTTACGCCCTCCCCTGGGAGGGGAAAGCCCCTGGGCTTGTATGATCGCTTTCAATCAGGCGATATAATGTGCTTGTTTTCAGGGATTTGATTAAGATACTGTTTCAGAATGAAGCGGGTCGGGCTGCATCGTCACAGGCTTGGTACCAGTTAGCTGCTCTTGGGTCTACTGTGGGCTTAGCTTCATTGGGAGGTGTATTTAGTGGTGAGTAATGCGTAGTACATACAATATTACGTCTTAAATTTTTGCCTGCCGCTCCGCCCTCGTAAATATAGTATCCCACGGGAACACTGTACTTTTTCTTGATAAAAAGTAGCCTATGTTTTAATCCAGAGCCTAAACTACTACCATGATACCAAATTTCATAAAAATCAGTTTAGTAGTTTGTGTGTGAAAGAATAACAAATCCATCCATACATCCATCCTCGCTAACTTTCAGATTTATAATAGTAGTAAGTATCTTTTCAGCACTATAAAATAACGTTATCTTTTAAAGTTAACGCGAATAAACTTTTATAACTTTTATAATGTACTTATACCTACTGCACGCTACGCTACGTGTACCTACTGCAGCTGTTTCCTCTTATTATTAAAAATATTTACAATCTCTCTTTGTCTAATACGTTGGAAAAGCCACTTGACAGACAAAGACATCAACATGAGGGGTTGCAATACTGGTGCATGTCTAAAGTCGAGTATTCCGTATTGAGGTTTACATGGGGACCTCCTCCTCCTGTTTAGGAGAGACCTATGCCATAGTAATTTAGATGTTATTTTTTTGTTTTTAATATTACCTACTTTGCCTACACTTATGTTATACAAAGACAAGATTTGATTGCTCGCATTGAAAAGCCTCCTAAAATATAGGATCGATTTTGATGAAATTTCGTACGCGTACATAATGGGTCTTTCTCAATGTGAGGATTTAAGTCGATAACGCTAGCTTAAAGGCTATTTGCTAACGTTATGGACTATAATTTTTAAATAATTGGCTAAAATTAACGATAATATCAAGTCACCCTCCTGAATTGTAAATAGTCTTAACAAATTTCAGAATTATGCTTTAATCTGAGCCTGGACGATAAAAATATTAAACACGGGAATGTTGTTTCCTAGTTTTTGTGTTCATTTCCTCACATGCGGTTCCGATAAGGGATTTAACCGTTTGTCCTGCACCCAGGATGTTTGTATTTCGAAGTCAATTCTGTACCTCGGATATTTAAAGCTTAAAATATGGGCCCAAATGTTGGTTGTTTTTGGAGTATTTTTGTGTGTTTTGTTTCGCAGTAAATGTTTTACGTTGTTAGTTTTCTATGGAATACTTTCGATTAACAGACACTATAGATTAATAAGTTAAAAAATTGATAATCTTTCAAATATATAATTATTATAACGTAAAGAGACTTTATCCAGAAAAGGCGAATTGCAGTTTTTCGCATTGTAATTTCCATCTTTTCTTGAACTTTACTCTATGCTACCTTTTTTTCGTATGCATAAAATCTTGGTATCCAACTGCATATTATAATTAAATGTTTTCGTTTTCCGCGGTGCAAAAATCTTTCCTCACCGATAAATGGCGTGCGATGCATGCGACAGGACATCTTGCGATGCGAAACACCACTAGCGATAAGCGAGAGAAGGAGACTCTTCTCAGCTCGACGCCGGGCCCCTGAAAAGGGCCTTGGCGGATTACCAACGTCAGGGGCATAGCCCCTCTAATTGGGATGACGCGCCCAGTACGAGTACTGGGCGCAAAGAGTCAAGTTTTTGGGAAGACCCCCCGCGGCAGAACGCGGGGGAAGCCCGTGGGGGGGCAGCCAACAGAACAAGGGAGTGTCGTCATGCCAATCCAGGCCCAACCGAAACCGGCGGTCGGCTCCAAGCGGCGCGTGGGGGTCCCGACCCGGGGGCCGGGAAACGTGTGTGGTTCCACTCCCTCACGCGCCGCGTTTACCGGACCGCGGACGCGAACGACCTGGGGAAAGGGGGTAAGTCGAAAGGGAAAGACTTCCGGGCCCCGACTTTATTTGTCAGGGGGAAGGTGCGTCAAGGAGGCGACGGGGTGGCAAGAGGGCTGCCACTCCGACAGGCCCCAGACGATTTGTTGAAGTTTGCACCGGCAGGTTTAGGTTTCTACCGGTGTAGGGAAAGGAGCGGGGGGGGATTTTGATCCCGCGAAGGTGGAGCGCCTGTACAGGCGCCTCGGTGTGGCGCATGTCATTGCGTCGGGACTCCTCGGCAGGATGTGGCGGTCGGGCGGGCGGGCGTGCCACGGCGCCAAGTCGGTCAGCTCGACAAGGCGCGAGGCATCCGCTCGCGCGAACATGTTGCTGGCGAGTCGGGCCACGAAGGCCTCCACGCTCTCCATCCTAAGATCCCTCTCGATGGTGGAGTTGCGGACGTACCAGGGGGCGCCCGCAATGTAGCGCAGCACCCGGTTCTGGGCTCTCTGCAGCGTCCTCTTCTGGGGTGCAGAGAGCAGATGGTGCCACGCAGGTGCTGCGTAGGTGAGGCGGGACCTGATGTAAGTGTTATACAAGGCCGTCCGCATGTTGAGGGGGATCTGAGGAGAGGAGAAGGCGGAGTGCAATTGCGCGGTGGCCGATTTGGCCATCGCCACTGCATGCTGGCGCTGGGCGACCATGGAGAGACGGCGATCTATGATGACACCTAGATATTTCGCCGTTCTTCCCCATGGTATCTCGGCGTCTCCGATCTTCAGAGGAGCTGGGAATCCCGTTCTCGTGGTGACGGCGAGCGCCTGGGACTTACCTGCATTCACAGACAGTCGCCAGTTGCTCAGCCAGTCAGGGAGAAGGTCCAGCGTCCTCTGAAGTTTCAGGGCGGCATGATCGGGCGTTAGCGAGGTGGAGATGAACGCCGTGTCATCGGCGTATAGCGCTGCGGTTGTAACCGGGTCCTTTGGCACGTCGCTGGCGTAGAAGTTGTACATGCTTGGCGAGAGCACGCTGCCTTGAGGTACGCCGGCGGTGATGGGACGCTCGCTGGAGAGAACGCCGTCGACACGCACCCTGAAGGTGCGGCCGTAGAGAAAAGATGCCATAAGTCTTACCAGAGGGGGTGGGACGTTGGCTCGGATGAGCTTGAAGAGCAGACCTTCATGCCAAACACAGTCGAACGCCTTTTCCATGTCGAGGAAGACTGCGACCGAGGATTCTTTCTTGTTGGCCGCAACGGACAAGTGGTGGATGACCCTTACCAGCTGGAGAGTGGTGCTCAGCTCCGACCGGAAGCCGAATTGGTCCTTGCGAGGAGGGAGGTGGGGAGCAAGGTGCTTGAGGAGAAGGACTTCAAAGGTTTTTGAAATGGTTGAGAGGAGGGTAATGGGGCGGTAGCCCTCTGCCCTTCTCAAATTCTTATGGGGTTTGCGGATAGTGGTAATTATCCCCAATTTCCAGGTGGTGGGAAAGTGTCCGGTCCTGACGATTCCGTTGAACAGACGGGTCAGGGCGGCCACCGTCCTGAAGGGGAGATGACGAAGGGCAGAGTTGGGAATACCATCTGCTCCGGGGGCCTTCTTAGGTTTAAGGCGTGCGATCACCTTCTGCACTTCCCTCGGAGAGAAGGAGAAGGAGGGGGGGGAGGAGGGAGAGAGTAGGAATACCTTTACCTCCTCGGAGACCGTTCGGGCGTGGTCCGTTGCGGTCGTTGGCAGTGGTGAAAATTGGCGCTCGAGGTGTTCAGCATGAATCTCTGCTCTATCCTCTGCACGGTACCTTAAATTACCATCCGGGTGGAGCAGGGGGTAAACAGGGGCAGTGGCTCTGGTAAGACTACGGCAAAAACGGTGAAGGGAGGGCCAGTCCTCACCCGCCTCCTGGATGCGTCGGGTCCAGTTTTCCGCACTGAGGAGCTCTAACTTAGAACTTACCTCAGCGGTGAGGCGGTTGAGTTGCGTCTTTAACGCTGGGCATCGCGGGTGAGCTGCCATCGTCGTCGCAGGCGCCTCTTGTCAGCGATCAGGTTCGCTAAGTGGCGAGGTAACGGGGGCCGCTTGTATTGGCGGTGGGTGGGCGGCTGGGTGGCCGCATCCATTGCAGCTGCAATCGCCCCGGTGAGCTGCTCCGTCATGGCTTCGACGGTTTCAGCAGTGTTCACCGGGAAATTTGGAGTGTTCTCGTGCAGCTGCAAGGAAAAGGCGTCCCAGTCACGGACTGGGTAAGAGGGGAGGGGAGGGACACTAACCGGGGAGGCTCGGATGGTGGCCAGGACCGGGAGATGGTCAGAGCCATGAGCCACGTCGAGTACCTCCTGGTGAAGGTCGCCTGCGATGCGATGGACGATTGCCACGTCCAGGACGTCAGGGGAATACGAGGGGCTCTCAGGGTAATGGGTGGGGGTGTAAGTACCCACCACCGTGTACCCAACTCGTTCGGAGTCGGCAAGCAATCGTCTGCCGTCCGCGTTTGGCGCGCGGGAGCCCCACTCGGGGTGCTTACAATTTAGATCTCCGGCAATCACAGTCGGCTCATCTGATATGAGCCTGTGGATGTCGGAGATATCTAAATGTGACCCCGGGGGCTTGTAGCACGCGAATATGCGGGTGCGGTGGGTGCCGAGTGCCACTTCGATGCCCAGCGCAAAAAGGGAAGACACCGAGGGGGTTGGGAGGAGTTGGTGGAGGATCCTCCTGCCGACCAAGACAGCAAGGCCTCTACACGCTACCTCTCCGCCAAGATAGTCCTGACGGTATGTGATATACCCAGGAGTATGAAATCGGTCCGAGGGGGAGAGATGGGTTTCGCTTAATAGCGCGATGTCAATCTCCTGTTCCCTGAGGAGATGACGAATCGGAGCCACTTTTCTGCGGACCCCTCGGACGTTTCAGTGGATAATCTTTAGCGAGGATGGGGCGTGGGAAGCCATTTAGAGATTAATTTCGTGGCGAGGGAGGCCCCTTCAGGGAGGGCCGACAAAAGGGTAGTAAAAATGTCTTCCCCGGCCTGGATTTTGGAAAATATATCCATGGCCAGGGAGAAGAGAGCGTGAATTAGCTCGGCGGTGGATTCAGGGGCCTCGGGGGCCTCTCTCCTGGGGCGACGCTGAGAAAGCGGTGGGGCAATTGCTGGCAGGGTGGCGGCAGCTGCTGCTGGATTGGCGGGCTCGGTAACGACCTCGGCCACTTCGGTAGTTGTAGTGGCCGCCGGAACCTTGCGCGAGGCACGAGAGGTGCGCGGGGGGCGCGGGACGCGCTGGGGTAGGGGGGGGGGCGACAAGGTGGCATCGGCCTTAGGGAGCGGAAGCGCGAGGGGCTCGTATTCCGAGTCCGTTGCTGCCGCAGAGGTGGCTCCGGACTTGGGGCCCTTCTTCTTCGTCCTCATTCTAATCCTCTTCTTCCGTACAGAAGGGGTGGGGACTGTGGATGACGCGGGACGGGGGGTAGGGGCGTTGGCCTCGGCCATAAGAGATGTGGCCGTAGGCGGTGGGGGGGGGACCTCTTTCTCCGTAATGGGAGGGTCATGACTTACCCGGGGAGCGCGATAAGTGCGGGCAGTAGGTCCTGCACGGCGGTTCCGGGGGTTCCGGGACTCCCGTTTATAAACCGGGCAGAGTTTGCTATTAGCCGGGTGGGCCCCTTGGCAATTGACGCAGGTGGGCTGCTCGGTGTGTGGGCGGGGGCAGTCAGCTGCGCGGTGCTCTTCGCCGCACCTGACGCACGCCAGCCTACGATGGCAGTTCCGGCTGGAGTGTCGGAACTGCTGGCAGCGATGACATTGGGCGGGGCCGTCCTTGCCACGCCAGGCTTCCACCCTAATACCTGGCATGTGAAGAAGCTCCGTAAGTTGGTAGATCCCGGGGAGCAGGTCCGGGGTACGCTTCAACAGCACGAAGTATACGCAGCCGGGGCGGTCCTTCCTGGCCAGGATCCGGGACACGTACTCGACTTCGTAACCCTTCTTTTCGAGTGCGGCGGCAATGGCATCGGTGGGAGTGTTGACCGGCAGGCTGCGGATACCTACCTTAAGTCCACGGTCCTGCGGTAGCGCGTAAGAATACCAGCTTACGTGCTCGGTCTTGCTCAGGTCGTCCAGGTATTTTTGGACGACACGGTATTCTTTTTCCCCTCCAGGGGTAAATTTGACCCCTAATCCCAGCGGCTTCGCGTTGGGGGGGTGGCCGAGGAGCTCCGCAAGGTTGCTGAAATGCCTCACCCAGTCCTCCAGCTTTTCCACGATGAGTGGCGGGCAGCGGGGTGCGGGGGGAGGCGGTGGCGAAGTCACATTCCGTGATGGTGCCGCGGTTGTTGCCGTGGTTATGTCCATCGGCGATGCGGCCCTCGAGGTTGGGGCCGGTGGAGTTCCGGTGGGGGCAGCAGTAGTCGCTGCTGCGTAGGTGGCCGGGCGGTCAGCGCGTTTGGCAGGCGGCGAGACATCAGAGGACACCTCCTGCCGCTGTCTCTTGGTTACCTGCACGGGCGGGGCGGGGGGCGGGGGCATGGTGCTCGACGAGGGAGCCGGTACGGAGGCCCTCGGAGCAGGCACACTCACCCCTCTTTGATCCTCTTCGGGCGGGGAGGCCGGCGAGGGGAGGGCGAGCTGTGAGCTCGCAGTAGATGGTGTAGGCGATGGGCGCGGGGCGCTCACCTCCTCGGTTCGGCGCACAGGGCGCGGCGGAGAGGCCGAACCCTTATCGGCTGGGCGGTGCGGCGGCCCAGACTCGCGGCGGGTCGCCGTCGGAAGGCATTGGGGCGGGGGGGTGTCAGTACACCCCCGCGAGAATGCCGAAGACGGCCCGGGGCGAGCGGTATCCTTGCCGCTCAAGCTGGGCTCGGTGGCTGAGAGGTACGCGCGCTCGGACGTACGCGAGCTCGACCTCGATGAGGCGGCGCTACGCGACGCACCGGAGCTGGCGCGGGAGTGGCTGGGGCGGTCACGGCTATGTGGCCGCGAACCACGATCGGCCATGGTGACGGGGCACTAATTTAGTGTCCTCCGCGGATAGGCGACATGTTTACAATGTCACAATGTTACTAACACTAGACACATATGTACACATGAATATAAAAGTAATTAATACAAACAGTACTCACAACACAAAGGGTCTTCACACACGGCACAGGTACACTAAACACAACACGTATTCAGTGTCAAAGTAGTCACTATAAGTGTACGTACTTGCACGGTTCACTGGGAAGGCTGGCTCTCCGTGACCCGACGTTGGGAACAAGTTCCCAACGGGAGGCCAAGGGCAGTGCAACCCTTCAGCAGGCGGCAATCCGCTCGCTATTCTGACAAATAACGAGAAGATTGTCGATCGCGAATGGGGTATAACGGCACTGCACAAGGGGCGGGTCGGCACGAGCGTGGAGTGAGAGGGACACTCGACACGTTCTGAGCGGGACGGCACTACCGCGGAGTGAGCGACTCACTGCGACGCGGATAACGCGAGACGGCACGAGAACGCGGAGCAACCGAGATAGCACTACCACACGCGAGAGACAGGACGATCCCCACTAGCGATACGTCTACGTAACGGCCATTTCACAGTTCCTTGCAAAACTATACCGACAGACCGACCCACCATCGTCCTGTCTCTCGCGTGTGGTAGTGCTCTTTCGGTTGCTCCGCGTTCTCGTGCCGTCTCGCGTTATCCGCGTCGTAGTGACTCGCTCACTCCGCGGTAGTGCCGTCCCGCTCGGAACGTGTCGAGTGTCCCTTTCACTCCACGCTCGTGTCGACCCGCCCCTTGTGCAGTGCCGTTATACCCCATTCGCGATCGTCAATCTTCTCGTTATTCGTTAGAATAGCGAGCGGATTGCCGCCTGCTGAAGGGTTGCACTGCCCTTGGCCTCCCGTTGGGAACTTGTTCCCAACGTCGGGTCACGGAGAGCCAGCCTTCCCAGTGAACCGTGCAAGTACGTACACTTATAGTGACTACTTTAACACTGAATACGTGTTGTGTTTAGTGTACCTGTGCCGTGTGTGAAGACCCTTTGTGTTGTGAGTACTTGTATTAATTACTTTTATATTCATGTGTACATATGTGTCTAGTGTTAGTGACATTGTGACATTGTAAACATGTCGCCTATCCACGGTGGACACTAAATTAGTGCCCCGTCACCATGGCCGATCGTGGCTCGCGGCCACAAAGCCGCGACCGCCCCAGCCACTCCCGCGCCACTCTGGTGCGTCGCGTAGCTCCGCCTCATCGAGGTCCAGCTCGCGCACGTCAGAGCGCGCATACCTATCCGCCACCGGGCCGTCTTCGGCATTCTCGCGGGGGTGTACTGACACCCCCCCGCCCCAATGCCTTCCGACGGCGACCCGCCGCGAGTCCGGGCCCCCGACCCGCCCAGCCGATAAGGGTCCGGCCTCTCCGCCGCGCCCCTTGCGCCGCACTGCGGAGGTGAGCGCCCCGCGCCCTCCGCCTGCACCACCTGCAGCGAGCCCACAGCCCGCCCTCTCCGCCTCGCCGGCCTCCCCGCCGGAAGAAGACCGCAGAGGGGTAAGTGCTCCTGCGCCGAAGGTCTCGGTACCGGCCCCTTCGTCGAGCACCATGCCCCCGCCCCCTGCCCCCCCCGTGCAGGTAACTAAAAGACCGAGACAGGAGGTGCCCTCTGACGTCTCGCCTCCTGCCAAACGCGCTGACCGCCCGACTTCGTACGCCGCAGCAACTTCTGCAGCACCAACCGGATCCCCATCGGCCCCAACCTCGAGGGCCACATCGCCGATGGATACAGCCACGGCGACTTCCGCGTCACTTGCACGGAACGTGTCTTCGCCGCCGCCGCCCCCCGCCCCCCACTGCCCACCACTCATCGTGGAGAAGCTGGAGGACTGGGTAAGGCATTTTAGTATCCTCGCGGAGCTCCTCGGCCACCCGCCCAACGCGAGGCCGCTGGGCCTAGGGGTCAAATTTACCCCCAAAGGTGAACAGGAGTACCGCTGTGTGCAGAAGTACCTGGACGAACTCAGCAAGACAGAGCAAGTCAGCTGGTTCTCTTACGCACTCCCGCAGGAACGTGGACTCAAGGTAGGCATCCAGGGCCTACCCGTCAATACTCCCACAGACGCAATTGCCGCCGCACTCACCAAGAAGGGATACGAAGTGGAGCACGTATCCCGAATCCTGGCCAGGAAGGACCGCCCCGGATGTGCGTATTTCGTGCTGCTGAAGCGCACCCCGAACCTGACTCCAGGGATCTACTAAATGACCGAACTCCTCAACATGCCAGGTATTAGGGTAGAAGCCTGGCGTGGCAAGGACGGCCCAGCCCAATGCCACCGCTGCCAACAGTTCCGCCATTCCAGCAAGAACTGCCACCGTAGGCCGGCGTGCGTCAGGTGTGGCAAAGAACACTTCGGAGCTGACTGCCCCCGCCCAATCACCGAACCGCCCACCTGCTTTAACTGCAAGGGGGCCCACCCGGCTAACAGTAAGCTCTGCCCGGTCTTTAAACGGGAGTCCCGGAATCGCCGTGCGGGCCCTATTGCCCGCACCAATCGCGCTTCCCAGCGTGTAAGCCACGACCCTCCCATCACGGAGAAAGAGGTCCCCCCCCCCACCGCCTTCGGCCACATCCCTCATGGCCGAGGCAAACGACCCCACCCCCCGCCCCTCGTCATCCACAGTCCCCACCCCCTCTGTGCGGAAGAGGACCAGGAAAAGGACGAAGAAGAAGGGCCCCAAGTCCGGAGCCACCTCAGCGGCAGCAACGGACTCCGAATACGAGCCCCTTGCACTCCCGCTCCCAATCGCCGATGCCGTTCTGTCGGCCCCCCCCTTGCCACAGCGTACCCCACGCCCCCCGCGCACCTCCCGTGCATCACGAAAAGTTCCGACGGCCACTAAAACTACTGAAGTGGCTGAGGTTACCACCAAACCAGCTGACCCAGCAGCAGCCGCCGCCACCCTGCCAGCAATCGCCCCGCCACCCGCTCAACGTCGTTTCAGGAGAGAGGCCCCCGGAACCCCTGAATCCACCGCTGAGCTGATCTACGCTCTCTTCTCCCTGGCCATGGATATCTTCTCTAAAATCCAGGCCGGGGATGATATTTTTAAAACCCTCTTGTCGGCCCTCCCTGAAGGGGCCTCCCTCGCCGCGAAACTTATAGCTAAATGGCTTCCCACGCCCCACACGCATTAAAAGTTGTTCATTGGAACGTCCGAGGGGTCCGCGGGAAAGTAGCCTCGTTCCGTCTCCTCCTTCGGGAGTATGAGATTGACATTGCTCTTCTTAGCGAAACCCTTCTCTCCCCCCCAGACCGCTTTCATGTCCCTGGGTACATAATTTACAGGCAGGATTACCTCGGAGGAGATAGAGTGTGCAGAGGCCTCGCTGTCTTGGTCGGCAGGAGGCTCCTCCACCAACTCCTCCCAACCCCCGCGGTGTCATCCCTTTATGCGCTGGGCATCGAAGTGGCACTCGGCACCCACCGCACTCGCATATACGCGTGCTATAAGCCCCCGGGATCACATTTAGATATCTCCGACATCCACAGGCTCATATCAGATGAGCCGACTGTGATTGCCGGAGATCTAAATTGTAAACACCCCGAGTGGGGCTCTCGCACGCAAAATGCGGACGGCAGACGTCTGCTCGCCGACTCTGTGCAGGCTGGGTATACGTTGGTGGGTACTTACACCCCCACCCACTACCCGGAGAATCCCTCGCACTCACCAGACGTCTTAGACGTCGCCATCACTTATCGCGTCGCAGGCGACCTCCACCAGGAGGTACTGGACATGGCACACGGATCAGACCACCTTCCGGTCCTGGCCATAGTCCGAGCTTCTCCGGCAAGTGTGCCACCTCTTCCCCCTCACCCAGTCCGCGACTGGGATGCCTTCGCCTTGCAGCTGCACGAAAACACACCAAATTTCCCGGTGAATTCTGCAGAAACCGTCGAATCTATGACGGTGCAGCTCACCGGGGCGATTGCAGCTGCAATGGATGCGGCTACCCAGCCGCCCACCCGTCGCCAACACAAGCGGCCCCCCCTTCCCCGCCACATAACGGTCTTGATCGCCGAAAAGAAGCGCCTGCGACGATGATGGCAGCTCTCCCGATGCCCAGCAATAAAGACGCAGCTCAACCGCCTCACCGCAGAGGTAAGATCTCACTTGGAGCTCCTCAATGCGGAAAACTGGACCCGACGCATCCAGGAGGCGGGAGAGGACTGGCCCTCCCTACACCGCTTTTGCCGCAGCCTTACCAGAGCCACTGCCCCCGTTTACCCGCTGCTCCACCCCGACGGGAACTTAAGGTACCGTGCAGAGGATAGAGCAGAGATTCATGCCGAGCACCTCGAGCGCCAGTTTTCTCCACTGCCAACGACCGCAGCGGACCACGCCGGGTTGGTCTCCGAGGAGGTAAAGGTGTTTTTACTTTCTCCCTCCTCCCCTCCTTCCTTCTCCTTCTCTCCGAGGGAGGTTCAGAAAACCCTATCGCGCCTCAAACCCAAAAAGGCCCCCGGAGCAGACGGCATTCCCAACTCTGCCCTTCGACACCTACCTTTTAGGACGGTGGCCGCCCTGACCCGTCTGTACAACGGAATCGTCAGGACCGGCCACTTCCCTACTACCTGGAAGTTGGGGATAATTATAACTATCCCCAAACATCATAAAAACTTGAGAAGGGCAGAGGGCTACCGCCCCATAACCCTCCTTTCAACCCTTTCCAAAACTTTTGAACTCATTCTTCTCAAGCATCTTGCCCCCCACCTCCCTCCTCGCAAGGACCAATTCGGCTTTAGGTCGGAACTGAGTACCACTCTTCAGCTGGTAAGAGTCATCCACCACCTGTCCGCTGCGGCCAACAAGAAAGAATCTTCGGTCGCAGTCTTCCTTGACATGGAAAAGGCGTTCGACTGTGTTTGGCATGAAGGTCTGCTCTTCAAGCTCATCCGAGCCAACGTCCCATCCCCTCTGGTAAGGCTTTTAGCGTCATTCCTCTCTGGACGCACCTTCCAGGTGCGGATCGACGGTGTCCTCTCCGGAGAGCGCCCCATCACCGCCGGTGTCCCGCAAGGCAGTGTGCTCTCTCCGGGGTTGTACAACTTTTATGCCAGCGACATCCCTAAAGATCCTGGCACCACCGCAGCGTTATACGCCGATGACACGGCGTTTATAACCAGCTCGCTGACACCCGAACACGCCGCCCTGAAGCTTCAGAGGACGCTGGACCTTCTCCCTGACTGGCTGAGCAACTGGCGACTGTCTGTGAATGCAGGTAAGTCCCAGGCGCTCGCCGTCACCACGAAAACAGGGTTTCCAGCGCCCCTGAAGATCGGAGACGCCGAGATACCATGGGGGAGAACGGCGAAATATCTAGGTGTCATCATAGATCGCCGTCTCTCCATGGTCGCCCAGCGCCAGCACGCAGTGTCGATGGCCAAATCGGCCACTGCACAATTGCACCCCGCCTTCTCTTCTCCTCAGATCCCCCTCAACATGCGGACGGCCTTATATAAAACTTATATCAGGTCCCGCCTCACCTACGCAGCACCTGCGTGGCACCATCTGCTCTCTGCACCCCAGAAGAGGTCGCTGCAGAGAGCCCAGAACCGGGTGCTGCGCTACGTCGCGGGCGCCCCTTGGTACGTCCGCAACTCCACCATTGAGAGGGATCTCAGGATGGAGAGCGTGGAGGCCTTTGTGGCCCGGCTCGCCACAAACCTGTTCGCGCGAGCGGATGCCTCGCGCCTGGTCGAGCTGACCGACCTGGCGCCCTGGCACGCCCGCCCGCCCGACCGCCATATACTGCCGAGGGACGCTGTCCCCCCGGCTGACTCAACGGAGCCCCGCCACCCCCGAAGAGGAGGAGCCCCGGCGCTCTGATGCGCCACCCCACCCTCGAAGAGGAGGAGCTTAGGCGCAAGGACGCGCCGCCACGCCCCCGAAGAGGAGGAGTTTCGGTGCAACGACGTGCGCCCCACCGAGGCGCTTGTCACAGCGCTCCATTCACCGCTGGATCGCTGTCCCCCCTTCTCCCCTTGCACCGGTAGAAAATAAAACCTGCCGGTGCTGCCTTCAAAATCACCTGGGGCCTGTCGGAGTGGCAGCCCTCTTGCCACCCCGTCGCCCCCTTGGTGCACCTTCCCCCCCGACATCACAAGTCGGGGATCGGAAGCTACCTTCCCCTTTCCCCCAGGTCGCTTGGTTCCGCGGTCCGGTAAACACGGCGCGTGAGGGAGTGGACCCATACACGTTTCCCGACCCCCGGGTCGGGACCCCCACGCGCCGTTTGGAGCCGACCGCCGGTCTTGGTCGGGCCTGGATTGGCACACGTCATTCCCTTGGAATTTGCGGTGCCCCCCCACGGGTTTCCCCCGCGTTCTGCCGCGGGGGGTCTTCCCCTAAAACCGACGCTGTGCGCCCAGTATTCGTGCTGGGCGCGTCATCCCACCCCAATTAGAGGGGCTTGCCCCTGGCATTGGTTCCCCGCCCAAAGGCCCTTTTCAGGGGCCCGGCGCGCGAGGAGAAGTCTCCCTTCTCGCTATACAAACACGCAACCGTTTAATCTAGCTTAGTGCTAGAGAGAAAGAGACATAGCATAATTGAGGAGCGTTTTCTGAAAACGATACATCGTAAAATGACATTTTTTTGAGTAAACGATTTTATGTTTGTTTGGGTTTTGGTAAGTAATTTAAATGATACTGACGATTTATTTTGTGGATATTTTGCTGAGTTATTATTTACTGTAACAAAAAAGAAAAAATCAAGTTAAATTTATTTAAATAGTCACGTCCGAAAATCACGAGTTTTTTCAATATTGATACATCTACTGTTGATGTCTCGCTTTGATGGAGTCCCCATACTTTGGCTTAATTGTGTGGCATTTTAAATGACAGGTTCTTCATCATCAAAGTTAGGTCGAATATTGTCATCATCAGGAGCGGAACCTTGAAGCACATCTGCATAAAAAGCTTGTGCGTCATGGTCGTCAGAAATATCACAAAATTTAAGTAGGTTTTCGACATCTACTTTTTTTTTTGATGACAGCATATTCGTTTTAGGTACCTGAACACAATCAAATCGCAAAAATTATTTAACACCTTTCTTTCTTTTTAATTTCAACGGTCGTTGGCGCAGCAGAATATGCGTCCTGAACAGCCACTTCAACCCTCTTAGAAGTTCGGGCTCCAACAACATTACAATGTATTATTCGTGTTTGGGATATTTTAAATGGCAGTTTTGCTTTTATCATTTCTTTGGCCTTCGCTTTCATATCATAACTAAACCAATCTTTTCCCCATTCATTGACATTGCCATGTTTACTTAAAATTGAACGATATTCTTTTGGTGACACTATCACCTCACATCGGCGATAGTCTTTTTCTACTCTTCCGAATACCCTGTCAGGCGGCATGAAGCTATGGCCACAAATAGGGAAAACATGACATAACTCTGTAAAAACTTTGCTAGAAGCCAAGAAATTTGCTAACATGGTTAACATAATGAAGTTTTTATTTTGACTGCTACAGGAATCAGAGTATAGTTCAAGCTTCAAACCTTTTTTGTTTTCATTAAGGCACACAGCTTCTAATTTTTTCAAATAATGTTGGAGTGCCGAAACTATCTCATTCGCTCCCCGTCCACCTTGGCTTTCTAACGAAACGTAAAACTCTATATCGTCTTTAGCTTGTTTACTGTCAGGTTTATGTTGCATAACACAAAAATTATACATCCAGGCTTGACGAGAGTAAAATACCTCTCCAACACTTAACTTTGGAAGCGGCTGGTTTTGCTGACAACCAAAACAAATTTTAATAACTTTATCCTTATCATGAGCGTCATTTAGCAAACTAAAGAACTTCTTAGCTCTCAACTTATGTAAGCGATATTCAGTCCGAATATTTTTCTTTATCTCTAAGTCCTTTTCGTTTTTTATTTTAATTAAAAACTCCTTACAAGCTGAACAAGTGTCTTCGTGAAGGTTCCCAAATCCGAGGTTAAAATATTTGTAAAAAACTGACTTGTATTTCGATAAATAACATGTTTTTCCTGAAATAGACTTTTGGCTATCTATGAATCTCTCGTATAATATCTTCAGATTCAGTTGAGGTGGTAAGTAAGATCTTGAACACTTGTTTCGAGAATAGTGAGTTTCTCTACATTTATATTTGAAAATATCATTTTTAATCAGATCTGTAATCTCAGCTATATTCTCAAGCTGTTTGGCGCTCTTTCCACCTCGCCGCTCTTTGGGTTGCGAACCCGTAGCTAAAAAGCTAAAAATGCATTAGCTACACGAAGAAGACGCAAACGTTGCGTACACGTTATTTTTTGGAAAGTTGTAGAACAAACCTGGACTTGTACTCCGTTTTCCATTGGCACATAATAAGCTATTGATATCTTACGGAAGTTTACAGATTTAGACTCTTTTGATCGCCTTTTTGGAATAGAAATATGCATGTATTTCAACAAAAACTTGTTCTATTTTTGTATTATACAAGTATAGTTTTCGCCTAAATTCTGTAACAATAGAAAGAAAATGTATGTAACTGCAATCATAAATGTAACGTGTAGTTTACATTACTCGTAAGCACTGCTATCGAAATCGAAGTAGGTCTGCTAGATGCCTAAATACATAAATTATTAATATTTCACAATATTACAACTAAACTTAATCACTTGTGTTACGAATGGCAAGACCAATAGTGATATTACAAATATTTAAGTAAGTACTTATATAAATAGACACACTCCAATAATAACAAACACAAATGTATTTGTTCTAAGTGGGAATCGAACCCACAACTCTCGCTGCAGAAGGCAGGGTCACTACCAAAATACCAAATACGCCATTGCTCGGGCCAGTCAAATGCAGGTACCTACAAGCTTTGCGTTCAGTAAACGAAAGATTTATTGTTCGATACATTCACACGTCACGTTTAAACAGGTTTGTATAGGTTCATAGGCCATTCACATAAATATTATACGCATTAGGTACTCTCAAAACTCACGCACTGACAGTACGTACCTACCTACACATACCTAACTACGTATGTAACTCGAAAAATAGACGAATTTCTTATATTTCATGTAATTGAAACTAAGTTTAACTGCCTGGCACAATGATCTCTTCTTAAAGCCTGTTATCGATATATCTAAATGATGATTACAGTCCAAATCTGGCTCGTCTTTTCCTTCTTGTGTATATTTTGAGTTCTTTAGAGAAAGACGACGTCGCCCGAGACTTTCTTTCTCGTTCTACTTCAACAATAGGCGAGTTATATTCGCCGTTATCTATTATTTTTTTGCTAAAAGAGTATTTTTAATGAATGTACGTGCTTTCTTCGATACGCAGTCAATCCAAACTAATGCAAATAATAACGCCACAATCACGCGAGTTTGATAGAAAAGGGTAGATATAATAATTACATTTTGGTTGCGTTTGATGTATCGTTTTGAGAAAATTTGTTCGTCGTAGATGTATCACTTTGAAAAATCTCTTGAAGTTTACAATACTTTTGGAATGCTTTATGTGTCATATACAGAAAATTAGTTAGTGCCATTGTATTTACCTCTGGAAAAGAAGTAAGAAATAGCAAAAAAAATTGACATTTTGTTTGTTGTATCGCTTTGTGGAAACGCTCCTCAATTATAATGCGAATCTTTGTCTTACTACTTATCACAACCGTGGCGTGCATTGTATGCCGGCTTGCCCTATGAATATTACTTTAAACCTATTATTTAATATAATATATTAATTTTTTAAATACGGAATTGGTTCGTCACAGTGTTAGCGCCATTTTTTAGGTGCGTTGGCCGCAAAATATTGTTTTGGCTTAGCACCGTATTTAAAAAGTATATATCTTATATCTTTAAATATATAATTCTACTGTACGTGTGTAAGTCACTGAACTCCTCCTAAACGGCTGGACCGATTTGAATGAATTTCATTGTATGCGTTTGGGGTGGCGCCCTGGATGGTTTAGATTCACAAATCAGCCCGGCAGGACCAACGTCTGTCGGGTCCGCTAGTATTATATAATATACATAAGATGGCTTATAGCTTTTTCGCAGTATGCGATTGCGTCGGTGTACGAAGGGGCGTTCCGCGTAAACAAACAAACTTTATAATCATTTATGTATAAAAAATCACAATAGACATGTAACTGAGACAACATTTCGAGCCTAATTTCATACTCGTTTAGCCAACTACGATCAGTTTACGTTTATTAAGTTTAAGATGATGCTTCAACAGCTTTTGTGTTAATTCTATACGTGTTTCAAAGGTATGTATTGTAACATAAACACACAGTGCAGCTGACTATCGGATTATAATAATCCTTTGTCGGTGTCCAAAAACGTGGCAGCGATGACTAAATTTTAACTCGCAACTGATACTAGCTAGCGTACAGGGTGTACTAATTTGGGTACCTATTTCTATGCTTTTTTTTTGGATAATAACAAATTAGTATGTATAAAATTTTACCAAAGAAACGGATATCTAGGTAAATAAAACATTTGAACCTCGAAGTAATTTATTTGGATAAATATATTTGTTACTTAATATAAATATTATGTGTGATTAAAATGTTACCTACACATCGCACAGTAGAGCGAAACACAATAACGACATACTTCTGAAATAAGTCATGCCATAGGGGCGACACTAGACAAATGATAGCTCGAGCTCCGGCGAATATCAGCCATGTTGACTGACGTAAGCCTAAGGTTGACACCGAAATAATTTCAAACGTTACGACCTAATGATAGTCGTAATACAAACAAAATTAATGAGATATACTAAAGTGCTAAAAATATTGTTATTGTATTAAATTTAAAACTGAATAATATGCATAAATTTATTCACGCAGTAAATGAAAGACTTAACTTTGTACTTTACGTTCCATTCTAAAATCGATTGATAATTTTGCCAAACTCTTATAAAACACCCTGTTCGTTAGTTTTAAACTCCGTACCCAGGTTTATTTTACCTAATAAGCCGTTTCGTGTTCATAAAATGTATAGTCCGTGAGCTTTAAATTAGCTACCTAATAGGTCCACTTGTAAGCGCAAACATAGATACGTGCTAGATTTTCAAAGAAATATTAACGGGAAGTCACGAGCAATAAGTTATGTCATATTGTATACCAATATAATAGGTAAGGCTCCTGACACCCATTTTGCTCGTCTAATGCCTCCTGATTGGTCCAAACTTTACAAAATCAATTTATGATAACAAGTCGCTTCACTTATTAGTATATAGAATCAAAATAAAATTAAAGTCTACTTTAAATACACATAAACTTTAAATATTTCAGAATTGAGGTTCAGGCCAGCTACGCAGGAGTTGTCTTATTTCTTTACTCTCGTAACTTAGTGGGATGGATGACCGACATGACTGGCGAGAGATCAGGCGCAGGTCTTTTGACTGAAGAAGACTTTTGTAATAGATGTTCTCCTTATTTTGTCTTTCTATTTACGTCTCGCTTTGACCTACAGTGTAACCTATCTTCGAGTCCGAACCGAACCAGCGGGGCGCTGGAAAATCCTATGGAAAATTACTGTTACTATTTATTTATTTATAATTACCCTACACATCCCTAACTAAAATTAATGTGTCATTGTATTCTTAATGCACGGTACATAATAGACACTGAAATTGGTACCATTAAGGTGTGATTTTGTCTTTTTGTTAACAAAATTATGAAATTAGTTCTAAGCCCCGGGTGCCCTGGGTACTATGTTCAGATCCAATTTAGAGTACCCATACTCCTTCCGAGGTTTATTCTTCAATCTCTCACAGTTATACTCCTGGGAAATGACTGTAATATCAATAAATATGTAACCTCTAGGAAATGTTATAACAGAAGATATTAGTGACCATGGCAATATTATTTAATATAATTTTTCGCGACATTCCGCATTCAAAAGAATAACATTAATTAATTTCATCCATTTTCATTAATCCATGCTAATAATAATATAAACAAATGTTTAAAAATTCAGTCTAATGTTGCTTACACACGTATTGGTCTGGAGCGGACCATTTTGACAGCATGACACTCGTGTATTTGATTTTCAGCTCTATTGTATTAGAACAGAGTACTATTTACAGTGCATTTTGATTTTTGTGCAGTGTTCCAACTAGGAAAAATACTTCTCCCCAAACTTAAATAAACTAATAATTAAATAATAAGAAAATTATGTTCTGTAATATTATTTTGTCCTTTTTACAGTAAAATATGCTTCCAAAAGTTTATTTTCTGCACAAACCTCTAAAAATAACCCTAAAACATTCTCCACCTGGAGGAGTTTTTCCCAAATTTTATTTTTAACTCCTAAGTTGGCAACCAAATCCGTGGTTTGCTCCGGACCAAATTGTACGTAAATGATAATACTGTAACATCACAAAGAAAAGTTGATTTTGTTGTCAAAATGATTTTTTAGTTAGTCATCGACGTACTATAAAGTAAGGACGTCACATCCGGTACAACATAATCCTACTACTTATAACAAATGTGAAAGTTTGTGAGGATGGATGTATGTCGTATGTCGGTCGGTCAAGTAAAGTCGGTTCTACTCCTGCTCCTGATCTCTCGCCTGTCGGGTCGGTCATTTGTCCCACTGGGTTAGGAGTGTAAAGAAAGAGAGAGTGCTCTTGCGTATTGCGCAATCACTTGGAGACTGTACAATAATTTCTGCGTAGCTAGTCTGGTTTCAATGAACGGTTTCACTCACTGAAATCGGTGTGGGGTGTTAAAGATCATCCTTAAATGTCATAGGAGATATCCGTAGGTAGGCAGATCGCTCCGTTGCCTAGTGAGGTGACCGTTTGATTCGCACTCGTAAGAGTTCAGGTTCGATTCCCAGGTTGTGACGCGTACCAATGAGACTTTTTCAGATCTCAAGAACATTATAGGCACGCTCCAACGGTGAAGGGAAACATCGTGAGGAAACCCGCACATGGTTGACCCCAGACGTATTGACCAGTCATTCCTCTGAACTAGGTTAACTGTGTTGTATAAATCATTCAATAACGGATGAAAATACCTAAGTATTCGTAGGCTCTTATCAAGGACGATAATATAGTTGATGATGTTGATATTAATACTGCTATTGAAGTCTCAATGTAATTACGTTCACAATGAGAGACATACTCGTGACTATTGTGAATACCAATAGACGTTCAATTCACGTTGAGTCTCATAGTAATTACTAGATGTTGCCCGTAGGAACTAGCCTATGTTATTCCTCAATATCCATCTATGAATTTACCTTTCTTAAAAATTCGTGCAGTAGTAAGGCCTTGATAACGTGACAGATATACCGAAAGACGGAGTAACTTTCACATATTTCATGTAAAGGTTCAGTGTTAAGATCATTCAGGTAATGGAATGTTTATGATATAAATCTGAATATACTTCATGAAATGGTCTAGTAATGTGAGTGACTAATTAAATGACAACTTCGTGGATTTTTTTACGAACAAAGTAATAACAATTAGTGTAGCCATACACCATATGGCTGGCTATGTCTGCAGACGGACAGACAGTTGTTGGAGCAGACAAGTCATAGAGTGGAGACCACGCTTGGGCAAACGTAGTGTAGGACGTCTTGCGGCACGACGGACCGACGATTTGAAGAAGGTGTTTTTCAATCCGTTTTTGTAGTTTACACCCTAAGAAACGATTCTCATAATAATTATATAAGCCCGGGGTATGAAAATCTATGGGAGTAATCGAATTCACGATGTCACACGGTCACACGGTCACACGGTCACACGGTCACACGGTCACACGGTCACACGGTACGATGTCACACGATGTTAGCCGAAGATGCGTCGGTAGCTTTACATTGCACACCAAATTTTATTTTTTAGAGTAAACTCCAATCATACGTCGGAACTGACACACACCTTTTTTTTCGTACTATGAACCTACTAGAACTCCGAGCAAAGCTTGGTCTCCCAGGTACTAATGTATAATGATAAACAGAGTTTCAAATTACTGAGATTCATTGACTGTAAGATTTTAATAAGTTTAAAAGCCCTTTTGAGCTATTTATTATTATATTTTGACCCACAAAACTTTCCGCTATATAATGACACTGGAAAACACTTTAAGCGTTTTAAATAATAAAACAGATTAAGATAAATTACTCTGTTGTTTCGCGGGGGCTTTGTTTGGAGTTTTCGTTTATACTGGTTGAAGCTCGCGACTTCGTTCGTGTGGGAAAGGATTTCATGTTAGAGGAACCATATTAGAGGATTTAAAGTATGTCAAGTATTTGAGTTTAACACGTTAAACGGCGACGCGGTTAGTGCTGATCGAAAGCGATGTTGCCATTCAGGCCAAGCATAAATCACAGTTCTATCAATATTGACACCTAATCCGTTTACATAAGAAATCTTATTATTATTTTTAGTAGGTATGAATTTAAGTGAAATTGTAATTCAATTAAATTACTGAATTAAATTGAAGTAGATTTTGATTTTAATTAAAGAGTAAACATCATCAAGTTTAATTTTATAGATAAGCCCGCAGGTGATTGAAATTGATAATACAAAGGTTAAACGGATACCTTTAGTCGCTTCCTAAAGGTTGTTAACCTTTAGGAACAACCTAAAGGTTAACAACCAGGAAGTGACTTAAGGTTTTATGAAATGTTTCAAAGTGTTTTAGTTGTGATTTTGAGTGAGACATCAGCTGTATCACATCCTACTACTATTAGAAATGTGTAAGTTTATGAAAATGGATCGATGGGTGGATGGAAGTTTATTATTCGTTGACGCAAAAAGTACTGAACGGATTTTGATGAAATTTGGTATAGTAGTATTTTAGATTCTGGACTAAAACATAGGCTACATTTATCCGAAAATTTGTACAGTGTTGCCGTGTGATACTATATTTACGTGGGCGAAGCCGCGGGAAGAAGCAATTTTTTATATACTGTGTTGTTTTTTTTTTAGGTTTGATCGCGAGAACGTCCATGTTCGAACCTCTGAAGCACAACGAGAAACACGACGATGAACTGAACTGGGAACTGCCTTAGAATAAGTTTTAATAATTGAATAAATACTCTTTATTTCTTTTTATAGTTTTATGATATAAATTAATATTAATATCTATGGATGCTTCTACACCACGTCAATCTGGTCCCGTGCTAAGTTGTTTCGTCTCAACTATTTTTGGCGAGACGATGGAATTACAATCCATGTTATAAAAGATACTTGCTGTCCCGACACACGTTGTTCTGGCTTAACTATGTTCATATTTTTATCAATATTTCTAACCGTTTAAACCTTCCCTAAACTTCCACAATTATTTCAAGACCAAAATTAGCTAAATCGGTTCTCGAGTGAACCGAGACAGGTTTCACATTTGATTTTTGATATATAAGAAGATATATATATATATATATCCTAAGTATATTATATTTTTTAGTATAATATACGATAGGTATAGGGGTCTAGCGTGAGTCGAACATATTTCTGGCATCTGTGGGAAACGGTGTTTTGTTTTGTGGTAAAATTGATTGTTACACTTCAGCACCTACCTGTTCCAGGTTCGTATTTTGTAATATAATTATTATTTATACAATATACATAATACTATCTATCCAATAAATAACCGCAGACTTTTTTTCCTTTCAACTTATAAAGCAAATATAACTAAAAGACATAAAAAGAAAGTACCAGAGATAACAATAAAACAGTAATCCACCATTCAAATACCGATAGAAACATTGAACAATGATAAAAGGAAACTTACATATAGATAAGAGCAAGCCCACAGATCCATTTAAAAAGTTAACAAAACAAAAAGAAAATCCCAGATCTGAGATCGGCCTGGTTAGTAAATCGTTCAGTAAGTGTATGTCAGGAGTTCTCAAAGTTATTAGTTTCGCTCGTTCGCCTAATCGCACTTCAAGAGGTCATTATGTCTGGTTACTCTTTTTTTTGCTGGCACATGATATTATTTAGTTCGAATAAGATTGATTAGTCTGGCTTATAAGGTATGTATACAAATTTTTATAGTGCCTTTTACATAACAGAATGATGACTGCATAGTATGAAATTAAATTGTGTTTTCAATTTTCAAATAATACCTATATAAAATATTGTATTTATAATAAAGTAGTGCGCGCAGTGGCAACAAAATTTTATTATTCCTCCACCATTTGTATTCCGATTATCGACTTTAGCGCACTGTTATGTCCCGTCCCTGTTAGGGTTGCTGCTGACGTAACGTCGAATCAGCACATCCCGTGGGTAGTCTGGTCTAGACTCTAGCTGTGAGCCTCAGTTGGTCTTCAGTCCTCGGTCGTGACGGTTCTGCCCAAGGGTCCTCTCATATATTATTGTATTTTCCTTTAATAAAAGTGGTTGTGGAAAGAAACCTTTTTTTAAAAAGCCTAATCCGAAGGGACCCCTAACATTTTTAGTGGCAGCGGTGGGATCGGATATCGCCAGTGTCGTTTAATCCTGGAAAGTTATCGTAAGTAAGTGAAAATCTAAAAATTCGTCAAAAAAAAAATCTTTAGTGAAAGTGCAGTGAGGAAACCAACTCATTTCCAATATCCATAAAGTCATTAAGAGCAAAAGCCAAAGTGAAAAGTGAAAATCCCAAGTGCATAGCGTTAAAATCCTAAAAGTTATAACCGTGTGAACGAGTCATCCTATCCGGCCGGGCGCGGGCATGCATCGAGTCGCCGTGCAGCTTATCTTCGCCGCCCACGCGTTGATATCACTGTGAGTCTTTGGTCACTGTTTACATCTAGTAGCCTTCTAAGGTTACCTAGATTTAGGGTTCGGTACTCTACTAAGATAATCCATATTTGTAATTTAATTTGTTATCATTCTCATTAATACTATTTTTCAATATGTCGAAAAGTGAACTATTAAATCTTAACATTCCTATGTCCGAATCGGAAGCTGGTCCATCTGACACAGCTAAAAACCCTCCTGTTTCTCCCAAAGCAACGACCCGAAAGGGATCTGCTTCGGGTACGAGTGCCATGATGGTCGAACTGGATCTAAATACACTATTTAAATTTATCAAACCATTTGATGGTTCCCGGGAGTGTGTAAATTCATTTATTATAAATTGTAATAACGCGTATGACTTGGCCACTGAGGTACAAAAGCCAATCCTATTTCGTTATATCTTTAGCCAGTTGCAAGGTAAAGCCGAAATTGCTTGCGCTATCAAAGAATTCAAAAAGTGGGACCAATTAAAAGAATTCCTGCGAAACCAATTTTGTGAACGTAAGCATTATGCTCACATACTTATGGACTTGCAAGAAAGTAAACAGGGTCCTAATGAAAACGTAACACAATATTCTTTACGCGTAGAAACCTATCTTTCACAGCTTCTGACTGAGGTAACCCTGTCCAATTGCACATTAAAAGAAATCCCTGGTCGTTCAGCGGCCATGGAGGATTTAGCACTTAATCATTTTCTTATTGGTTTACATCCCCGTATCTCAAAATAAATATTGTGCGTTGCAGAAATCCGCGAAATTTAAATGACGCTATTAATATTGCGATCTCTGAGGAGCGCATACAACAAAGTCTTTATAAACGACCTCAGTTGGGAGAATCGAAGTTAAATAATAATCAAAGTAACTTGAGACCCAGACCGTTTTTCTCACGATCATATGGACAACCAAGCACGTCACGTAATCAGCCTTCTTATCAGCCGAGATTTAATTCTCCAAATAGTAACCTTAATAACAACAATAATAATAATTATTCAGACAGAACCCAATCGGTGTTTTGTCGATATTGTAAAACTACGGGCCATGATATTAAAGATTGCGCGAAAAGGGAATACAATAACAGCCGATTTAATAATAAATTCCGGCAACAACCGAATCGAATGCATTTGGTTATGAATGAACATGATGATCAACACGTCGATGACTCATTCCAATCGGATAATAATAATTTAAACTAAATTCCGTCTCGCTCTCGTCTCGTGCGAGACTAATTAAATCTGAAATCGACACGAAAACTTTCTCTCGCGTTATACGACAGGGTGACCAACCCCAAAATGGAAACGCTAAAAAATCGTCTCGCGTTATACGACAGGGTAACCAGCCCCAAAATGGAAACGCTAATAAATCGTCTCGCGTTATACGACAGGGTAACCAGCCCCAAAATGGAAACGCTAAAAAATCGTCTCGCGTTATACGACAGGGTAACCAGCCCCAAAATGGAAACGCTAATAATTCTCTCAGCATCATACAACAGGGTAATCAGCCCCAAAACGGAGATGCATCCTTCAGAGTCACGCAGCTGGGTAACCAGCCCCAAACCGAAGACTCCTTCGTAGTTGAACCTGAAAAAAAAGAAATTTACGAAATTAATATTGATACAACTAAGCGACGCTTACCTCACATATTAGTAGAATCTTCAGTTTCAGATATCCCTTTATCCTTGTTAGTCGACTCGGGCTCGTCGATCTGCTTAATAAAAGAAACCTGTATATTAAATAGTCAAAAATTAATTAAAGAACCTGTAAAACTTAAAGGCATAGATCCAGGCGACGAACCGACTTCTACAGAGGGTCACTTACAACTTAGGCTAAAATTAAATGACAAAAATCCGTTAGTATTTAAATTTCATGTAATAAAAAAGATTAGCTTACCTTACGATGGTATTATAGGCACAGATTTCTTAACAAAATTCGGCTGCAAAATAGATTACACGCATGATGTATCAAAAATAGGAAAATCCGAAATTAAATTACTTTTCACCGAACCGTTCTTTATTGTTCCACCTCGAAGTGAAGCTGTAATTCAATGTTCAATACAGAAAACTAATTTAAAAGAGGGTGTTATAGTTGATCAACATCTTTCGGAAGATTTACTTATATCTAATTGCATCGTTAAAATAAAAAATAATAATCGCGTTAATTTAACTATTGCCAACACCTCTGAAAATTATGCACATATTAAAGGAGATCTAAAACTCCATGTTGAACCTTTAAATTTTCCTCTACATCCGGTAAATACGTGTAGTTTATTTACCTCAGAAAGATCCGAAGCAGTAATAAAAGAACTTCGGACAGATCATTTAAATAAAGAGGAACTCAATGCTCTTGTTGATCTTTGTAGTCAATATCCGGATATCTTTCAGATGCCTAGTGATCAGCTCACACATACGTCTGCAATCGAACATACCATCAGAACAAATAACGAAATTTCAATACATACCAAGTCATATAGGTTTCCCGAATGTCACAAGCAAGAAGTTGAAAAACAAATAAATCAAATGCTTGAACATAACATAATAGAGCCGTCATCCTCTCCTTGGAGCTCACCCATATGGGTAGTTCCCAAAAAAATTGACTCAAGCGGACAACGCAAATGGCGAATAGTGATAGATTATAGAAAGCTTAATGACATATGTGTAGGCGAAACTTATCCGATACCTCAAATTTCTGAAATTCTAGACCAGTTAGGTAAAATTAAATATTTTACAACACTAGATCTTGCTTCTGGATTCCACCAAATTCGTATTTCAGCCGACGATGCACCCAAAACTGCATTTTCAGTCCCTCAAGGTCACTTTCAATTTAATCGTATGCCATTTGGCCTCAGAAACGTACCTAGTACATTTCAAAAACTAATGAATACTTGCCTATCAGGACTACAGGGAAGTCGATGTTTTGTTTATTTGGACGATATTGTAATCTATTCCTTTGATCTCGACACACACATAGATAACCTTAAAGCCGTATTTGATAGACTTCGAAAGTTTAATCTTAAATTACAACCGGAAAAATGTCAGTTCCTTCGTAAAGAGGTAGTTTATTTAGGGCACATAATAGGCGAAGACGGCGTAAGGCCAAACCCAGAAAAAACAGAGGCTGTAGCTAAGTTTCCTATACCCAAGTCCCCTAAGGACATTAAATCCTTCCTAGGCCTTGTTTCCTATTATAGAAGATTTATTCCTAATTTCTCTAAAATAGCAAAATCACTTACCAGTTTGTTGAAAAAAGATGTTCCGTTCGTCTGGAAAGAGGAACAACAACTTGCTTTTGAATCTCTTAAAGAAAATCTTATAAGTGCTCCGGTATTAGCTTATCCTGATTTTAACAAACCTTTCCTGTTAACTTATGATGCGTCCAATTACGCCATTTCTGCAATTTTGTCCCAAGGTCCTATTGGTCAAGATCGTCCCATAGCTTATTCCTCTACAACTTTAAATAAAGCCGAAACCAATTATTCAGTAACTGAAAAGGAATGTCTCGCGATAGTTTTCGGAACAAAAGTTTTCCGGCCTTACCTGTTTGGTCGCCGTTTTACAATAATTATAGACCATAAACCGCTGAATTGGCTGTTCAGCTGTAAAGATCCGGGCTCTAGGTTAATTCGCTGGAGACTAAAACTCGAAGAATTCGATTATGACATTCAATACAAAAAAGGTAAAATAAATACAAATGCCGACGCTCTTTCCCGGTACCCCGTGAACCCAATCCAAGCCGAAAACCCATCTCCTTCAGCACCAGAGCCCCAGGGTGAACAACCGTACTCACCAGATAGAGATCTTTTAGATTTGTTAGTGACACCGCCATCCTTTGATCCCGAGAGAGACCTCTTGGATCTCTTGCCCGATCCAATCCCTGTAGAAAATACTGAATCTCCACCAGAACTTTTGAATACTCCTCCTGATCCATTTAATCCACCCGGCCTCGAAGATGCCGTGGCTAATGAGCCTAACGATCAGCCTATTGTTGAACCAGATTTTGAAGTACCATCCGAGCCAACTCCTTCCACTAGCGCGAATCCAGATGCTCCTGTAGATGATTATCCTACCTTCTTAAAGTCCATGTCGGATAAAAGTAAAACATTTAATACCGTAATCGAAGAATATAACGAAAGTTTATTAAAATGTCCGGCTAAAGTAATCCTTGTACCAACATTTATTGACCTTGATGAATCCAACCTTTATCTTGAAGAAATGCTGAATGATTCTGAAACAAATCAAACAATATTAAATTCTGAAAGAGAGCTTTTTGGTTTCCATAAAATAGAACGTAATAATAAAATAATGTTATTTGTTATTTTACAAAATGCATCATTTTGATGAAGCATCCTATCGAGAAATATTTGAAACCTTAAAGAGGATTCGTAATGAATTATTAATTTTCGGAAATAGCAACGAAATAGGTATATCAGATATGAAAAATCCTTTTGAAAAACATTCATTTATATTAAAATATTTAATATTTTAATTTTTTTATTTTTTTATTAAAAAAAAATTTTTATTTTCATAATATGCAGATTAAAATTAAAATATATCATACTAAAATTATTTTCCCTGTCCCGACTGAAATAAAGAAAATATTACACGATAATTATGATGTCCCGATTGCTGGCCATTTAGGTTCTGCTCGTATGTATAACAGGATAAAAGAAATTTACTATTGGAAAGGGATGCGTAGCGACATAGAAACATATGTTAAACAATGTAAATCCTGCCAAGAAAATAAAGCACTCCGACAAATAAATCGTGCTCCCATGCAAATAACTAGTACTTCAACAGAACCTTGTCAAGGTGTAGCTCTTGATATTGTCGGGCCACTTCCAGAATCTGGTCCCGGTAAATTGAAATACATATTAACAGTTCAAGACGACCTAACGAAATTCTCTTCAGCATATCCTATTAGGACCACAACCGCGGAGGAAACATGTGAATGTCTCCTTCATTACATCTCAATTTTTGGTATACCCAAAATGATCCTCACAGACCAAGGGACAAATTTTACATCTGGACTATTTAAAGAGACATGCAAATTCTTAAAAATTAAAAATCTTTGGGCTTCGCCATACCATCCACAGACGCAAGGGGCTCTTGAACGAAGTCATTCCACCCATAAGGAATATTTAAAATCATACATTAATGAGGAACAAACAAATTGGCCTCTTTATATATACACTGCCATGCTAGCTTATAATACATCCGTCCACTCTACTACGCATTTTACACCATATGAACTAATGTTCGGTAATAAACCATTTATACCAAATTCTATTTATAACGAATCCCCAGGGGCTACATACCCTGAATATGTCCGCATGTTGCAGAATCGTCTCAAGTACTCCCGGCAAAAAGCCGTAGAATTCATCAATAAATCTAAAGGAAATTCCAAAACATATTATGATACACGGACACGACCAGTCAGCTATCATGCAGGCGATTACGTTTACGTAAAGAATCATTTAAGACTGCGGAAAGCCTTGTCCCCAGTGTGGAAGGCCCCTATAAAATAATTAAGATCAATGGTAATAATACATTGACAATATTAATTAATCGACGTCATGTCGTACACCACTATGACCAGGTCAAACCTGCTCATGTGCCGAGTTCGTAAAATGTTTGCTTTTATACATACTTTACATTTAAATTTTACTTTATTATACTTACCTATACATTACTTACAAATTACTTTTACCTTACTTTTTTTACTCTTCATACTAGTGCACACTAAGTATATAATATTAGTTATTATAATTTATAATAGCAAGATACTGTTCTATTCTTGCAGAACTCATCAACATGCTGAAAATCAGCAAAAACATTACGTTCAACAATTTAAATCAAGTCCAGGGATCTATTTTGACTATCTTGGCAAGCTCAGCGTTATTAACGGAAAATTAAATATCTTGATGCCAATGGACATATCTCACTTAAGTACACATATTGAAAATATAGACTATGCTATAAAATTAGTTAAAGATCTTTGTGAGAAAACGACATTTAGTAATATCGATTGTCACCATCTCCTCGAGCCGCTAGCTGTTAGATATAATGATATGTATAAGGAATTTAGTTCTGTATCCCATTTAGTTACTAGGAAATCAAAGTGTGCTTGGGTGAGTGGTATAGGCTCAATAATAAAACATGTATTTGGCAATTTAGATGAGAATGATGGTCTTAAATACGATGAGGCTATAAAAGTATTGTTTAATAATCAAAATAAATTAGTTTCTTCTGTCAAAAACAATATTTTACTTACCACATCTACCGTGTCGATGTATAACGATACTATAAATAAAATTAAAATTAACGAATTAAATTTGAATGATGCTATCGACAACCTCTCTGTTAAAGTACGTAACATATCTATCATCACGGATGAGCTCTGGTCTCAGATCAGTATTAACCAGGTTATTAATAATTTAGAAACTTCAATTTTAACATTATCCTTCCAATTGGAAGACATAACTAATTCTCTTTTATTCAGTAACCAAAATATTTTACACCCTTCTTTAATCACGACACAGCAGTTATTCAGAGAACTTGCCGATAATCATCAACATTTACCTAATAATATGAAGTATACTGTGAGCCTCGACATAGCCTCAATGACTTCTATGTTAAGTATTTCTAAAATTGATAGTTATTATGTAGATAATAAGATATTTTTTGTTCTCCAAATTCCGTTAGTGTTAATTAAGGAATTTATGTTATTTCATAATATTGGATTACCGACACCACATGACTCTAGCAACCCCAACTCTTTCAGTTTAATAATACCTAATTCAAAATACATAGCAATGACCAAAGACAAATCGCAGTATTGTATCTTGGAAGATGTAAATAGCTGCAAAAACATGTTAAACGAAAACTATATTTGTGAAATTTCAATAATTTATGTAACAGAAACTATGTCCACATGTGAAACAGAGTTTATGAGTAAAGTAATTGATAAGATCCCGGAAAATTGTGAAACTAAACTAATTTTGGAGAGTTAGATATTTGGAAACCGCTAAAAAATAATAAATGGATTTTTGTACAGTCAGTACCCGGTAAGGTCTCTATAGATTGTAGAAATAGCGAAGCATCCGAAATTAAGATTTTAGGCACTGGCATTATGTCACTTCCTAATAATTGTATCGGTTATCATAAAAGCAATACTCTCATAACTCAACACGATTTTGTCAACGCTACCATAGAAATTGGAATACCTGATTTAAGCGCGAGGAATGTAACCCCTATCAAACTACAAAATTTTGATTTAGATAACATTAAATTTAATCAACAAATTTTTCTTAAAAATCTTGAGGACTCAGAAAATATTCTAGAAAATCCTCATATAGTTGAGTACGGGACACATTACTCCGTATTAATCATACTTATAGTGATAGTAATATTTCTTTATTCCATATTTAGATTTTATAACTGTGTGAAACCCGGTAGCAGAACCTTAAAATTGAATCTAGCAAAAGTTGACTCTAATTCCAAAGTATCTAAAGATATTCAGTGTAACATAATAGAAATGATAGAACCTGAACAGAATGTTGAAGATAATATAGAAATTGAAAACATTAATAATATTCGAAGTAGATTTTAGAATTTCAACTGTAACTTCGATATTTCCCCGAAGTTACATCTTAGGGGGGAGGTGTTATGTCAAGTCCCTGTTAGGGTTGCTGCTGACGTAACGTCGAATCAGCACATCCCGTGTTTAGTCTGGTCTAGACTCTAGCTGTGAGCCTCAGTTGGTCTTCAGTCCTCGGTCGTTACGGTTCTGCCCAAGGATCCTCTCATATATTATTGTATTTTCCTTTAATAAAAGTGGTTGTGGAAAGAAACCTTTTTTTAAAAAGCCTAATCCGAAGGGACCCCTAACAGCACGCAAAATAGAGTCAACTTTTTCACAAAACATGACCGTATTGAAAAACAATTATGTTTTGTGGAAAAGTTAATAAAAAACGGCATAGATCTAAATGAGTCTTACCTAATGAGTTGTATTTTCATTCCTATCTAGAAGTTTCATGGAAGACGATATTTTAATGTTGTAGGACAAGAAGGCATCTTTCTAAAGTAAAATAAAAATAACTGCCACTTGTTAAATTTGAGAACCACTGACCCATACCTACTCCTTTACTAGCTGATAGGCAGACGATTTATCGTACAATTCCCCTTTGCCGTAAAAGATAAAGATAATCTCGACTTAGCTCTGATTTGTAAAGACCTTTTCTTTATTCACTTCTAGGTCTAGGCGTAGACGGGCGACTGATTGTAACGGTCGCGAGTAGCTGCTACCCATTTTTTATTTTTATTTTTAACGAGTTACGAGTTGCCGATACAACTATCGGCAACTCGTAACTCGTTATACATATATATATACACATAAATCATGTCTATACAAACTGTATGAAAAACATACAGTAGCTGTGGCTAGTAGCCATTTTGCGTCGAGCCTAGTTTTGAGCGTGAGCTTTTTGGCGCAAAACTATATTTTCCTTGAAATTTTTTTGCCAGGATATACCTATTCATCCGTGACCGGATGGTTTTTTTAGTATTCTTCAATCAAAGTAGCCACTTTTTAGGGTACCATAATACTCAAGGAATCCATATAGTTTCGCTTTGTCCGTCCGTCTGTATGCCTATAGGGCCCGGGTCTCAACCTATAGATCCGGTAACTGTTTTAGGCGCGGGATTCAATAACACAACGGCAGAGGTGTAATTCAAAGTAAAAATTGATTCAATCTTTTAACACACGAAATAGAAACCTAACTTTTACTATCAATTTCTCATTAACTTACTTACCAATAAATTAAATTACTACCAAGAACATTTCTTAGAAATATTATAAGCAGGCAGGCAAATATTAAATGCGCACACATTTTTCATCCGATTTCAGCTGAAAGGGAGTAGCTGAGAGGGAGCTGTTTCAATATTAATTATTTTATTACATTAAATTTTTATTTAACATATTATTCAATTTTATACAATTCTATACACTATAAAGATGTGATAATTTATTTTACAAAAACCTTTTTTGTTGAACTATCAACAACAATGATTTTTCTATGTAGTTGTTTTTTGTAGTTAGTTAAAAGAATAATATATATAATTATGTTTTATTATAATCACAACGTGGTTATTAATTTATGGTGATATTTCTTCACAAGTGATCATTGCATTCGATTCTACTTATCAGTTTTCAATTTTTAGAGTAACATCCCTAGTGTTTAAAAAGAAAAAGAGTTAACTGACGTAACATTGTAACGACGTTCAATTCTTTAGATCAGTAATTGTTTATTATGTTTAGAATGATTTATTAGTGAAAGCAAATCGTAAAATTACTCGTATCGGTCATTATTACAATAAATATGTAATCGTAAATGAAAAAAGTTAAGCAATTTTGCAGTTCTAACAAAACGAAAAAATATATTATTTTATGCCCGCCGTTACATGGTTACGTTGTTGAATTTTGATGAATTGTCAAATGTTACCTATTAAAATGACTCCACTTTAAATACAGAAATCCGCCATGTTCATTTAAACATCAATCATATTAGATGACGTCACCTATGCTAATGGCACTATCACCATATGCCACATTCGTAGATGACAGTAATAAATACAGAAATCCGCCATGTTCAGTTAAACATCAATCACATTAGATGACGTCACCTATGCTAATGGCACTATCACCATATGCCACATTCGTAGATGACAGTAATAAATACAGAAATCCGCCATGTTCAGTTAAACATCAATCACATTAGATGACGTCACCTATGCTAATGGCACTATCACCACATGCCACATTCGTAGATGACAGTAATAAATACAGAAATCCGCCATGTTCAGTTAAACATCAATCACATTAGATGACGTCACCTATGCTAATGGCACTATCACCACATGCCACATTCGTAGATGACAGTAATAAATACAGAAATCCGCCATGTTCAGTTAAACATCAATCACATTAGATGACGTCACCTATGCTAATGGCACTATCACCACATGCCACATTCGTAGATGACAGTAATAAATACAGAAATCCGCCATGTTCAGTTAAACATCAATCATATTAGATGACGTCACTTATGCTAATGGCACTGTCACCACATGCCACATTCGTAGATGACAGTAATAAATACAGAAAACCGCCATGTTCAGTTAAACATCAATCACATTAGATGACGTCACCTATGCTAATGGCACTGTCACCACATGCCACATTCGTAGATGACAGTAATAAATACAGAAATCCGCCATGTTCAGTTAAACATCAATCATATTAGATGACGTCACCTATGCTAATGGCACTGTCACCACATGCCACATTCGTAGATGACAGTAATAAAACCTATTGTTTTTACACTTCACACTTGACTCTGTCACAGTCGTGACGTCACAAGCAGACACCATGACACCAGTGACCGTTTTCGCCAAAGATTTCAAATCTAATAACTATAGGCTATGACGTACATTTGACAGAACAAATCTTTATACAAGAAAAAGTTACGCCATCTTGTTTTCACCATACCTCAAACGTTAGCAAACTAGATTGTACCCCATACCTCAAATGTCAAAAAGGCCCCAAAAAACAAAAACCCCAAATAGTGGGGCAATTTAAGTGGGGACAGTTTTTGCCTCAACATGCCTCGTCTACTAAGTATACGTCTATGGTTTTCGCGCTAAATTAGAAAAATAATATTATGTAATTGACCTAACAGTTTGGTAACAAATTGATTGCATAAATAAAGTCATATTTTAATTGGAAATAGTAAATGAATAAAAATGTTATAAAAAATGAATAAAAAAACAGTTTTTGAAAAATTTTCATCATGCCTATTGTAGTCAGCCTATGTGCGCGGTATCTAAGGGGTTTGTCTATATCATAGTTTATATATTCAATAGCGCTTATATTTGTCTATATCGATAGTTTATATATTCAATAGCGCTTTTAATTGGATTGCGCAATCGCGTCATTCAATCAAAAACGCTATTGAATATATAAACTACCGACAAAAAACCTCAGAAACCGGGCACTAGTCAAGAGGAATGATTCATCAATATACTCCAGTTTTCTTGCCAGGATAAAAAGCAAAAATGTTTTATCTATCTTATATCTTGTATATTAAAAGTGCGCGCCGCGTCGCAGATTTGAGACAAAATATTCGCAGCTGTTAATCTCATGTTAGTAGCAGTCTAGGTGATAAACTCCTTTAAATCCATTCAGAAGCTTAAGCGTACTGAATAAATTTCTAGGCTTCGTAACATTGGATGATGAAACCGTTTTCACCTGGGATTAATTTACCTGAATTAACTACACCTATTATTACATAAAATATAACCTGTAGGTCGATTCTGCTAATTAAATCAAACAATAAAATAGTTTCGATGCAGTTTCAATGTGTTAAAAATGCAAAATGGTGTTCTCATAAACGTCAAAGCAACGTCTAACGAGTTTTGATTGGTTCAAACTCCACAATAAGTTTATGATATCAAGACGATTCATTTACAATTCGTTGAAAGTAAATTGAAAGTCTAAGTTAAATATGAGAATTGGGGTTCTGTTTCTTGTCATTTTGCCATCATTTTACAATATTTTGCGATATTAAAATGGAGTGGGGTGATAAAGAGAACCGAATCGCTGTGATTGCATAACACAAGTAGGTATGGAGCCAAATGCAATTTTTAAAACTCTCCATACGCTTGGTATTAGTAAAATGTTTGTGTACCGGGCTATTAATAGGTACAATGAGACCTCCTCTGTTTGTGACAGAAAAAAATCTGACCGTCCACGTAGTGTTCGTACGAAAAAGATGGTCAAAGAAGTAAGGGTTTTCCCTTTAGGGATTCGAAGAAATCCTTTCCGAATGCAAAAGATTTTATCTCAGGAGATGAAGATAGCACCTAGAACCATGTCGCGTATTTTAAAAGATGACTTACGACTTGCAGCTATAAGAGACGTCATTTCTTAACTGGTCATTTCTTAACTGATAATTTAAAAAAGAATAGGGTGGTAAAATCGAAACAATTACTGAAGCGGTATGCAAAGGGAGGTCACAGAAAAAAATTGTTTACGGATGAGAAGTTTTTTTACAATTGAGCAACATTTTAACAAACTTAATAACCGTATTTATGCTCAAAGCTCTAAGGAAGCTTCCCAATTAGTCAACACAGTGCAACGTGGGCACTATCCGACTTCAGTGATGGTTTGGTGGGGTATTAGCTATGAAGGAGTGACTGAGCCATACTTTTGTGAAAAAGGTATCAAAACATCGGCACAAGTGTATCAAGATACTATTCTTGAGAAGGTAGTGAAGCCTCTTAACAACACCATGTTCAATAACCAAGAATGGTCCAGCAAGACTCGGCGCCGAGTCCATAAAGCTCGGTAGTAAAAAAAATTTTGATACCAAACACGTGATGATTATCTCGGTAAATTTTTTTGAAATTCTTTTTTAATTAATTTTTTGAAATTTCGAGAATCTGAGGTTAATTTTCGAAATCGAAAATTTTAAATGAAATTATATAGCCTATGTTACCCGCGGCATCATTATTAATTTATTGAAACCTCATATAATAAAATCGGACCAGTAGTTTTGACGCTACGAGGGAACAAACATACATACAAACATAGACTGCCAAAATCATTACCCTTCCTTTTGGCTTCGTTGTAGTCGGGTAAAATAGGATTCCGCTTCCATTAGTTCTGCGCAAACGAAGTTGCGGGCACCAGCTAGTAAAAAATGTAAAAGAAATAATAAGAATCACAAAAATATGTATCTGACCGGGATTCGAACCCACCACATTCCAAATTTCCAAACAACGCAAAAATTATACATAGGCATGCATACCAAGCTGTCAATCAAACTGAAGTAAGAGAGTCGAAATTATTAATATATAGTTGCACGACGAAAGAAAAAAAATACATGTTGCTTAAAAATGCGCAATTTCTAAGGGATAAGATATAGTTTTTTTTCAAAAAGGTTAGGCTACAGGGCAAAACCTTAAGGTTTTACCCTATCGTCATTATCTTTAGCTCAAATTGTAGCTGAAAATTTTGTCCAGAGTTTTTCCTCAAATTTTTGATATCATATTTCGTTTCCAAAATATCGAACACCAAAATAAAAAAAATCCGAAAAAATAAAAAATAAACACTATTTCGGCCAAAGCTTTTTTCGTTTTCGACTTCCTCGAATAATTCTTTTTGCACATTATAGCCCTCGTGAATACGCGTCTTTTGAGCCTTTTTTTAATATAATAAGTTTAAAACTCTCCTAACTCTCAACAGATAAGAGGATCGCATTTTTTCGTGAAATCGGGGCCTATACTGGAGCGAACGAAAAGACATATTTCCAATGTCAAAAAGTTATGTGATATTACGAGTATGCATCTTATTAAGCCAAATAATGAAGTGTCACACAAATTTCGACGGCTATTGACATTCTGAGCTGCTGCTTACAAACACAAAATGTGTCGTGCCTACTAATTGTGTGTTTAGGGGCTACTCAAACATTAGAGCACAAAATTTGAGAGATGTTTCAGTATTTGGTGTGATACATCTGGGAGCGGGCTAGTCTGACCATAACTATCTATTTCAATTTTGTGTCTCACTGTTAGTATTACTGTTGGCAACCTAAAGTTGTAGTAATATGTTGTAAATTGTAATGTGAAATTCTGCAAAATAATTTAAAAGTATAAATGAAAATAAAATTTCTCCTATCATGAACACGGAGACTATTAAAATAATAGGGCTTTAAAAGCTCTATTAAAAATCTTGTAGTGCCTATCTGTCTTGTCTTCTCGATGCAAGTAAGACAAAGTATAATTAGGTATCCAACGAAATCTTTACTTCAAAACTTGGGTCATTTTATGAGGTATTAGAATATCAATATACTAAGGGGTAGTAATTAAGTAATTATTCGCCGCGATTAGTGTGAGAGAGTTAACAAAGTACTAGCACTGTGTATTGAAAAATTAAAGTCAAACATTTTTGGTCTTTTCCTCATCCTTCTGTTTCACCTACGCACCTCCTGATGGGTTATGCATGGCACCGAGTAAAGCATAGCTATATAAAAAAATTAAGTTTTACTTTGACAAGAGTCCTGCAACGGCTCGCGTGCTCGGAGCGTTAAAAGAAAGTTCAAATAAGATTAATTATTATGAAACAGATGTAAATAAAAATCTCCTTTTGGTATATGGTATTTGGTATAACAATTTGGTATCCTTAAATAGATTTTTTTACTACTCGTTACTGTCAAATACTAACATTTATGTGTCCCTAGGAAATAAATTACGTAATGTAACGATCAGTAAACCTTTTATGACATGTCCAAAATAGCCGATTTCCTTTTGATTCCTTATTTATTACTTTCGTTATTAAGGTTAACAATGTTCATAGAAATCACAGAAAAGGTTCGCAAATAAAACTGTTATGTTGTTTATTAACTGAATAAAGTAAGTTTAATACTAATAATACTAATAATGAAGTAAAGTAACATAATATGTATTGGTTATTAGCGTCAGTTAACATCGAGACGCAACGCGCCGCCAAAGTTAAAAGTTCAATTTTGAATCGCTATCCGACCGTTATTATGATACGCGCGGCTCTGCGGCTCCGCTCGCGTAAATACAATATCCCGCGGGAACACTGTAATTTTTCGAGATAAAAATAGACACACACACTACACACTACACACCAAACTGGGATCCGGGCTCCGGTATCCAACTACATAATATGTATCTTATAACTTATTTATGAACCTTAAGGTCTATTATTAACTAAATAAATAGCTCCCCACACCGATTTCGGTGACGGTGGCTGGTTGCATTGAAATCAGGCCAGCTACACAGGAGTTGTTTTATAGTGTACAAGTGTGTGCGCTGTAGGTACACAAGAGCACTCTCTCTTCCTTTACTTTTGAAACCCAGTGGGACGGATGCCCGACACGACTGGCGAGAGATCAGGCGCAGGACCGACTTTTTATATGCCCATCATGCGTCGGATGGGCTTGTCCAAAACGTCGGTCCTGCGCCTGGACTGGAAAAAACTGGACCATGGAGGCTGTTAAACCGCCTCCGTGGTCCAGTTTTTTGAGCTTTTGAGTTTGTTTTGAGCTTGGCTCTCGACTCGGAGGTCGTGGGTTCGATTATCGCATTGGAACAACAAAAAATGTTGTTTCAAAGTTTGGTTAGGACAATGCAGGCTGATCACCTAATTGTCTGACAAGAAAGATGATCCATGCGTCGGATGGGCATGTAAAAAGTTGGACCTGCGCCTGATCTCTCACCAGTCGTATCCGTCCCACTGGGTTACGAGAGTAAAAAGGAAGAGAGAGTGCTCTTGTGTACTGCGCACACACTTGGGCACTATAAAGTTACTCCTGCGTAGCTGGCCTTGTTTCAATGAAACCGGCCACCGTCAACGAAATCGGTGTGGGGAGCTATTATTATAAACTGAATGTTTGTATATATAATATTCAAGAAGAGACTATATATGTTCTGAATAAATAAATAAATAAAAATTAGTTAACACTGTAAAGTGTTAACACTGTCATCAAAATCCGTTCAGTAGCTTTTGCGTGGAAGAGTAACAAACATCCATCCTACATCCATACATCCATCCATCCTTACAAAATTTCACATTTATAATAATAGTTTACCTAAACTTATTAGTAAAAATAAAATGATCTTTGTCGCAATAAATTCCATTAATAATGACAAAATATATTTCAAATAAATATCAAATATAATGATAATATTATTCTACATAAGAACTAATATTACTAATCAAACCCTGCCTATTGTGTGCAATAATATAGAATAGCTGATAATATAACTCTTGGAATATATGCATGTTGAACATACATTGGCATGGCATAAGCATTTTAAAAAGATAACAAAGTATGTTCGAATTTCCAATTCGGTATTCAAAGTTACACTTCAATTTTTGCTCCAGGCAACACCTGTGACTTTGTCACTCTTTTGCTATAAGGCTTTTTCAATTGTATTGCTTTTACCATACAGTAGGTTTTTCTTTGAATATTTCTTGAGGTCATTCCTAACTTGCTGTCATGAACACCGAAAATAATGGCATCCGGACAGAAATATACGAGGATTATTTGTTTAATATAAAAGGGTTTTAAATGTTTTGTTTCGTTAAATAAGATATACTTACGAAAATAAATATCCGCAGTACATATTTTAGTCCAGTATTTTTGTTTTTGTTCTTCAGTATGTAACTGTACTGTAATTAGTGTATATAGGTACCAAACACGATAAATTGAACATTGATTTTATATTTGTATAAAATTTTAATCTAAATATATAAAGGGCAAAGCTGATTGACTGATGTATCAACGCACAGGCCAAACCCTTAAGGCTAGAATGTAGAAATTTTAAATTTCGCACACGTATTTCTCATATGACGTAGGGATCCACTAAGACAGGATTTTGTAAAATTCAACCCCGAAAGTATATAAGGGGATAAAAGATTGTATGAAACTTTTTAAACGTTTTCTAAAATATGTTATTGATTGTACTGTAGGTTCATGTTTCACAGTAATAACACACAGGACTTCTTGCACTATTTCCACTTTAATAAGTATTTTACATTAATTTTAATATATTACACGACCGGTTTCGACAAACCGATGATGACTTTGTCGAAACCGGTCGTGTAATATATTAAAATTAATGTAAAATACTTATTAAAGTGGAAATAGTGCAAGAAGTCCTGTGTGTTTTTACTGTTTTCTAAAATTCAACCCCTAAGAGAGTAAAGAAGGGGATTAAAGTTTTAAAGAAACGCACAGGCTAGACCCTTAGGGCTAGAAACTTAAAATTTCGCTCTCGTTTTCCTCTTATGACGCAGACATCCAATAAGGAAAGATTTTTTTAAAGGCGGTTAAAAATTACACGTGAGAAAAATAAATTCAAGGGGTCGACGATCGAGGACGACTGGGGATGTCGTATAAAACCCAAATTAACGCCGGCGAAGCCGCAGGCAAATGCAAGTTATTGATATTTACAAAAGAGAAACAAAGACTTTTAATTAATCTTTACGGCATCCAACCGCTGCGTTCCTGTCAAGAAGTCAAAATTATTCTCGCTAATGACAAAAACGTTTTCAGATTCGTGAATCTCGTGAGATATTTCATGTAATAATACAATGCATCAAAACAGTGTTGCCACAATTAGTCAAGTCATAAGTGTTTTCCATACCATTCAGTGTTTGCATGACACCAACCATTTGCATACATTAGTAACACGAACGGAGGTTGAAATATGACTTATAATTCCCAACCAAAATATCAAATTCCTTCAAGCTTATGTATATCTTTCAACACGACCACCGCTTATAACAATCCGTAGAGCATTTTGGATGCATGAAAGTAAACTCTATATCTAAGTATTAGAGTACAAAATGGTGTAGCATGGAAGCTCGATAAACCAAATCTAAGGATAACTATTCTCCTTTACAACAGCGCTTGTTTGTTATCAATTCTGTTGACTATTCTATTATGCTCACCGAACATGGCAAATAATAACCAAATATAACGAGTTTAATTCAACACTATTGTAGGTATTATTTTAGTAAATATAATGTTTACTTGCTCCTTGCTTCTGAAATAACTTTGAAAAATATAGAAATAGATGCTAGAATAACTGTAGTTGCGGTACAATAAACCTTTATACAAATTAACAATTCCGACCATACACATATATATTAGAGAAGGGCCATGTCGTGGCTAAAAATTAAATAAATTTGAGAGCCCCATCAGGGCACTCGACCTTTCCATTGGTCAACATAGAGGTTACGCTGTAAAAGACTGCGAAATTATGACAAAAGATTAAAAAAGACAGAATAGATATATTAATATTGTAAGTAAAATTATAAGAACATCAATTGTTGTATTTAAATTACATAAAGTATTTCGTAATAATTTCAAAATGAAAGTCCTTACATTACAGGCCTTAGTTCGATCGATCTTCAACAGATTTCTTCACTTTTTTCTCGCATGAAGAATTGTTGTTCTTAATGTATGAAATAGAATGTCCTTATGTGTATTATATTCTAGTATACTCTACAGTAAAATGAGATGACAAGTCGTCTCTTTTTTCAGTCATGTAACTTCTCTATATGTATATCTGTCGTTATACAATTCATGGATTTCAATTTCGTAATTCGTCAAAGTCCGCTGCGCTTACTCTCCTAAGAGCAGTACAAATGTACACACGAGCTAATACGACCTTATCTCTTTAACCTTTTGTACGAATTATATGCAGTATACGAGAAAATGTTTTAAACACTTGATAATATTTAATTACTGAGGATTGATTAAAATATAATCTACGTTTTATGAATAAATATGAAAGTTAGACATAATATTATGCTATCGCTAACCTTTTTGTAGGCGTTATCAAGCTCTAAAACTTTTCTCTAGAACTAAATCATATTATTATATCTCTCATCGTTAAGGCAGCGTTTGTAAAAACAGTTTTGGTTCGGCAGTTTGTTCTCTGACTTATTTTGCAAATACGAATATCACGAAAAAATCTGTTCATTTTTCTGATGGAATATGACACTCATAATGTAGCTTTCTATTGGTCGATTTGAAATCGATTCAGTAGATCTAGTGATTATCCTTTACAACCTCACAAAGTAACAAACTTTGCATCTTTATAATATTAGTATGGACTAGCTCTTGCCCGCGGCTCTCAATAAAGTATCCAATGGAAACACAATACTATTTCGGGACAAAAAGTAGCCTACGTGTTGTTCCAGAGCTTAAACTATTACCATACCAAATTAAATCGAAATTCATTTAATAGTTTTTGCGTGAAAGAGTTACAAACATCCATCCATTCATTCTCACAAACTTTCGCATTTTTAGAGGCAGTAGGCAGACGATATAAGTATGAATCTTAAATTCTTTTATAATTTAGTATTGGTCTACATTACACTCAACAGACAACAAAAAACTTCTGGAACTCTCAAGTTTTGTTGCTTTCATTACACAACTTCTTTAGGTGGTGTTCATTTTTTTGCGTACAAAAATACAAGAAGGTTGTATTATATTCTACTTTTTCGTATTTTTGAAAGTAAAAAATGAACATCGCAATATGATTTATTGTTCAAAGTTCTCCATATTTACATATTTACTGCCCAAAGCAGGTTTCTGACTACGCTATAATATAATAGCATATAGTATAGCGTAGTCTGAAAGTCTCATAGCACAACAATATCGCGCACCATACATTGTTATGGACACGTTCACACTGTACTGTACTATACATTATGGGCTTACTATACGCTATAAAATAGTGCGATACGCTGAGTTCATGCTGTGCTATATCGCGCGCCGCCCTCTTCCTCCTCCCTCGCCCTTGGCCGTCCCGCAAGAGAAACAAACGACACAACCATAATAAGCTATAATAATGCTATATACTATAAATGCTTGCTATAATATCGCGTAATGTGAACGCCATGCTATCGGTATTGTTGTTATGCAATATATATCTTCGATGTTATCGAATACCCAATTATTGTACCTGCTAGACCCCTGGCTTCCACGAAGTGGATTAGATTTCATGGACCAAGAGGGCTATTCACAATGGTCTTGGAAACGCCATTTAGATCAGGGTCTTTAGTCAAGATGCATTCGATAATTTCGACGGCGAAGTGCGAAATCTAAAATGTATAGGGTTTGACATAAGTCAACGCTAAGTGACATGACGCTTGCGATGCCATATATAACAATTATCATCCCGCTTGACAACCCATAAGCGCATAGCGCGCTTAAGCTCTGATTTTCTAGAAAGGCAATATCGTTTTAAAGAGGCCTATATAATATAACAGAAGCAAAAGAACTTCCTTTTCTACGGTGATGACATAATTTGTAGTATGTGAAATTCCACTTCCATTAATGGAAATTACACGATACGCGACATGGAGCTGCATTTTTAAGATAGCTTTTCAAAATTGAACTTTATTCATTACACTGCAGTATGAACTGCCATTAAGCCTCATTTCGGAAAAACAAACTCCATAGATATATTCGTATAGAATATAGATTATCACACCGTTCGCAAACACTTTGACATCGTCAGGATGGCTGTCTTGCAAATAGCGGCACCGCTTTTTGCCTTTACGGTATCAATTACCACTCTCTTCAGAGAACCAGGGTTTTTGCGATCATTGGTTATTGGGAAAATTAACGAATCCAAGTCAAAATATGATATACAATTATATTTATATTATATTATAATACAATTCACCTGACCCTACAGAGTTTGTTTAATATTTAATTGGGGAACTGAATCGAATTCCAAACGAACTGTAAACACCGAGCGAATGAATTATGAAAGGCTAATTACTTCTCGTTGCACACTTGTTGAGGTTTTAGACAAAGCAATGGAATAATTTAATTGTTTATGATTGTTTATGATTTTTGTAATTTCGGAACAATAGTTTTTGTTGGGAATTATATTTTAATGTTGGAAATTGAATTCAATGTATCTTTATTTAAAATGGCCGTCAAACTTTCCCGATTCGCATACATTTCTTTGTTGAGTGTACACGTCTTGTGTGAAGTAGCACGCAATCTTATCCTAAATTTTTAAAGTAAAAGGTAAATTAATTTAACACACAACCGAGCTTTCGTTCACGTAATTTTAAACCACAATTATGATTTACTTGCCTGGCTTGACACATAACAGCATTTGCCATTTTAACGCTCGCATAATCCGAAAATTTTAAAAGTCACAAAATTTACAACCAAGTAATATTAAGTTGAGCACTCCTGGGAGCGCAGTAAGTTTGAATAGGTAGAAGTTTCACCGTCTGTTGGTTTTAAATGGTTCCATTTGAGTGGAGTTGTTCTGATCACCGGGTAATAAAACACCACATGGTACCTTGTCAACTGCCGAAGTGGAGAATCGAAACGTGCAGTCTCGAAGATATTATGTACAAACAAATCGTTTCGTCTGACCGCATATTAAAAAGAAACAGATAAACAGCTACATCGTTTGCTATTGATTTGATAGCACAACTCGAGCATACGGCGTGTCCACGATTGAGTAACAAAATCATGGGCCTTTGAGGGGGACGTTACAATTTTCAAATTTGTATCGTTCTATGAAAGCTGTTTCTCTGTACGTAAGTATATATTTTTCTCCTCTGTGGTCCTACTGTGAAAATTAAAAATAATATTTAATTATTGTTGAAAAAAAATATAGAACAGGGTCGTCAAACGAGCAAACGGATGGATGGTAAGCGAATGTCACCCGCAACACCGAGTTGAAGGTCTTTCAAATACTAGAGCTTTTTTCTGCTGTCAAAAACGACAAACTTCTGTATCTAAGATGTTTAACAAAACACGTTTTCTGAAACTACTCAGGAATAAACAACCAACTTAAAAACACGTTCAACTTCGTTATACCCTATTTGCAAAATATTCAAGACTGGCGCTAAATCTCGTTGACTTTATCACGTTTTTATTTCAGTGGTTTTAGCGTGTTTGAAGAGTTAATAGCCGTAAACATGATATGTTTTAACCATTACAGCGCCGCACGTAAAACTAAATCGCTTGTTGAAAAGTAAGTATTATAGTATACATTTTCGCGTTTCCAAAATGCATTTGGGTTTGTTTCAGAGAGATTCAGAGATCCTTGTGCTGGGTACTGTTCTAAAAGTAAATAAAAAATAGTGTTTCGACATTCACACCGTCAGAAGGCCAGCTAGCCAAAGCCTAGTCGGTACGAAAATGCCAACTTGATCGGAGTTATGTCAGGCACACAAAAAACCATGATGAAATAATAAGCTAGACGTCTGAATTTTTTTATTGCATAAATGAACAAATAAGTACTCTTCAATATGAGTAAATTCTCAAAAAAAGTAGTATACTAATAATAATCGATATTTTCATAGGTACAGCGATTTGTTTAGAAAACTTCACAAGTCCCGTGTAAACTCTCCATACAAATGTCGTACATAGCTGTGACGTCACTATTAGGTAAAAGTGTATGAAATATGAGGCCGCAGGAACATATTTGTAAATATCTCCGAAACTTGTGCGTTTAAGTTCATTCCTACCGTAATGAATGTTTCTGTATATTATGGTGTAAGTAAACTAATGATGTAGGTTTTTTACTAATTTTGCAAAAAAAAAATTAAAACTTTTTTGTATTTTTTATATGGATGTGACTAATTACTAAACTATACATAAATATAATATTTTCTTGCGTTCATCAAGTAGTAATACCTCAATATTTCACAGTATATAAATTAAATAAAATGTTTTACATGTACTCGTCTCCCCAATAAGGCCTAAGGCCTAAGGCCTATGGGTAATTCGAGATAATTCAGGGAATGTAATAATTTTAATTGTGTACCATCAGGTTACCTGTTTGCTTGTTAACGGTCTTATTCCACAAAAATACTTGATTAATACTGTTAACTAGCTTTTGCCCGCGGCTCCGCCCGCGTAAATATCCCTCGGGTATAACTATACTTTTTCGGGATTAAAAGTAGCCTATGTTTTAATTCAAAGCCTAAACTACTACCATACCAAATTTAATCGAAATCCGTTTCGTAGTTTTTGCGTGAAAAAAAAGTAAAAAAGTTAAAGTTAAAGTTAAAGTTTTTTTTTGTAAAAAAACTACTTTTTTTTTCTCAACAAACATCCATCCATCCGTACATCCATCCATCCTCACAAACTTTCACATTTATAATTGTAGTAGGATGATTACCACATTACAAAAATTAATCTCGTTTTCATTCCATGCATTTTTATTCACCAAATGAATTACACAACACCCACATAAAAATGTGTCAAGTATAAAATAAAACACGTATTTTACCTATTGTTTTAGATTTCTAGAACACAATAGAATAAGAGCACTAGGCATGACAAATGTAGGATAATTTTACATTGCTTTTTTCTTTGTATATTATATGTATACATGTATACATGTACACATATGTACATGTATACCAACTGACAAATATTAAAAGTATACAATCTGTTAAATCCAATTTTTCGCTGAACCTATTAAAAAGTTATAGCATGTAAATTAAATAAATACGCTTTAATTATAATGGAAGATCCATATAGATGGAAAGTAACAAAGAAAATTTATGCATTTCATGCTGACTTTTAATAACATTCAAAAGACATAAAGTTTTTGCTGTTTTCGACATCGCGAATTCGAGTTCTACAGAATTGATATTCTCACAACAAAAAGCACCCCCGGCTCTTCAATAGCACTTGTTCTCGAATGCACTCTGAAACAGAACGGAGTGAATATAATAATATTTTTAAATAAAAACTCTTTGGAATATTAAACAATTCACGGCTACACCCTCACTGAATAATAAGCTGGGGATTTATTTTTGGTACAGAAATATTTTTTGAATTCAATGAATGAATTGACTCTTGAGAATTGTTGCATTGTCTCGTCCCCTCGCAAAAAAGTCACCTATGAACTAACTGAAATTTCAGTGAAAATTACACATTCCCACTGAAATTGTAGTATACAGGTATTATTTATGAAGTCCCTACAGGGATATAATTGTTTCCTTCTAGATTTTGCCCGCGTCTTCGCCCGCGTCTTCGCCCGCGTGGAATAGTGTTCTTGCAGAAAAAACTTCTTAAGCAAATAACTCTACTCACTGCAATATATAATCTGGATACAATATTGAAAAGGGTTTCGTACCGGCCGCTACCGCCGCGCCGCAACTGCTATGTCCCTGAATTTTAAATCTGTAATATCTTCAAAAATATTCATATAAATTACATGCTGTAAAGTGCCATATTTATCTATATTAAATACACAATCTGCTTAAGGCATTTAATTGGATAAGGATTAAGACTGTATTGCTTAAAATCACTTCGTAATTAAGCCATTATTTCACGTAAAATGTAAAGGATAAGAAATGGTTATTGTGGGTTATCCTTAAGAGATGGACATACCTGTACCTGTATACCTCGTATACCATTGCCGACTTTTTGTAGACCGTTTTAAGGTTGTACACCTTAATATATTATTTTGATATATCTCGTAGGGTTCAGCCAGCGTTTGCAAAAAAATGTGTATGCTTACGACATTAGAAACGTCTAAAATTATCAGTGTTTCTCTACTATATTATGCATGTTATATACATATAAACCTTACTTTTGAATCACTCTATCTATTAAAAAAACCCGCATCAAAATCCGTTGCGTAGTTTTAAAGATCTAAGCATACATAGGGACAGATAGACAAAACGACTTATATACTATGTAATGATACTATTCTATTCATCCTATTAGATATTTGACGAGTTAATTTACTTTCCTACAGCCGACTCAGTTCTGGAGACTCTTATTTATTATCTGAGTTAGTAAAAGACATTTACCTTCATGCAATTTACTTCTCTTTCCTTCTTTGTCAGTCAGTAGAGACAAATTACTTTTTGGCTGTCATTTCGATGAGATATGGTTATAAATCGGTGATCATACGAATTTACGAATATTATAAAAGCTATACCTACTAATCCTTACAAATATGTATACAATATGCATGTTACTCTTTCACGCAATAAACTACTGAACGGATTTTGATGAAATTTGGTAATGTAGTAGCTTAGGCTCTGGATTAATACATAGGTACCTTTATATCGCAGCAAAATGTACGGTTCCCAATGTAAAAATGATTTCAATTCCAAAACTCGAGAACGGCTGGGCCGATTAGGCTAATCTTAGTCTTAAAAAAATTGTGGAAGTAGAAGAAGTAGAAGGATGTAGTTTTTCTGAGAGTTCACTCATATTTTAGAGCACTATTCATTATTTTATACATTAAAAATTAATAATTTTAGTCATTTTTTTTGTTCAAATGCTTAATTGATTTTCAATTCCGGGAAATAAAAAGATGTTCGTTAATTTTTCATTTCACTATTATATTTTAATACAGAGTTTTCCAATTATAAAACTAAAGATAGTTTAAGAAAGTAAAATATAGGTAGCCCTGGCAGTAATACTTTAAACTGTTAAGGGCTACGCAGACTTATAAAACTTTAGTATAATTTGCTTTACCCAGCCTCCCCTTCATCGATACAATCTTGTGTGGAGTGTGTGCCACAATAAGAACTGTGTTTAGGTTGTAAACTATATTTTTTTATAAAAACTGTAACCCGACTACGTGAATTATATAGCCTATGTTACCCGGGCTATTATTACGAATCTGTTGACACATAATTCATTAAAATCGAAACAGTAGTTTAAGCGTTACGGCGCGGTGGATCAGATATACATAAATAGACTGTCAAAATCATTACCGAAAGGGTAATTAATGATTTTGACAGTCTATTTATGGCTTCTACCTACCACTAATACTAGGCTGTCCGTCCGTTTGTCACCAGGCTGTAGGTATGTCGGGAACCGCGATAGCAATGCAATTGAAATTTTGTTTTTCTGTTGCCGCTATAACAACAAATATTAAAAATAGCATATAATAAATAATTTTGTGGTACTCCCATGCAACATACGTGTTTTTTGCCGTTTTCGCGCGCGATTCTTCGTGGTTCTTGATGTGAATACGATATTATGAATGATGACGAAATCGGAAAAAACAGTTTGGTTTTACAGCAAAATAATATATTATCCGTTCAAATTTCATTTAACATCTATAATAATTAATAGGTAAAGAAAGATAAAAAATCATTACGCTAATAGGGATGATGACTACATCTAAACTATTTAGTTTCATTAATATACTCAGATATATTGAGGCATTACTACTTGGTAAATGTAAAAAATATAATATTTTATGTGTAGTTTAGTAACTTGATACATCCAAATAGTACAAAAATTTAATTTTTTTTGCTAAATTAGTAAACAAAACCTACATCATTAGTTTACTTACATCATATAGAAAAACATTAATTATTGTAAGTATGAACTTAAACGCACAAATATCGAAGATATTTAGAAATATGTTCTTGCGGCCTTATACTTCATACACTTTTACCTAGGCGTGACGTCACAGCTAGGTACGACTTTAGTATGGAGCGTTTTCACGAAACTTGCGAAATTTTGTAAACAAATCACCGTATCTTTGAAAATATTGACTTCCGATATACTATTCCTTCTGAGAAGTTACTCACATTTAAGAGTACTATTCATTTATGCCGACACTATTTACTATTTACCGACATAGCTCGCAGAATCAGCAAGTTGAAGTGGCAATGGACAGGCCACATCGCTCGTAGAACTGATAACCGCTGGGGAGTAAAGGTTCTAGAGTGGAGACCACGAACTGGAAAGCGCAGCGTTGGACGGCCTCCCTCTAGGTGGACCGATGACCTTATGAAGGTCGCGGGCCGCCGTTGGTTGCGAGTGGCCCAGGACCGTTCGTTGTGGAAATCTTTGGGGGAGGCCTATGTCCAGCAGTGGACGTCCTATGGCTGTTGATGATGATGATGATGATTCGTTTATGCGATAAAAACATTTTTGTCATCTAGCCTAGTGAATATTATGACGCATCGTGTGCGTTCGAGGGGAGTGGCATCTTAAGGTTATTCTGCCATATCTAAGCCTTGTTGCTAAGTGTTTGTTAAAGTAAACAATACGGATGAAGTTAGCCGCCCAAACCAGTATCGACAGAAATGTTCTAGAGCCACCACATTCTAAAATTAAATCAAATTTATCACAAATCCAGCCCCACAAAGGAGTACTGATTAACGTTTCGGAGTTTCCAGTATGCGTGCAGTTTATTGAACAAAATATTATCTCTATCGTCCAATTCCTGTCATTGATATAGAGTTTTGTAGAATTCAAAATTTTTAAGTGAAAAAACTAGAATAATAATTACAGCGTTTTCATATTACGCGATACCATAGTTGATATTAACGTCGGCATACTCGCGAGTGTTTTCACATTGATTAGGTCCGATATCCGATATCGTGTCAATAATATGTTAAGTAATGACAAATAACTATATGTTTCTGTACAAAAAACATATAGCTGCCTCTCAAATTTTCGCGCGCGATATCGGATATCGCTATCTTGATATCAGATATCGGTGGCCGACTATTATTATTTATAGGAGTAAAAAAACTTGTGAGCTGTCAAGGGACACCCGGATGGAACGAAGTTCCTTTCGATTAATTAATGAAGGAATTGTAATAAAATTTTTTTTTTTTTAAGTTATAATAATATTTTTTTTTATTATTAACAAATGTAATGTAATATAAACTTAATGAGTAGGCTCAATTTTAGTAATAATTGAGAGAGAGAGAGAAGGAGAGACAGACAGAGAAACACGCGCACGCCGCACGGCTTACAACTATAGCAAAAAGTGTCGTTACAATCTTAATTTTTTCCGTCTAGCCCCCTTTCGCAACGCGCGATAAGGAACTTCGTTCCAAAAACATAATTAAAAATTTTAAGTAACCCCCGAGTCGTCAAGCAGTGAGTGAGCTGATGATGATGAGTTTTAGCTAAGAGCACTCTTGATCACGTCAGATTTCAAACAAAAAAAGCGCATCCAAACCGGTACTTTCGTTTAGGAGCTATGATGCCAGACTGTCACATAAAACTTATAACACCCCTATTTTTGCGTCGGGGGTTAAAAATGGAACATAATTATTTCAAACGTGGAAGTTGCAATTTGCAACACACATGTCTATAAGTTGGTCAGAAATGTAACGTAAAAGTCGCTCGAATTTTTCGTCCCATAATTATTGTCGGCACTACAAAAAGCCGGCCGTGTGTAACTCTAAATTTAAAGACGGATTTGCTGTTAACAACATGTCACCTATTGCTAAGATCACTTTTTGGCTTCCATAGTACCTACTCAAGCAACTAGTATAGTTTCGCTCTATCCGTTTGTCCGTCTGTCACTCCGTCCGTCTATCTATCTGTAATTTAAAGAAACCCTTTTCTTATACAATCTATCCTGACATGCTCTTGGCAAGGTTATTCTTGAATTAAACGAACCTTTACGGTTTTAAATCGCGAAACATTTTCCTATAAAAATATACAGTGAGAAATCCGTAAAAGTAATTTTGTTCCCAATAATTGGCTTGTTTACCGTATAAAAAAGTTGCTTACAGGAAGGTACTGTTCACAACTTACAAACGCGCACAAGTAAGGCTGTACATTTTTTCGGGCCATCATCAAACGTTCGTATCAAAATATATTAAAATCACTTTTTTGTTGATCAAATAACCACCTAACAAAAAATTTCGCAATTTCTCATCCCGTCAGAATATTTCAGAATACAATTTCATGGATAAAGGGTGGAGCGGGGAATTAGTACATTTATCCCGAGATTAAAATTCCGCATTTATTTCAATTAGACTGAAAGGCGTTTTCCCAAAATTAGCATCGTTTCGCCGGAATAATGGCGGTCGAGGCTCACGAAGTTTTTTTAAACACCCCCAAAGGTGTAGCACTTTTTAATTTTTGAGACGCTTCGCGGATGAAAATTTTGTTTATAAGCTCCTTGGGGTAACTTTAATAGTTTGGGCGTCTTGTTTTTTTCCGGGTCTCTTTTAATGTTGCTAAAGATTGCGTTCTTTATCCACGTTTTGAAGGCTTATTGTGTTTTGAGAAATCCAACAAATTGCATTTGTTTAATATTATTTTATTACATTCCTATGGCTACTTTCCTATATCTTTAATGAATAAAACTGTTATGGGTTACATTTTTTGTAATATTTTACGGCCTTACATTATAGAATTTTCAAAGGACCACCAAATTAAAAAATCGCGCTGTATTTAAACTCCAAAAAAATTACAGTGTCCTCGTGAAATAGATATTCATTTTCGAGTATTATATGAAACTGTTTACTCTGTTTATTTTATTTTTCTTTATATAGCTTTTTGAAAGAACATTTTACTATTATGTCTTCGCAATACGATATAGTTGGATAAAAAACTCAAAAATGGCGATATATTTTCTAGGATTCAATACAGCCTCTTTGGAAATACCTATAATATCTACCTAAGAGATACCTATATTTATCGAAAGCCTTACAATAAAATATTCCGAAATACAAAAGTTTTACACACCACTCGTTTTTAATAGTTATCCATTTGAGAATATGGTGAATATAAAATTATTTGTTCATTCAACTGTCAGTTGTCACAGAAATTCTTGTAATGAAAAAACCGGCCAAATCGCGCACGTAAGATTCCGTACCATTATAATTTACTAGCTGTTGCCCGCGGCTCCGCCCGCGTAAACACAGAATCCCACGGGAACACTGTAATTTTTCGGGATAAAAATATCATAAGTTTTAATTCAGAGCATAAACTGCTACCATACCAAATTTCATCGATATCCATTCAGTAGTTTTTGTGTGAAAGAGTAACAAACATCCATCCATCTATCCTCACAAACTTTCACTTTTATAATATTTATATTTTATATTAGTAGGATACCTAATTTTTACATCTTAACATAATATTTCGTTATTTTTGTACGACATTGTTGTGGCTCGAAAAATCTAAAAAAAATCATGAAAGTATGGATGGATGGTCCATTTCATGAACTTTGAAGGACAATTAGACCATATAACTTGGTTAGTTCGGGAACGGGGAGTAACGGTTCGGGTTATTTGGAAAACTTCGTGTAAAACAAAGGAATAATAAGTGATCATGTAAAATCCCACTATTATTATAAATGTAATATTTTTTTGAGGATGGATGGATACATGGATGGATGGATGTTTGTTACTCTTTCACGCAAAAACTACAGTGACGGATTTCAATTAACTTTGGTATGATAGTAGTTTAGGCTCTGAATTAAAAAAGAAAGATAGATGTTTGCTACTCTGAAAGAGTAACGAACATCCATCCATCCATACATCGATCTTCACAAACTTTCACATTTAGTATTATAAATCATCAATTCCAGTACCCAAGCTATGAAAATTGTGCGCGCATTCTTATGGACCGTTGGTGTTAATGCCCCATAACGAGCGCCCAGGATCTTGAGATTTGGCGCTGGCCTAAACTTGTCCACTCAGCACACCCTCTTCAGCATACGTTATTGGGGGAAATGTTTTGTGAGCGAAAATATTATGATGACCATTTTTTCCATCTTCTCTATTCCATTCATACATCCTCACAATTTTTCACACTTATAATAGTCCACAGGGCGAACTCTATATAATAAATAATCAATAATAATTATTCCAGAGCTAGTTTCAGCCCACGACGTTTGCGTAGACTTCAGAAACTTTACTCTGTTAGCAAGTAACCGCTCAGCTTCAGCTAGGCAACGTATTGACTTGAAACTTGAGGCATACTTCAGTTGAATCAGTAAGTCAACTGCAACCGGCATAGGTATTATTATACTAGCTGGTGCCCGCGGCTCCACCCGCGTAAGCACAGTATTCCACGAGAACACCGTACCTTTTCAGCATAAAAAGTCCTTTGTTGTCCTTTTAATCCAGAGCTTAAGCTACTACCATACCAAATTTCATAGAAATTGGTTCAGTAGTTTTTGTGTGAAACAGTAACAAACTTCTATCCATCCATACATCCATCCATATATCAATCCATCCATCCATACATCCTCACAAACTTTCACATTTATAATATTAGTAGGATTTATGTTGACTGCGATTCCGCCCGTGTAAATTCAGTATGCCACAAGATCACTGTACATTTTCGGGATAAAAAGTATTCAGTTCCAAATTTCATTAAAATCTGCCCAGTAGTTTCTGAGCCTAATCAATGCAAACAAACAATAAAATGTTTCCCCTTTATAATATTAGCACAGATTGAGACTGTAGGTATAAGTATTACTTCAATAATTGTGTGGAGGCTAAGTATTGATATAATTTGTTCTAATAGAAACCTTATTCACAAATTAATGCTTTGAATTTTAGAAGAAGGCGTCTTCTAGGCGCGCCGGGCCCTTGAAAGGGGCCTTGGGTGCGAAAACATGATCAGGGGCTATGCCCCTCTGCATGTGAAGTTCTAGAGACACACCCAGTACGAATACTGGGTGCAAAGACGTCACCTTTTAGGGAAGACCCCCCGAGGTGGCAAGGGAAATGTAGATAGCGAGGGCCGTGGGCGGCCAAGACCTGCGGTCGACTCCGACGACGCGTGGGGTCCTGGTCCGGGGACCAGGAAGCGTGTATGGGTCCACTCCCACACGCGCCGCTTTTGTCGACCACGGACACAACCGACCAGGGAAATGAAGGGGGGGGGAAGGTATTTCCCGAGCCCCAGACTTTTTATGTCGGGGGGGAAAGGGGCTGCCACGGGGCTGACGTGTGGGCAATAGGGCTGCCCCACGTCACACTCCGGGCGCACAAAAGAAGCATTTGCGCCGGTATGAGCTGGCGCGGGGTAAAGGGGGCGGGGGCATCGATCCAACGGTGCATATTCGGAGGCGCACCGCGCATGGGGGCGTCTCGGCCGCGTGGCTCCGGGATGCTCCCTGCGTCTGGTGTCGTCAGGGCGGTGGCTGTGGGCGAGCCGGCATGTCACGCAGCGGGTCAGTTGACCGGGTACGCGGCTACCGCTCGCTCAGAGATAGGTGATCCTGTAACTCAGAAGAAAAAAAAAATTAACGCGTTCAAGAAGCGCGGGGGGGGGGGGGGGGGGGCGATGCATAGCACGCGAGTGTCCCGAGTCCGGTACACGCAGCTCGGATCTCCGGCAGTCACAGTCGGCTCCTCTGTAGGAGCTTCTGGATGCCGGAGATATCCAGGCGCGGGTCCGAGCTAGGGCCTGGGGGTCCAAGTTTTAAATATGGCTGCGATGGTTGGGGCGCCTTTTAGGAGGGCCTGTATGGTGGCTTGGAGGATCTCCTCCCCGGCCTGGACCTTCTGAACTAGGTCCATGACCAGGGAGAGGAGAGACTGCAGAAGCTCTGCAGTCGATGCGGGGGCCTCGCTTTGCACCGGCTCTTGGGACGGCAAAGCGAGCACTGGAGGCTGCGGGTGCGGAGCGGCCGCAAGGTTTGCGGGCTCGGAGGCGGATATTTCCGCGGCTGTGGTAGCCGCAGGGGAGTCAGCAGGTCCACGCGGGGGGCGCCGCGAGTGCCGAGTGGTCCGCTTGGAGTCCGGCTGCGGAGGAGCGAGCGCGGGAGGCTCCAGCTCCTGCTGGTGGCTTGCTGGTATAGTGGCGGCATCACGGGGGGAGACCACAGGGGGTGTGGCAACTTTCCTCCTGAGGCTCGGCTGCTTTTTCCTCCTGGAAGGCTGCGCAAGGGAGTCGGGAGCCGAGGGGGGGACATACCTTTGTGTGTAGTCATTCGCCTCCGCCATGAGTGATGTAGAGGTCGGCGGAGGAGGAGGGGACTCTGGCTCAGGGAGAGGCGAGTCGGCAGGTACGTAGGGGGGGGAACGCGGGCATTATCGGCTCGCGGCTTCCGTGCAGCCCTACGGTACGCCGGACACTGTCTGCTGTTTGCAGAGTGGGCCCCCCTGCAGTTAACGCAGGTGGGCGTCTCGGCGGGGGAGCGGGGGCAGTCCCGCACAGGGTGTTCTCCGGCACACCGGACACAGGCCACCTTCCGGTGGCAGTTGTGGCTAGAGTGCCGGAATTGGTGGCATCGAAGGCATTGGGCCGGGCCGCTTCGGCCCCGCCAGGCTTCGATGCGAACTCCCGGCATATTTAAAAGATTACACACCTTGAATATGCCGGGTACGACGTCCGGGGCCCTGGCGATAAGGGCGAAGAATAGGCAGGCACCGGGGTCAGACCTTGCCTGGATCAGGGAGACGTGCACCGCCACGAATCCCAGTTCGGCGAGACCGGCCCTGATCTCTCCGATGTCTGTAAAAGAAGGTAGGCCCCTGATACCTACCTTGATTGTCCTTTCCTGTGGTGGCGAGTGGGTGAACCAGGAGGCCAGTCCTCGCTTCTCCAGGTCCGTCAGGTAGCGCTTAACGACCGTGTACTCTTGTTCGCTTTGGGGCGAGAAGCGAATCGCACGGCCGTTATATTTGGCATTTGGTATGTGCCCCAGTATGTCGCGAAGACAGCGAAAATGATGTACCCAGTCGTCGATTCGCTCGGCGACCAGGGACGGGTAGCGAGGGGCAGGCGCCTTACTTACCGACGGCGTCGGTGTGGGGGGGCTGTGTTTGCCTACGTGAGGGCGGCTGGAGGCACTCACCTCGGCATATGACAGCCGACGGCCGGAAACCGGTCGTGGAGACAGGTTTATAAGCGGTGGCGGGAAGGTGGGCGCGCGGTAACGGTACCCGCGCGGCACGCTAGGGCGAATTTCCGTGGCCGCATAATGTGCGGTTCGGCGATCATCGCGCGGCTGTGGGGCCGGCGAAGCGTCTGGCGAGCGCGGAGAGCTCGCGGTAGATAGGTCAGGGCCGCGCGGCTGAGCAGCCGGCGCAGCGCGGTATTGTCGCGGCTGAGGAGCCGGCGAGAGGCGGGCTGAGCTCGCGGTGGCGCGGAGTGTGTCCGCCTGGAGGACGTTGTTAGGTCCGAGGTGTGCGGCAGGCTGGCGTGGGTCGCTCGCCTGCGCAGTGCGGCGTGATGAGCGCCTTGGTATAGCCGAGCCCTGATCGGCTGTGCCGGGCGGGGGCCCAGACTCGCCGCAGGCCGCCGTCGGAAGGCATTGGGACGGGAGGGTACCAGTACACCCCCGCGAGAATGCCGAGGGCGACCCGGGGCGAGCGGTGTCCTGTCCGCACAAGCTGGGCTCGGGGAGTGAGCGGTGGCGCGTGTGGTCCGGGACTGACCGTGAGCTGGACCTCGATGAGGCCGGGCTGCACGTCGTCTCGGAGTCCACACGAGAGTCCAGGTAGTCGTGGCGTGGTAGCCACGGATCATGGTCCGTCATGTTGTACTGGGTGGTACAAACATAAAAACACACAAGTCACACAACAGTTAAAACTGACGGCAACAAGTGTACGTCATCCAACACAAAGGTATTCACACGAGAACACGAAACACTAAGTGCACGCACACGAGGACGGTACACACACTTAGGGGGGCTGTCTCCTCGTGACCCAACGTTGAACCGAAGCTCAACGGGTGGCCAAGAGCAGGGCAACTCCCCAGCAAGGCGCAAATCCACAGCTTATTCTAATGAATAAGGTGTGAATTTACGGTCGCTATAAGGAGTTTATAGGCACTGCACTAAAAGGGTCAGCACGTTCGCGGGGTGAGCGCGACACTCGACGCGTTTCCGAGCGAGACGGCACTACCGCGGAGTGAGCGAATCACTACTACGCGGATAGAGCGGGACGACACGAAAACGCGGAGTGAGCGAGACACTCGACGCGTTTGGAGCGAGACGGCACTAACGCGGAGTGAGCGAGTCACTACTACGCAGTTAGAGCGAGACGGCACGAAAAGCGGAGCGAGACACTAACACACGCGACTAGGAGACAGGACGAACAGGACGACAGGCTTTGAAGTTTGAGCGGCGAAGCTCTTGTACTCTTCTGGTATGGTGGGTGTAATGGGCGATAGTCACTATACAGCGGACGATCTGCTTTCTCGTTTGCGCCACACATTATCATAAAAAAATCACAGATTTCGTGCCTCACACGACTATCGAGCACGTTGGAAATGTATCTACGGAATTCAAAAAAATATTGTCGCTGAGCGACGAGAAAATCGGGATAAGGAAAAGGTTACAAAATTAAACTACAACATTGAATGATAATTATTTTAATCTTAAGCTAGCTTTTGCCCGCGACTTCGTACGGTATCGTATGTTGAGGTGACTAATTTCCTATTATTTTTAGAAAGAGACTTTAATTATGTAATGTGAGTAAACGTAGTGTAGGACGTCCTGCGGCACGATGGACCGACGATGTGAAGAAGGTGGCTGGCAGCGGATGAGGGCTGCCCGAGATCGGGATGGTTTGCGCTCATTGGGGTGGGAGACCGGCCTGTCGCGGTAGGTGCCCTGTTTTAGACAGATCCGGGACACTCCCCTTCATAGCGGCTGAGGGCAATCCAGCCATTAAAAGCAGGAAGGTTTTAGTGGGTAACGTATCGGCGACAGATCAAATGTCGCATACCCCCGGGCCACCCGACCCGGGGAGGCATAAAAACTTTTCCCTGCAAATAATAATAATAATAAAAATGGCCTACGTTCAGCAGTGCACGGCGATAGGCTGATGATGATGATGATCAATATTCTATCGTTCTAATTTCATAGATTTCGAATCACTAAAAAGTTTTCTCTTTCAAAGACTAATTTTTTACATAGCTCACTAAATTGTTCAAGTCAAAAATTGGTCAATCTAGATTCCTTTTGTAGAATACGCTGGTCCCGCTATAGCTGTTGATACAATCTGTAGAATGTTTGGCCACCGAGATGAGGCAGGTTAATGATTTATATGTGTACAGCGAAGCCAATCTCGAACACAAAGGATTCAAACAGACTCGCTGATTCAAACAACGTACATAATTTCGTAATTGACTGCCTATCGCTTTGGCTTTGTATAGAACAAAATGACATGTCTTTCAATATGCAAAATGATAAATTAATATCAACTTGTGGTCGCCCTGTGGTAGAAATTCGCTCATAATAATTCGTATATTTTATGTTAAGAGACAAAAGAGCCCTTATAAAGTTAGAACTTTATAAGGGCTCTTTTGTCTCTTACATAGAAATAATAAAAATAAATGTATTTGTTGCGACAGATCGACAAACGTCAACATGTAACAAAATTGTATCAAACGCACGGTAGTGTGTGTTAATAATCTGAGGTAGTGTGCTGTTGTTATTTTTATTAGTTGTATGTATTTCTAACATTATTTATGAGAATATCAGCTTTTAGCACACCTCCCTCCACATAATCTTTAGCCGTGCCAAATATCAAACTCATCCGTTCACACGATTCTTTTACTAAAAGTTTTTGTGCTTGCTTCTCTACTCATTGCTTCACGTATATTATTATGATTGAAAAAATATATATAACAAATAAAAAAAATTACTTAGCAACTTCTCAGTATTTTTAAAAGACCTATGTAATGATATCCCATACTTTAGGGTAGACGCGAGAAAAAAAAAACATCCCTCTTTACGTGTAGGGGAGATAAGGTTCGGATGTACACCAAAAAAAAGTTTTCGTGATTTTTTAGCACTTTGTAGACGTAGTAAATACATAATAATATCCATGCAAAGTTTCATTTTTCTAGCACAATCCGTTTGGACGGTAAGCCGAAGACGGACGGACGGACGGACGAACATGACAAAACTATAAGGGTTTGGAGACGTAAACTACGGAACCCTAACAAAACAGCAAATCTTGAAAAGAAATTGTAGCGAAAATAAAATTGCAGCAAAGTCAGCTTTAGCGGTCTTGATGTATGTTCTATTAATCGACTAAGTACTAACAAGTCAGAACACACAGGTCTAACGAGGTTTAAACTTCCACGACGTTTGCTGAAGCCGAAGGCAAGTTCTAGCATAATATATTCACTGATAGAACTGATAATAGCTCTTAATTTTGATAGATTGTTACACAAGATTAGATATTTCTGCAACAGTAGTCAGCTGAAACAATAAGGGTAATGTAGAACTTGGATAGTTTTTTTTTTGTTAGATTTCGAAAAGTGCATAATAAGCCAGGGAATATTCTCCTTGCAATCACATATCTACTATCAACCGTTGACGAAATACAATCATCACAAAAGTTAGATCGTTGAAGAGCATTAAAAACGCTCTATACGATTATTATTTTTCAACCAAAAATTTAACCGACTTCCAAAGTGAAAATTCACAAAACAATATGAAACAATTCCTATTTTCTAAATAATTCCCCTTTAAAATTAAGCTAAAATTTTAACTATTTCTCTACTGAGTCTTTACAATTTTGAAGTCGGTACCAGCCTGTTGAGAACTACTACGTCTTGGTTTTTACATAATATCCTTCTAACGATTGAGAGGTGATAATAATAATACAGCAACAATTCTTATATTCTCCTTTATTGGTACATATTATGAGAGAGATGCTTAACACAGATACGTATTACATAATATGAGAGATGCCTAACACAGATACGTCTACACTATACCTTTTGGCTAACTAAAATAAACTAACTAGATAGGCTGTGCTTGTGACATCTGTCAATATGACATTGATAGTTCTACTTTATAATATTGTTATATTATGCAACACAGCCCAAACGATATCCTGATAAAAATAATATTATATAGAACTCACGTTCAAGTTTGCTGGTACCGACTTCAAAAATATAAAGATTGAGTAGAGAAATAGTTGATATTGTAGCCCAATTTAAAATAATAAT